>CM077091.1:130933742-131320614 GCA_039513925.1 Platanthera zijinensis
GCTGAACACCAGTGAAAGAAATTAGGTGGCCCATGAATTCAATTGAGGTAACAACTAGGGTGCATTTAGATGTCTTAAGGAAAAGAGAATTTTCTTGTAAGATTTGGAAAACTTGGCATAAATGTAAAAGATGACTGGTCTCATTAAAGCCATAGATTAAAATATCATAAAAAATTACCACGAATCATCGAAGAAGGGGTTGAAACAAAGAATTCATTAAGGCTTGAAAGGTGGCTGACACATTTGTTAGGCCAAAAGACATAACAAAAATTTGTATAGGCTATGGTGAGTACGAAAAATAGTAGTGTATATCGGATGGGTTCATATAGACCTGATGATACCCAGACTGTAGTTCTAATTTAGAAAATATGGTTGCACCATGTAGTTCATGATAATTGCATTAGCATCAGAAAGGTGCAAAAAGATACAAGGGAGAAAGAAAAAGCACCCTAGCCAAAATTATCATGGACAATTTCCATGAATTCGGTAGGGGCAGAGTTTACATCGTTCCAAACAAAATCAACGGTACTGCCAAATTTGGCACAAAAATCAGCAAGTCTGTTGGCCTCCCGAGGAATGTGCCTGAACATAACTTGGTTGAGCTCTGCCAGAAAAGAGAGATCCTCCGCCATGAAATTGGCGTCGCTCCAATTCGCCCGGTGCATCGAAGTGCGGCAAAACTCCAGCACATTCTTGCAGTCCCCCTCAATAATGACGCCTTTAGCCGCCAACATGTCCGGGGAGAGAAGCCGTCTGAGCGAACGGAGCGCCGCAAGCTCGACTTGGCCGGGGTCCCAATGAGGGAACCCCGAGCCCGCAGCAAGATGAACAGCCCCGCGGTGGTTTCGGATGACGACACCAATGCCCGCGCAATTGTTAGGAAAAACAGCCCCGTCCACATTGATTTTAATCCAGTCCGGCGGTGGGGGGCACCAAAAAGGTTGCACCATGTAGTTCGTACAACAATTCATTGTTGGTGGGCATGTTAAAGCTCGCTTTAATTGTCAGTGATTTTAAGGCTCGGTAGTCGACGCAAAAGCGCCATGAGCCATTTTTTTTAAATGAGGAGGACCGGAGAACTAAACGAAGAGTTACTAGGACGTTATTGATCATTTCCTTAATTAAGCATTCAATATCATTTTTTTTGGCAAAAAGGATAATGATATGGTTTGACCTTTGCTACTTGTGTTTCATTGGTCAACGGAATTTTATGATCTATGGCTCTAGAAGGAGGCAAACCGGATGGGGGTTTAAAATTTTCGTTATATTCAGATAATAAAGATTGGATAGGAAGAGTGACTGAGTCGGCTGGTTGATTTTCAGCATTAGTATCATATCTTGGTGGTTTGGTTTGTAGGCATATGAGCATAGAATCGATAGAATCTCGGGCAATCAACTTATGGAGTTGAGCTGGAGTTATAATATCTGGAAATAAAGGTTGCGCGCCATTAATTTTACACAATTTATTATCGTATGCAAAAGACATTTCATGAATGTCATAATTCGTCGTAATGGGTCCTAGTGTTGTAAACCATTGAAATTCTAGAATGACATCAACACCATGAAGGTCAGTAATAAACAAGTCTAGTATAAATGTTATGTCAGTAATTGGTAATTTCAAAAAAGTGCAACACGTTTGGTTATGAAGTTGTCAGTAGATCCGTTGTCAAGAAAGATGTGAATTCCAGATTGACCAATCTTTCCTTGAACTCGTAGTGAATTAGTAAGAATTGTACCTATTAATTTATTAATACTAATTTTTGAATTAATTATTGGTTCAAGAGGGGGATCACGTGGATCGTCGGTTGCTAGATAATCTTGATCATCATCCGGCTCCCCTTCAAAATAGTAAAGTGCAGATTTTTTTTACATTTGTTCCTGGAAAATAGCATTCCTTGCAATTAAATCATTGACCTTTTTCACGCCTAGCATAGAATTCTGCCGGCGGTAAGTGTTTAACGACCATTATATCCAATTACTATAAGTAGCTGAATTAGACTAGGCGGTGCATATGATTTGTTTGGGTGACCAATTTTTATAGGGCTTGGGATCCTCCAAAAATTGGTCCTCGAATAAACGTGTCATTTTAAAAATGTGATAAATGTTACTTTTTTGTTGTGCAATTACCGCCCTACGTATATGTGGTTTCATACCTGACAAAAAATGCGGCGTAGGGTGTCTTGTGAAAAATCATTATTTTGGCACGATAATTCCTCAAAAGCTTCTTGATAAGGCACAACAAAAGTAGTTTGGGTAGTTTCATAAGTTTACCTAAAGGATCTTCGTAATCTGATGGGCTGAAGCGATCTTGAATAGCTTGTTTGAAAGTATGCCAGTCCACACACATACCTTCCCATAAGATGCCTTAAAACCATCTCCATGCTAGCCTGTCCAGATTAAAGATTCAAAGAAAACATAATATAGGGGGTTGATAGTATTATACTCGAAATATAATTCTGTTGTGTGGATCTAGTCAGTGGGATCTCCGATGGCGAAGCGAGGACACGTAATCTTGGCCGTTGAATGAGCGGAACCATCTGTTTTGTGACTAGAAGATGGATAATCTGGTTGTTGGAATCTGGAGGTGGAAGAGTAGTGTAGGTAGAGTATGATGGGAAATGTAGTGTAAGTAGGTTGGGATGTGAAGAATCGTGCCCTCCTGGTTCAATTATTGGTACACGAGGTCGATGGGAATTCGCAAGTCTCCGGTGGCGAAGCGAGGACACATAATCTTAGCCGTTGAATGAGCGGAACGATGTGTTTTGTGACTAGAAGATGGATAATATGGTTGAGGGAATCTGGAGGCGAAAGGGGTAGTAGTGTAGGTAGAGTATGAGGGGAAATGTAGTGTAAGTAGGTTGGGATGTGAAGAATCGTATCCTCCTGGTTCAATTATTGGTACACGAGGTCGATGAGAACTCGCAAAATTTGGTACCGAGGATGGTTGTGAGCCACCCGCGTCGGTAGGGAATTGCCTGGGAGGCTTTGAAAGAGGCAGGTTTGACATGGGAGCCAAGGTACGCATAAATGATTGTAATTCCTTACATAACACTTGAAATTCTTTATACAACGAATTGTGGGCTTCTTGTGCAAGTTCTTGTTGATGTTGAAAGCGATCCTGCTGTAGTTGCAAGCGTTCTTGTTGCTATTGGATTTGAGAAAAAGATAGGGTGATATTTTGAAAACATGAGCGAATCTTGAGTGGATTGTAAAGATTCTGAGACCGGACTGCTGCTCCCTGTAGGCGGCGCGACGAATATCCATATCCTGCCGAGTGATGGCCGGAGAGGAAGACGGAGCAGAAGGCGGCGGTGGCTCTTAAATAGAGGGCGAACTCGACGAGAGCACCATATGTTGCGGGACCTGTAGCATTAAGGCAAGAACAGCCCTATTGGGTGGAAGGTGAGAGAGAGAAATGTAAAAAGAGAGAGAATAGCTATCTTTATTAATGAATTGCTTGCTGGCTATGTACATCCAAAAGTTTATTTCTGTAGATAAAATACAAATATAACCGTTGGAGGAAGCGGCTGGCACAAGTTGCCAACTCAACTTTTAATAATTCCCATGTAGCGGAATTGTATTTACTTCCGCTACAAATTTTCAAGCAGAACCAACATGCTTCGTGCCTCTATGTTTCCATTTTGCAGATATCTGAGCATTTAGTTGTATTTTTGGTGCCTTGTTTTATTAAATATTTTTTGGCCAATTTTCTCTTTGTGCGTTTTTTTTTTACTTTCAACCTGATCTGTTGTCTTATGATCCCCGTGTTTTGTTATGTTTTGATCCATTAGAATAAATGTAGCCCAGCGGGAGAAGATCCTGAAATCTGGCCCAATACTCATGTTTTCTCCACTGAATCTTTAGTTGACACTTGTTTTCTTTGTGTTGCTGAATCTGTAAATTCATACAATTGCAAGGTGGAGTTGGTTCTTTGTTGAGGAAATGTGATGGTTGTAAATTCATTAGTCATGTCCTTCCACGAATTGGTGTCAGTTTTTCAACTAAAATGAAAATAGTTTTGTGTTCTTGATTGCTACTATTATTTAATTATTGTTGTTCATGAATTATGCCTTTTTTTATGGAACATTTTTGTCCGATTTTCTCTTTGTGCGCTTTTTTTACTTTCAACCTGATTTGTTGTCTTATGATCCCTATGTGTTGTTTTGTTTTGATCCATTAGAATAAATGTAGTGATGCAGGACGACACGTAGGGTTTACGCGTCTGCCGGCTTTTTCTAGGAAATCCTAAATGCATGCGATTCTTAAATTAATTTTGCAAAATTTAGAGCGGGCGCAACACTTAAGAAATTTAGAAACTTGGAATTTGAAGCACAAATCGCTATTTTCTTTAAAATAGAATTTTACTTAAATAAAGGTTCAAAATTAAATCCAGGAACGGAAGTTCGCAACTTCGTTCTGTTCCCCTTGTCGTAGCAAAACGGAAATTGTGAACTTCAAATACGTTTCCGTTTGGAGTTTTCGACGTAGCGTTTGCTGACGAAATTCAGGCGAAAACCCAACAATGAGTCTAATTATCCTAATGAGAAAACTTAGACACACAAAGGAAGGAGAAAGAAACAATTACCCACGGAAGAGGCGTCTTCCGTATTCCGAAGTCGATGGCGATCACGCGAGAAACTCCTCGTCACCTTCGTTCTTCGCTCCAAGGTCAGCCGCTATCGCACACGGCCACCAAGGAATTAAGCCGCTCCCTCACACGAGGTGGTTCCACGGAATCACTCAACAAAGTAAGGAAGCCACAAACCTAACACACCTAAAATTCGCTCGCTCTCACACTAGAGGCTCCACGAAATCTCTATCACTTGCGGGGGTTCCACAAAATCTCACACTCAAGAAAGTAAATCATTTTCCTAAGTCCTAACTGTTACAAGCCTAACCCAGCAACAATATCCCATTGTTTACCGGCAAGAGTTAACAGCATTCCCAACAAGTAATTAGTTCACTAACTCCCTACCTCACAACAGCCATTTCCAACTTCAGGTTCCAAGGAAATCGCCAAGCAGCACCACAATCTCAAATGGGAAATCACAACCTTAGCACCTACTGGAATTAACAAGAGCTCTAACAGTAAACACTAATCAATCTACTGTTCATCGTCTTCCTAAGGTTACAGAACACTATAACTAAATTCCTATTACACCCTCTTCCATCTATGGGAGACACAAGCAACAATCACCATTCTTTTCATCATTTATCAATCAACATTCACCACCAACAAAAATACAAACATATCCCTTTTTATAGGGTTACAACGAAACGATCAGGAAACAAAAAAAACTGAAAATCTGAACACGGAGGATGCGGCCATGGCGGTAGAGGCATGGAGCTGAACTCGCGTCGTGGAGGTGTGGAAACGGCAGCGGTTTGGAGCAGTTGTGGCCCTCGATGTGCGGCGCGGAGGGATCGTGGCCGGGAGACGCGAACTCGTGTGCGGGAACCGTTGCGATGAAGCCCTAGCCGATGAATCGGGAAGATGAACAGTAGCCCGGGCTAGTTTTTCTTTCTTCACGACTGAAATGCTGAACCGGCTATAGTGGATCGGGCCTTCACCTAATTTATAACTTTATATATCTGTACATATATATTTATATGCATATATATATATATACAATCAGATTACTTATATATATATATATTTGTAGTTATATATATATATATATATATATATATATATATATTTGTAGTTATATATATATATATATATTTGTAGTTATATATATATATATATATTTGTAGTTATATATATATATATATATATATTTGTAGTTATATATATATATATATTTGTAGTTATATATATATAACTACAAATATATATATATATATATATATATATATATATATATATATATGCTCTATTTGGAGAGCAACTCAAACGCAACACAAATTTCCCAAACATGACGACGCGCGCAGGCGTGCAACAACATGATTACGCACACAGACGTGCGACAAGCTAAAAATTAACAACATAAAACTTGCAAACAAATAACATGCAATAAACATAAACTGAAAATGCGACGTCGGGTATTTTTCGGCGATCCGACCTAGGTTGGTCTCCACCATGTAGCCCGGCGGGAGATGATCCTGAAATCAGGCCCAATACTCATGTTTTCTCCACTAAATCTTTAGTTGACACTTGTTTTCTTTGTATTGCTGAATTTGTAAATTCATACAATTGCAAGGTGGAGTTGGTTCTTTGTTGAGGAAATGTGAAAGTTGTAAATTCATTAGTCATGTCCTTCCACGAATTGGTGTCAGTTTTTCAACTAAAATGAATATAATTTTATGTTCTCGATTGCTACTATTATTTAATTATTGTTGTTCATGAATTATGCTTGTAGTAGATGAATGACATAATTTAAGTAGGGAGGTATGAAAATGTACACTAAGACTTCATTTGTTTAAGCGGGCACATACGAGGCGGGATGAAACGCGGCCGCCGTTCGGAGCTGGAGGGGGGGTGGGTAGTGATTCGAGATGGAGTGTTTAACTCCCTTTCTCTGGGCGGGCAGGAGCAGACACGGCAAACTCCGCCGCCGACCACCGGCGTGAAAACGCCGCGCCAAATGAAGCCTAAATGATTTTTACAGGCCGTTGGCTCTTGGAAAGATGAATAATCCCAATTTTCAAAGGGGAAAGTTAAGAGGCCGAGTTTCCCCATTCAGAAACTGATCAATGTTGATATTGGATAATTATTTTATAACTCACAAATCATTATTTTTGAATAATTATATTAATTATCATGTAATATTGATGATTTTAATTTATAAAAATTTCTAAAGTTTAATATATATATTTTAGCCCGTGTGCTTACCTCCCACACTTGATTTGATAGACCGATTTATTGAAGGTCTTATTGGCTGATCTGACCAATAAACCGAAACCAAAATGCAACTTGCGTGAAAACTTCATCGAACTTGACCCTGGCGAAATAAAGACCGGAAATAAGATACATCAAGAAACAAACAAGCAAAAAAACAAATGCACCAAAATAAATAACGTTTATACCGATTCTCTGTAGGGCGCATCAGAAAATTTAATATGCCTGATTCCATATTTTATCAGTTGCTCGAATATCTTAGAGTAACATAGATTGAAACCACGGCATGAATTTTAATGCATTGATAACCTTTATTGTAATGTAAGCAATACACGATCCCTTGTGACCTGCACCATGTATTCCTGATTTATGTCAGCTACTTCTTTTATTTTGTTTTGAACTCATGGTACGTTTATTTGCAGCTTAACTAAAAGTTGATTATAAGTTTGTACAGATTATCAATATCTTGTAACCTCATGCAAAACAAGGAATATAACATGATATCTACTAGCTAAGCATTGTAACTCAAAGAGAGATGCCCGCCTACTAGATGTATGATGTTTGTAGTGATATTTGACGCAACTTGAGTGCTTAAACTAGGATTTAAGATTTTGATATTGGAAAATTTTATATACCATTTTATGTGAATAAATTTGAAATACTACCATACCTTCTTTTCCACTCATAATTTACTTCATTTTCTCTATTTATTATCACATTATTGCAGTTTTTGCAGGGTTCACAAACCATGGAAGTCGAACATCATAATGATGAAGAAAACAATCCTCCAAACTCTAGAGCATTTCCATATGATGCGTTAAATGTTGGCTTGGGTGGTATCGGAAAAATGATGGTACTAATTTTTATTTTATTTTATTAATTTAATAACTTAATTTATTAACATATTAACATGCTGCGTAGTAAAAAAACAGTCCTATTTTGTACCTTGTTATGATTTAACAAATACAATTTTTTGGATAAATTAATTCTATCACGAAAGAATATCATGATTAATTATTGCTATTTACAACAAGAGTAATATATCTTCATTAATAACTGTAACAATTAATATTTTTAACTGATGGCTGCATTACGTAATACTTTGCCAGTTCAGCTTACCCGTGTAGTCCTTAGTTTTGGATCTATTGTATTATTATCATTTAATTAAACAAATGTATGACAATACAGTTCACAATTAATATTATCTCGCATGATGCTTGCCTTACATTATATTTTGATCATTAGTTTCACCCATGCTGCCTTTTGCTTTGGATGTGGTCGTCATAATTTATATGTTAGTCATTCATCATGACTAGTTTCAGATTGTACATGTTTTGTTTTGCCAAGTATTCTTGTAAAAGCTTTCAATTTAGTCTACAATGTTGTAGAGAGGCTAGTACTTGTTCTCGTCTCACCTTTTAGGGGATCAAGATGTATGAAGAAATCATTAGAAGAATGTGGGAGGTGTAGGTTTTTAAAAAGTATGGTGAAGTCTAAAAATGTGATATACATGCACTACATTGTAAGTTTACTTTATACGTGCCTTTTATTTTATGCATGCTAGTCATTTTCTTTTATTTAGCACATGCATTTGCACGTTTGTTTTCCTGCATTCTTTTTATGTTTGAGGAATTGTAGCGCTGCATTCAAATCGATTTGCTAGGATTGCGTTAAATTAATGTAGTCTTGAAAAAGACATAATTATTTAATTTGATTATGTCGAGCCTGTTTCTTCTACTCTCCTGTTGAGCCGTAGCTATAAGTTTGGTCTTACTACACATGTTTAATTCTTATTTTAAGTTATCAATTTGTTTTTGAAAACAAGTTGGAAAAGTTACGCTAAAAAAAAAGAAAAATGAATTTTTTTTGTTAAGTTTCACGTGAACGCTTGCCTTCATGTGAAGCATTATGTGTAATGTGTCACAAAGGGGATCAAACTTTTTGTGATAATGGATATTGAAAAAGAAGACGCACACTCCAAAGTGTTATTTTTATAGCCATAGTTGCCCCCACCAAAGGAACAATGGTTTCTTCCCTTTTCCTTCATATTATTCTGTGTATTTTGAGAATGCATGAGCCTCTATTGACCTGATTGTGCCAAATTGGCCATAAAGGTCAAATTGCTCTTGGTAAGGCCTCTTGTGTGTCAAGTTTGAGGGTTTTAGCCCGAGTTTAACTCGACTCAATCTGACCTTGCGTAGTCTCTTTGAGCTTGCTAAGCTACTGTGATTCGTTGGTTTACATTGGAGACTGAATAACCATATATTGATCAGAGCCAATTGTATACTGAAATTCTAGGACAAGGGCTAGTAAATCACACATTCTATGTTTCTATTATTTTCATATTGCATTCTAAGTTTCTATTATTAGTATAAGAGTTTTGATAAACAAAACCTATATGTTTTTTCTATCATAGCTCGCAAGTAGTGGTCTAGGAATTGGGAAATATATGTCGTGTAACTGCTCATGATTTTGTATTTTAAAAATAAATATTTTATAAAACTCCATTTTTACCAAATAGTTTGTATGTAATGCTTTTCCAACCGTTTTGCAAACTCAATTTTACACTGATTTTTATTCCAAACTCCATTTTTCAAAAGCAACTATTTTTTTTTTCAAACTATGTTTCTAACAACTCCTTTTCGATCAACAACTGCTGAAACAAACAGAGCCTATGCAACAAAAAAACTTGTAGAAGTGTACGACATTCCACATGATGAAAATAACAATATAAAAGGGAAGTGACATAAGATAAACCACAAAACAATATAGGCACAAAGCACACAGTCCAATTATATTCAGGGCTCACAAGTACATCAGCCAAAGTAGATAAATAAAAGCATAAGAGCACTCAATACTAAATATCTATAGTGGTGGTATATGTTGCTTTGGATAGCAACCATAATCACTCTATCTTTCCTTGACATGTCCTCGCAACAGCATTCTGGTACATCTAGGGTGACAAGTAGGTGGGCAATCATAAAATAACCAATTGGGTTTTCCTCTCCCCTTGAGCCATTAATATACTCAAAGGTGATGAGTAGTTCTGTAGTTAGTGTTAGTGCAATACAACATTTATACTAGTAGTAATTGTATGTCAAACGTGTTAGTATGAAAAATACAGTAAGAGAGTGACCTAGGAAGGAACAATAAAAGTATTAATAGTAAATAAACTAACTACTAGTAGGTTCACATGTCTACCTTTGGGAGGGGGGGGGATGGAATCATCAACTTTTAATAAAAATTAAATCCTTAATTATTATTGAAATGATTTGAGTGGAAAATAATATTGAATATCAATAAACATTAGTAAAAACATATTTATATCTTTATATTAGTTTTTAAGAAACGGAGTAAAATGTTCTTTAAATTAATCTCTATGAGCTATTGCCTGCGGTAGCACTATCGCCAGACGGTAGTGCAAATAGTTTGTTTTTCTGCTTCCTCAATTCTTCGTTTGGAAGGCGACACACAGTTTACGCAACATATAGCGCGACGCGGTAGATTGCAAGTAATATCTTCACACGCAAACGAAGGTCCTCTTCCTCTATTTGTTCCTCTGATTGACGCGGAATTTTGAAACTGAGCTACGTTTCCAAATCTAGGTCTGGGTTTAATTTCCAAGTAACACATGACGCATTCTGTAGGGCAGGTAATTCACGCTATTTCAAAATTTTACTTTGTGCACACCATGGCTTCATGCGTGAAAGTGTTTGCGGGTTGTTTTCCGGCGTCAATTCATTGCCTTCTCCCCTCTCTAATCTCTGGTAAATTTGTGCTGACCTTCCCATCGTCCTCCTTGTGCATCCTCTCCGCCGCCCTCCTGAAATTTCTCCAAGCTCGTCCTTCACACATCATCCCGAGGTAAGTTCCTCACATTGGGACTGTGTTTAGGTTTTTTTTTTTATTTTCAATGCACGGGAAGACGACCTCCTAGGTCAGTAAAATGATCTCCTGAGATATCAATCTTGATCTCATGGGAGATCTATTTTGAACAAAATATGTTCATTTAGTAGGTATTACTTATTCTCAACTATGATGTCGATGATTGCTCCTTGTTTGACAGACATAGATGGAGAAGAGTGTAAGTCGTCATTTCTTAAGTTCAAAGTGTTATTTCTCCAATTTTATTGGCCAAGTAGCCAATATTATTGATGACTGTTTGAGGAGAAGTAAATTTTGAAGGAATCAAATGTCTGGTCCATATTTACTGCTCCAAATGTACTACAAAACATTCCACTTCTGTATTACTTGGTTTCAGTGTATGATTCAAGCAAGGATACCTTCTCCATTGGATCTAGGGAGTTATCATTTACCCCAAATGATGTATCGTTTTTTATGGGTTTACCAAATATGGGTGAGACCCCACTATAGTGGGATAAAGGCTCGAGTGTTGTTGTTGTACCAAATATAGGTGAGAACATGATTATTCAGCTGAAATCTTATGCTGCTAGGATTAAATCTATTTTAACGAAATAAGTTGTGGAAATAGATAATATAAGTTGTACATTTAATGATGACTGTTTGAGGAGAAGTAAATTTTGAAGGAATCAAATGTCTGGTCCATATTTACTGCACCAAATGTACTATAGGATATTCCACTTTTGTATTACTTGGTTTCAGTGTATGATTCAAGCAAGGATACTTCTCCATTCGATTTAGGGAGCTATTATTTACCCCAAATGATGTATCATTTATTATGGGTCTACCAACTACAAGTGTGAACATGATTATTCAGTTAAAATCTTATGCTGCTAGGACTAAATCTATTTTAACGAATTAAGTTGTGGAAATGGATAATATAAGTTGTACAATTAATTTGAAATTTATTTTTTTACATCTATCTTGCAAAGCTATCTTGTATGCCTAGTCAAAAGGAATAAAAGTTTCTTACCAAAATGGTGTGGCGCTCGTACACGCGACGCAGCGACATGACCCCTTTTAAATTGTTTTGACAACTCAAAAATCTTCTCTGATCTAAGCCAATTTGCACCACACAAATCTAAAATATGACACAAGTCATATCTAGGTGATTATGAAACTCTTAACGGTTCATCAATATAGAGTTAACAATCTACGAGGAGATGAGTTGTTAGAGAAAGGCAACTAAAAATCCATTACCTCGTTCCCAAAAGAGGAACCCCACGAAAGTTGATTCGAGGTTTCTGATTATTGGAAACGAAGACAACTAAGGGAAACCAATAAAATGCCCAAGGATTCACTATATGGGAGGTTCTCAACGGTTACTTGATAGGATTGAGGGAGGAAGGTCTGTTGCTAGAGGGAGTCCACTGTTGGAGTTTGTTTGTTGCAAGAACTCCTCTGATCAGAGGTGAAGAGGGCTGATCTCGCTTCTGAAAAAAGAGACACCACCTTCATATAATATTAAATTTATCTAGCAAGGAAAAAATAAACCCTAAAATGATAACAACGTTTGATTCTTGCGGTTTACCTGAAACAAATGAAGGAGAAAGATCAGTCAAGAGTTGGAAATGGCGTAGGAGGTGTTGTCTATTGT
Organism: Platanthera zijinensis; assembly: GCA_039513925.1. NCBI lineage: Eukaryota > Viridiplantae > Streptophyta > Magnoliopsida > Asparagales > Orchidaceae > Platanthera > Platanthera zijinensis. The sequence goes on from CM077091.1 coordinate 130,946,102, forward strand.
CGATGAAGACGAGAGAGGAGTCATGCTTGGCTTATTGGAACGGTGAAGGTGGAAACTGCCAGCTGCGAGAGGGGAAGAAAGCAGCGATGTCGCAGATTCACTAGTTTACTCAAGTCGACTGCGCGAGAAGAATGAGGCGGCGGTTTCTGTCAAATGCGTGCGTCCAGGCCTAACTAAGATTTTACCAGGCCAAACACAGGCCTAACCACGCTTTTGTTAGGACAGGCTCTGGCGGGTTTTCCAGGCCCGAGCTTTTTTCTCACCTCAACTTTGCCTATACATTGCATTGGCCGAAGTTTCATTTAATGGATTATCTCATTAAAGGTCCTTTTAAAATTTAGTAATATTGGTATGGTGTTTTGGTGTGTTTGCTATTACATTATATGTGATAATTATTATTCATGTTATTTGAGAGGAGTGAGAGGAATTTTTTTTAATAAGGTACCCATTTTCTGTGATAATTAAAACAGCCATTATTTTCACGGTTGCAAATAATAATGGCCCATTGCAGATAAACTACTTCATTTTCCATTTACCGCGAAATTTATTTTCACTGCAAATAATGGTTTATTACAGAGGAATTAAATTAATGAGTCATACCATGAAACTATGATAATGAGTAATAGAAATAAGAGTATGACGAGAGACTAGCATCTCGGAGAATCAAGTTGGATTCGTGCCAGGAGGGTCGATCATCAAAGCTATACATCTCTTAAGGAGACTAATTGACAACTATCAAGAAAGAAAACAAGATTTGCATATGTTGTTATTTATCTTGAAAAGGCTTATGATAGGGTTCCAAGTGAGATCTTATGGAGGAGAGTCTTAGAAAAGAAAGGTGTAAATGTATTAGCCATTGACATAATCAAAGATATGTATACAACTTCAGTGAGGAGTATGAGGGCATCTGAAGGATTAACACAAGAATTTCCTATCACTATTGACTTACATCAAGGTTCAACTTTAAGCCTTTATCTCTTTACCCTTATCTTAGATGAGCTCACCGGACATATCCAACAAACAATACCTTGGTGTTTTTTGTTTGCGGATCATATCGTTTTGGTCGATAAGACACGCGAGGGTGTGAAAGCGAAACTTAAATTTTGTTGAGACACTTTAGAAAAGAAGGATTTTAGGCGGAGCAGGGCAAAGACGGAGTATATGGAGCTTAGATTTAGCAGTGCAAGAAGCACGAGTGATTTTTCCTTATTAAGTTCGGTGATCAAGATATTTCTCACAGTGAGTGCTTTATATATCTTAGATTGATAGTTCAAAAAGATGGAGGTGTTGATAAGAATGTGATACATAGAATCCAAGCAGTTTGGTTGAAGTGGAGAGGCGCTGCAGGGATCTTATGTGATCGTAAAGTAACATTAAAACTTAATGACAAGTTTTACCGTACTATAATTAGACCATCGATGCTCTATGGTTCTGAGTGTTGGGCAGTGAATTGTGTACATGAGCAAAAAGTGGGAGTTTTGGAGATGAGAATGCTTTGGTGGATGTGTGGACATACGAGACTAGATAAAATTAGGAATGAATGTATGGGGGATAAGACCAAAGTGACACTAATTGCAGAGAAGATGCGAGAAGCTCGATTATGATGGTTTGGGCACGTACAAAGGAGATCATTAGAGTCACCTGTTAGGCGTCGTGAGAGTTTAGACCAATAATAAGTTGAAATGAAACTATAAGGAAATACATGATGTACTTAGCCATTAGTGAGATTATGACTAAAGATTGGGCACAATGGCAACTAAGGATCCATATAGCCGACCCCACTATAGTGGGATAAAGGCTTGAGTGTTGTTGTTGTATCTTGCAATCTATTCTTTCTTTCTAGTCTAGAACATATTTCACATTTGCATGAGGAGTTGTCGGAGCCCGAACCATTCAAAAAGTATAATTGGGCTCAAGCCATACATTTATATTTAATGAAGCATTGTTTGACCTGTCAGGGGGTAAGCTAGTTTCTATTCTCTCGAGCAATATTTATAAATGGCCTCAAGGATCTTTGAGATATTTGTATGGATGCACACATGCATTGATTGTGAGTTTATTAAATGTTTAAATCATCTATTTATATTTTATCTATACTAACTCAATGTTATATATGTTTTCAAATATGGTATTTTTAACATACTACAATCATTCTTGCTTCATTTCCTGATCATAGACTACGACTTATTTGATGGTCTGACAAAAGTACATTTAATTTTAAAGAATTGTGGAGAAATGTGTCTCCCATAATTAATAAGCAAGCTTATATTAATTTAGTCTAGATTAATATCTCCTTATGAATGTTAAATTATTATGTATTACCTCAATATATTTTATAATTGTTCTTGTAGGTGCTAGAGGAGATGGAGGACATAATTTCAGATTAAATAGAATTATGTTGTGATGTTGATCTTCATCCCTCCTCCCGGATGTCAAAATAAAAGAGGTTGAAGTGCGTGTCCCTCTCTCCAATTCCTCTAAGCCAAGAGTTTGAAAAACCCTCATCCTCTCCTCTATATGATGCACCCTCTACTACTTGTATTTCATCATTACCTCCACATGAACAACACACTCCCCTTACTTTTCAAAAAAGTGTACTAACTATAAATATATGTTATAAAAACAAAAAAAATAATATAATAGATACAAAATGTGTCATTTATATTAAAAAATAAAATCGGATAATATATAAGGTAAAGTATTACTAACCAATACAAAATGATACATTGTAAAATATATTTAATAGCATATAATAATTTTATTTTCATAACAATAAGTTTGTTGCAAATAAAGAAGATTAAAAAAAAATAAAAATCCTTGATTAATTATAAGTCGTTTTTAATTTATAAATTTATATTAAAAACATGCTAATAATCTACTAATAAATGTATTAAATATGTTCATATTTTTTATAATATGAAATTAAAAAGTTGTGAAATAATTAGATAAAATTGGTTAGAATAAAACGATAAAAATTTCAAACAATTAGTCTAATTGATTAAACATACATAATATAATAAATATAGGCGATTTAAGCATATGCTATTGGTCTGCTAATATAACATAAAATAAAATAGTGGGAGATTTATTTAAAAGTCGTGTCAGACGTTATATAAAAAAAGCGGACATGTCGGCCTATATTTTACAAAAAGACAAATTTTTTTTTTAGAAAAACATATCGTTTTACCCTTAAAAATGACCTGTCAGACATGTCGAAGTACATTTAAAACAATGACAACGACACCAATGCGAGCAATGATTTTGAAAGGTCCAAAGAACCTAGGGGATACCTTTGGACAAGGACGCTAGGCCATCAAAAATTGTCCATAAGGGTTGAGCTTGATGAACACTTTCTCGCCCACTTGGAAGGAAAGATCGCACCATTTTCCATTTGTAAAGAAAGTCATTTTCTCTTGAGCTCGATGTAGGTGATGTTATAGTTGGTCAAGATTGGTGTCCCGATCTTGAAGGTGTTTGTCAAGACTACTTGGCATTCCCTGGGGAGGTGGCAGAAGATCGATGGAGGTGGCCGTCCATAGACGGTCTTGACCGGAGTTGTGCCAATCATTTGATGGTACCCTGTATTGTAGTAATATTTGGGCAAACTTAGCCACTTGTTGACCCACCCACGGGATTGCTCCCCAATGAAGCAACTTAGGTAAGTTTTGAAACACCGGTTGAGAACTTCAGATTGGCTATCCGTTTTGGGTGATACGCGGTGCTCATGCGGGGACTGGTGTCTTTCTAGACAGAAGAGGGACATCCAAAATGTGTTAAAAAATAAGGGGTCGTGTTTGCTCACAATCGACCGAGGAAAGCCACGGAGCCGCACAATTTGTTGATGAAGCTCTCCGCCATGAAGGCGGTCGTGTGGGGATGGCGGAGGGGAAGGAAGTGAGCTTATTTGGAGATGCGGTCCTTCACTACTAAAATACAGTCAAATTCTTGCGAGCGCGGTAGCCGGATGATGAAATCCATAGCAATATCTTCCCAAACCATTTCTCGATTCTGTAGCAGTTGGAGCAGCCTGCCCGGAAACATGGGTTCATATTTGACCTTTTGGCACGCGAGGCATGCAACCACGAGAGCCTTGATTTGGAGGAACATGTGCGACCAATAGAGACACGCCGCCAAGCGGCGATATATGCGTTAGGCTCTGACATGTCCCGCGAAGAGAGATGCATGGAATTCTGCTAGCAACCGAGGAATGCTCGACAACGTCGGTGCAAGAAAGCTTGCGGATGTCGGATTCATGTAAGTTTGAGTTTTTTTTATGTCAGATATCCGTTTGCGTGGGATATTCGGGGCATTTCAAAATGTTGGATTGTAATATTATAATTACATATATGCATAAGCGAAAGAGAAGGTGAAAAAATCCGCTTTGACGTATCACGCTTGCCCCATCGCCCGAGATAGGGTGTTGGGGTCATGCATCAGAAGGCGTTCCTTAATATGCGAACGAATATTAGCAAGGAAGGTGCCTAAGTATTGGTCAGAAGATGAGCCCGAAATATGGGTGGCCACTTCGTTGAAATTATCAATGCAAGAGTCGATCATCTCCCATTGTCGAACATTATTCAGGTACTCGAAGGCGTCGCGCTTGTGGCACGTATCGTAACAACGAATTAACTCATCCTTGAGTGTTGACCATGAGAGGGCGGGAGGAGCCAACAAAGCTAATGGAGGTTGAGTTCCATGTAGATTTTCGCGAGCGACATCATCTGGGCTTCAGGTGTGCCTTAGAGGTCTAAGTACTGCTTGACATGGGCCAACAAGCCCATGAGATTGTTACTGTCGAACACCGGAATGTCGTGCCGGTAAAGGTGCGGTGCCGATGAGTCACCCAAAAATTGAAGAACCCTAGAGAGTCAGCAACACAATTGGTCAAGGCCGACAACAAGGCTGTAAGGGTCGGCATATGAGACGACAATGATTGACGGTTGGCAAGAAGGGAGTGGATGTCACGGACATCAATTTGGAGGTTGGAGAGCGTGATATCAACACGATCGATGCAATCGGAGAGGGACTCGTTTGAGGGAATGATATCCTTATTGCACGCCATACCTCGAGTGATGAGCATGCACGAGGAAAGGTGGGTGGAGCAAGCAGGATGTAGGGTGTGTGGGATGTCGTGAAAATGACGATGAATGGTCGACGGTGGGCATGCAAGCAACAACGAAGAGGGCAACGTTTGATCGACTAAGGAATGCATGCGACGAGGGTAGTGGTCGAACTAAGGAGGGGCGCGCTAATGTGGTAAAACAAAAAATGGCGCGAATCGACTTCGATCTGGCAGGTCAGACTGAATTGGTAGTACCGAAGGTAGGGCAAGGGGTGCTACACTAGGTCGTATCTGTAACGGCCCGTACTCCGCCACAATTTAATTCTAATTCTGAGCGAGTTTTTCACAATTTAGATAACTCATCAGATCATGAGTAAAACACATAATAGCTTTAGGAGAAACATAAATAACATTTTCATTTCTTTCAGATAATATACATCATGTCTACTCATGGGCAAAAAGATCAAACATCTACCATATAGGTACATTTATTTTACAGATAATATCTCAAAAAGACAGAGAAAACACTAGCTAAGCTAACCCGTGGACAAGCCACGTCTTCCCTCTGACTTCGATCTGCCTCCGCTGGTGTTCTCCTAGCGGGGACGTGTATGCTGGTATCCTGATCCTAAAGAGGAAAAATAAAAATCAATTAGTTAAAGAAACTAAGTGAGTTCCTTATCATTTTTAACTGCCTTGCAATCATATAAGAATATCAGCGGGTATAAACAGTTATTCAAGTCTGTACCAAAATAGTATGTCGCTGAACATGAAAGGTACGGTGAAATAGAAATATCTTTTCTTATTCTTTTCATTCTTAATCAGTTTCTGTAGTTAATTCAGTTAAGAGTTCATATTAATCGTTGTCTCGAAATGCCGAGGTATATTTTATTTTCTTCAAATCTGGACCCATCAACCCATTGCATCAATGTCCGCTTTAGGGCGATCGTACACGCAATAGGCTTCCACACCTCCTAAATTGGACAAGTCATACCTCAAAATCTGTAGGAGTTCGACCCCTCCTACGAGGTGTGAGAGTTCTACCCCCCTCACTAGGTGCAGGGGTATGAGGCTTTACCCCCTACTAGGCTGACCTTTCGCATTTCGATGTGTCAACGCGTATATAGTTATGCATTTTCCCCCTCAGAATTTCTATGGTTCGCTAATAGCTTCTAGCGATTTCATCTTTTTCATATTCATTTCATATCTGAGGCAACATTATTCAAATAAACATAGCTCGGAGAAGAATAATGTAGAACATAAAATCTGAAAAATCAACGTAGTAAGGACTCACCCCAAGTTTTCCCTGCCCTTGTCCCTCGTAGGATTCTCGTCGCGTCTATCGTCGGACGCCGTCCTCTGCAGTATCAAGAAATCATTTAGTTTAGGGTTGCGCCGAAAATACACACGAACGGACTCCTAAGACGGTCACAACTACGACCTCTTTGAGTTGCCTAGGGAAGGACTCACTTTGGTGACACAATCCAACCAACAACAGATGCAAGGACACAATTCAGGCGGGTAATAACAGCACTAAGTCCATATCAAAACCCCCATCAAAACAACTAGCCAATATCAGTAAAACAACACAGTAGCCGGCCAAGGAAAAACAAGAAGAAATCCATATTCTAATTTCAACACTAATCAACCCATAATCGGAAAGCCCTAACCGAACAACATAGCAAACCTCCAAATCGGAAAGCCCTAAGCCCAACCCCTTCCTTGTTCACGTTTCCTTGGCTGTCCAAGAGATTAGCGACAGGAGCAAATAGGTAGCAGCAGCACCGAACAACAAGACTGAGCAAGAAAAAGGAGCAGTTACGAAGCAATAAGAAGGGGGTATCAACATCCCTAGTACACCTCGGTAAGAAGCTCCAGGCAGGAAAATGCAAAATGAAAGTATTGGGAGAGAAGAGATAAAGATAGAGGTGTGTCCACCGCCTTAGATTATATTGATATATAGAAAGATATGAGTGTCCAGCCAGCCCAGCAGTAAACAGAAAACAGCCGGTTCACTAGGGTCCATTAATTCAATTCCAGCAAGAACAAAAAAAAGGAAAGAATAGACCTAGCCAACACACATTCAAATCTCTAACCATCCCAACTTCATACGCCAAATTAATTGAAATGACAAATTTGAAAGAAATCGAAACAATCGTCGCAAAATCCATCGGAAAGCTCGAACATCGAAAATAAATGCGCGATGTCAAAATGTTTTTATCATCGAAGAATTTCTTTCTTTATCAAAATTCAATTATTTATTTATTTGTACAAAACGAGTTCGAGTCTTACAATTTCTCTCCTTATCCGAATTTTTGTCCCCGAAAATTCAACTATCCTCCTGACTCATAAAGGAGGGAAATAAGTTCACCATAATATCTTCTCGTTCCCAAGTAGCATCTTTGGCGGGGTGGCCTCTCCACTTGACTTTGACAAAATTCACCTTGCGGTTTCGAAGGCTTTTGCTTTGCCGATCAACAATCTGATACGGTTCTGTCGGGCTCGATAAATCAGCTTCAATTTGTACATCCCTAGCCGAAATCATCAAATCAGGATCTGGAATATATCGTCGAAGTGCCGATACGTGCAAAACATCATATAATTGCTGTAATTCAGTAGATAAAGCCAAGCGATACGCTACTTCGCCAATACGTTCAATAATGGGAAACAGAACAGCATATCTTGGACTCAGCTTTCCGATACGTCGCAAGCGGGAGACACCTTTAAAATGTTTAATTTTTAAGCACACTTGATCGCCAACCTGAAATTCTACCAAACGTTGTCGGGCATTATAATATTTTTGTTGACGATCTTGTGCAAATTTCATCCTTTGCTGAATAATACGAATTTTTTCTTCAGTTTTATCGGTTTCCTTTTTCGGAAATAACTTCTCTCCATCTTCTGCCCAGCTCAAAGGAGTTCTGCATCGCCTTCCATACAATGCTTCAAATGATACCATTTGTATTGTTGCTTGATAGCTATTGTTATAGGAAAATTCGGCCAACGACAAATATTTTTCCCATGACCCTTTCAAATCGACAACTATCATCCGTAGTAAATCTTCAAGAAGCTGAATTGTATGTTCAGATTGACCATTTGTTTGGGGGTGAAAAGCCGTACTATACAAAAGTCTTGTTCCCAGCCTTTTATGCACCCTCCTCCATAAATCTGAGGTGAATCGTCCGTCTCGGTCTGACACAATAGTTCGCGGAATGCCATGCAATTTCACAAACGTATTCATATACAATTCCACCAACTTTTCAGTCGGTCCACCCTGCTTTATTGGGATAAAGTGGGCAGTTTTCGTTAAGCGATCGATAATCACCCATATTCCATCTTTTCCTGCTTTACTGCGAGGTAGTCCAAAACAAAGTCCATTGCAACGTCATCCCATTTTCATTCCGGAATTGGGAGTGACTGGGGATAACCAACAGGCTTCAGATGCTCAGCTTTCACCATTTGATATGTATGACATTGAGCAATGTACTGAATCACGTCTTGCTTCATCTTCGGCCACCAAAAATCCTGTTTCAGATCGCGATACATTTTTGTTCGGCCTGGATGTATCGAATAAGGTGTATTATGTGCTTCATAAAAAATATCCTTCCGTAGATTGTCTGCATCAGATACACATATTCTGTTATTTAAAAAGAGTAGTGCGTCTTTTTCAACAAATGTACTCATTTCTCCCCTTTTTATTTTTGCTAGCACACTCATCAAAAATGGATCGAGAGGTATTTCCTTTTGGATTCTCTCCTTGAGTGAGTACTGGATTTGTAATTGGAATATTTGTGCTCTTCTTTCTTGTGTTGAAATTGCGCAAATATTCATTTTCTGCAAGTCGCGTGGTAATTCCTTGTTATAGTGTAAAATCACTGATACTGCCGCTAGACTCTTCCTGCTTAAGGCGTCTGCTACCACATTTGCTTTGCCAGGATGACATTGGATGTTCAGGTCATAATCTTTAATAAATTCCAGCCAACGCCTTTTTCGTAAATTAATTTCCTCCTGGTCAAAAATATATTTGAGACTCTTATGCTCGGTGAAAATTTCACACCGTACACCATATAAGTAATGTCGTCAAATCTTTAGCGCGAACACAATCGTGGCTAATTCTAAATCATTCGTTGGGTAGTTCTTTTCTGCATCCTTCAATTGCCTTGACGCAAATGCAATTACCTTTCCATGTTGCATTAATACACAACCTAATCATTTATAGGACGCGTCACTATAAATCTGAAAACTATCTGATCCTTCAGGCATCACCAATATTGGAGCATTTGTCAGTCTTTCTTTTAGTGCTTCAAATGCTTGCTGACAATCTTCTTCCCATTTGAACGGCACATTCTTTCGAGTTAATTGTGTCAGGGGGAGTGCTAGTTTTGAAAAATCCTTGACGAATTTTCTGTAATAACCAGCTAAGCCCAAGTAACTTCGCACTTCAGTTACAGATTTCAGTTGCGTCCAATTAACGATTCCCTCAATTTTATTGGATCAACTGATAAACCTTCTGCATTAATTACGTGGCCTAAAAATGCCACTTCTTTTAGCCAAAATGCACATTTTTAGAATTTGGCAAATGATTGCTGCTTCCTCGGAGTCTGTAATGTTAGACGCAAGTGTTGGACATGCTCTTCTTCAGACTTTGAGTAAATCAAAATATTGTCGATGAAGACGATCACAAATTGATCAAGAAACGCTTTAAAGACTCGATTCATCAAGTCCATAAAAGCTGCAGGAGGATTCGTTAATCCAAATTACATCACAATGAATTCAAAATGCCCATACCTGGTACTAAACGTTGTTTTGAAAACATCCTGTTCTTTAATTCTCAGCTGGTGATAACCTGATCAGAGATCAATTTTTGAGAATACCCGTGCGTCTACCAGTTGATCAAATAAATCATCAATACGATACAATGGATATTTATTTTTAACCGTAAACTTATTCAATTCACGATAGTCGACGCATAGACGGTGGGATCCATCTTTCTTTCCAACAAATAATACTGGAGCTCCCCAGGGTGAAGTGCTCGGTCGAATAAATTTCTTATCTATCAGCTCTTGCAATTGTACTTTCAATTTTGCCAATTCCTTATGCGCCATTCGATACGGTGCTTTGGCCACTGGAGCAGCTCCTTCTGTTAACTTAATTTCGAATTCAATTTCTCTGGCTGGAGGCACACCTGTCAATTCTTCTAGAAATACATCCAAGTATTCCCGCACTACGGGCACAACCGTAATTTCTTTCTTCTCTTCCTTAGCTTCTTTAATTATTACCAAAATTGCTTCACAACCTTTTTGTACCTTTTCCCACGCATTCATAGCCGAAATCATGATCTTTGCAACTTTGCCCAAACCTTTATTCACAATTCTACTCCCATCTGAGCACTTAAACACAACTTCTTTTTGTCTTGCAGTTAATTACTGCTTCTCGATTCAAAAGCCAGTCTATACCAAGGATGATATCGTATTCAACCAACGACAGAACGACATTATCCGCTTCAAGTTGCTTCTTATTAAAAGATAATGAGACTACAGCTCGCTTTTGTGTCATCACAATGGTATTGTTCGGCATCAACACATTTAAAGGTTTTGCAATTTGATATTGTTGTGAACGAATTAAATGAACAACATATGTCGAAATAAAGGACTGACTGACACCAGTATCAAAAAGAACTTTCAGCAATTGATCATGCACTTGTAGCATACCTATCACGACAGTTTCATCTACTTTGGCTTCTTGCTGCCCGAGATTGAAAGCTCGGGGTTGGACCCGTCTTTCTTCTCTGTCCCCTTCAGCGGGTGCAGATGCAATCGACTCCCCTTCCCTAGAAGTCCCTATATGATAAATCTTCTGTGTAGGTAAGGCTGGAGCTCCCCTCAAACTTTCATCCCTTTGTAGCTTCGGACAGTCTTTACGTCGATGCCCCGGCTGGCGACAGTAAAAGCAAACACCGATCAGGCATTCCCCTCTATGCATCTTGCCACATTTGGCGCACTTTGTCAACGTCGATTGGGACACTTGAGTGCTAACAGTAGACGCAGATTGTTGTTGCTTCTTTTTCTTCCACGGCACATCGCCTAATCTTCCTGATTTGTCCTGACTGATACCTTCTTTAAATCTTTTCTTCATATCTGACCTTCTCTGCCTCTTCTCATTGCCCAATCCAGATTTCTCCACTAAAAGTGCATAATCTATAATATCAAACGGAACTACGGAGGCACATATATCATCCCGCAAACCCTCCTGAAAATGCAGGCATCGTGCCTCCTCGGTTGCCACTGCAGACTCCGCATAATAAGCTAAGCTGGAGAATTCAGCCTCGTATTGGAGTACGAAGTGGCTTCCTTGGACCAAGCACAAATTTTTTTCCTGAAGTTGCCTCTTCTCTGTTCTCGGCACAAACCATTTTGTCAATTCATGGATAAACTCTCTCCACGTGGAAGTCCTCAATCCTTTAGCAACAAACTTTCCTTTCATCAGATTGACCCACCATCGCTTTGCTTCTCCTTCCAGTAAGAAAATAATTAATTCCACTTTTCGTTCTTCTGGACACCTCATTAGCTCGAATATTGTCTCAATCTGTAATATCCAATCCTCTGTCTCGATCGGAGAGAGGCCACCACGAAATGTTGGCTGTTTTAATTCTAGAAAATGCCTCATATCATCATCAAATAAACGAGGTCGTGGTTCTACCGGGGCTGGAGGAGGTATAACCGACATAACTGGTGGAGCTGCAGGAGTAGTGTCCTGAACCAGTTTAATAGCTTCAGCGATGGCTTGGGCAATGTCTGCAATTTGCAGTGGGGCAGATGGATGCCCACTATCACTTTCTTCCGACATAACTTCCCTGCGACCTTCAAGATCTTCTCGAGCTTTTCGCAGCCTGCGACTCGAGTATACTTGAAGGGACTCCTGAAATACAACAAGAGGAAATTCAGTATATTATCATCAAACTGCCATTGTTATTTATGTTCTCCATCTGGTACGGTACTCTATTTGCGTCACATGTATGGCAAAAAACCGCCCTCTGATACCACTTAATTGTAACGGCCTGTGCTCCGCCACAATTTAATTCTAATTATGAGCAAGTTTTTCACAATTTGGATAACGCAGCAGATCATGAGTAAAACACATAATAACTTTAGGAGAAACATAAATAACATTTTCATTTCCTTCAGATAATATACATCATGTCTACTCATGGGTAAAAAGATCAAACATCTACCATACAGGTACATTTATTTTACAGATAATATCTCAAAAAGACAGAGAAAACACTAGCTAAGCTAACCCGTGGACGAGCCACGTCTTCCCTCTGACTTCGATCTGCCTCCGCTGGTGTCCTCCTAGCGGGGACAGTTATGCTGGTATCCTGATCCTAAAGAGTAAAAATAAAAATCAATTAGTTAAAGAAACTGAGTTCCTTACCATTTTTAACCGCTCTGCAATCATATAAGAATGTCAGCCGGTATAAATAATTATTCAAGTCTGTACCAAAATAGTATGTCGCTAAACATGAAAGGTACGGTGAAACAAAAATATCTTTTCTTATTCTTTTCATTCTTAATCAGTTTCTGTAGTTAATTCAGTTCAGAGTTCATATTAATCGTTGACTCGAAATGCCGGGGTCTATTTTTTTTCTTCAAATCTGGACCCATCGGCCCATTGCATCAATGTCCGCTTTAGGGCGATCGTATACGCAATAGGCTTTCACGCCTCATAAATTGGACAAGTCATACCTCAAAATCTGTAGGAGTTCGACCCCTCCTACGAGGTGAGAGTTCTACCCCCCTCACAAGGTGCAGTGGTCTGAGGCTTTACCCCTACTAGGCTGACCTATCGCATTTCGATGTGTCAACGCGTATATAGTTATATGCATTTTTCCCCTCAGAATTTCTATGGTTCGCTAATAGCTTCTAGCAATTTTATCTTTTTCATATTCATTTCGTATCTGAGACAACATTATTCAAATAAACATAGCTCAGAGAAGAATAGTGTAAAACATCAAATCTGAAAAATCAACCTAGTAAGGACTCACCCCAAATTTTCCTTTGCCCTTGTCCCTCGTAGGATTCTCGTCGCGTATATCGCTGGACGCCATCCTCTGCAGTATCAAGAAATCATTTACTTTAGGGTTGCGCCGAAAATACACACGAACAGACTCCTAAGACGGTTACAACTACGACCTCTTGGAGTTGCGGAAGGACTCACTTTGGTGACACAATCCAACCAACAATAGATGCAAGGACACAATTCAGGCGGGTAATAGCAACACTAAGTCCATAGCAAAACCCCCATCAAAACAGCCAGCCAATATCAGTAAAACAACACAGTAGCCGGCCAAGGAAAAACAAAAAGAAATCCATATTCTAATTTTAACACTAATCAACCCATAATCAGAAATCTCTAACCGAACAACATAGCAAACCTCCAAATCGGAAAGCCCTAAGCCCAGCCCCTTCTTTGTTCACATAAAAACGCATAAGTTCTTAACCATAAGAAACAAGGAAGCGAGAAGGAAGCTCACGGTGGAGATGCAGTCCCAAAGTTGTCAGTCAAGGAAACGGGAGTAGCGGCCGTCCAAGAGATTAGCGACAACAACAAATAGGTAGCAACATCACCAAACAACAAGACTGAGCAAGAAAAAGGAGCAACTACGAAGCAAGAAGAAAGGGGCATCAACATCCCTAGTACCTCCGTAAGAAGCTTCAGGCGGCGAAATGAAAAATGAAAGAATTAGGAGAGAAGAGATAAAGATAGAGGAGTGTCCACCGCCTTAGATTATATATAGAAAGATATGAGTGTCCAGCCAGCCCAGCAGTAAACAGAAAACAGCCGGCCCACTAGGGTCCAATTAATTCAATTCCAGCAAGAACAAAAAAAGGAAAGAATAGACCTGACCAGCACACATTCAAATCTGTAACCATCCCAACTTCATACGTCAAATTAATTGAAATGACGAATTTGAAAGAAATCGAAACAATCGCAAAATCCATCGGAAAGCTCGAACATCGTAAATAAACGCGCGATGCCAAAAAGTTTTCTATCATCGGGGAATTTCTTTCTTTATCAAAATCCAATTATTTATTTATTTATACAAAACGAGTTCGAGTCTTACAGTATCCCCTCTCTGATTTCATTTAGTTTTCCAAATACAGACATAAGATAATAGTTAAGACCCCTTCCCTATTTATAAGAGGCTTGATACATAGGATGAACCGTCCCCAAATAGAAAGAGCACACATACTAAAATACGATAAACATAGTATGATGAATGCAATAAAAATATAATTTCGCCTGACCTCATGCCACATCCGAGCCACGTGCACGACGCTTGTACCCGCGCGATTAATGGCGCCCGCCAGTCGAATCACTCATGCTTATATTAAAATGGGCGAGACAACACTGAACCAGAACAATGAGCGAAAATTTGTCGGTTTTCAGATGGGAAAATGGGGGAGTACCTCTGCAGTTCTGGTAGGGCGAGGCGGCATCTTTCATGACCGCAAAAAATGAGGAAAGGATTAAGAGATAACACCTAAAAAATGAGAAATGAATTAAGAGAGAGAGAGAGAGAGAGAGGGAGAAGGGGATGAAATGTTTAACTTGTCGTGCATTTTCTCGTGTTTAACTTGTTATGCATTATGAAATAAAATATTATTATTTTTGTCATTATCATTTCTTATTTTTGATATATACTTATAGTTATTTACTTGAGAAATTGATGCTTATCTTGATTCCATCATGTACAATAAAAACATGCGAAGATGTGTAAGAAGTTGATTTGGGTAGTCTTAGCAAACTCAAACACTCAACTATGCGACATTGAAGCCACTGAATGTATTAATTTATTACAGTTCAAGGAAGCAATTAAGAAAGCATACACTCTCGCTTCGGATACCATTCAAAGTGCTGCTTTGACGCTTAGAACGTCTACCCAATGAATTTTTAAAATATACGGTTAATCAGAATAGTTACGAAGTCCTTTCTCTATTGAGGTAACCGGGTTTAACATCACTCCCAATGCAACAGGTAATTTTTGTCATCTATTATTATTTTTTTTAATTGTAAAAGATTGGCCTAAAATTTTATCCATTTCAATTTTTCTAAATTACATTTTGTTTGAGTTTCATTAAAGATGTTAAAATATATGAATACAATCTAATGTCTGTCTGTTTTTCCAGCATTTGAAATCACAAAAGATATAAAACACATGGATAAAGAGCACCGCGTCTTATCCTGCGCTCTCATTGAACAAGATGTCTCAATTTTTTGAAATTCCTGCTAAATACTTGGAGATTGCTAAATTGCCATATTGTGAAAACAACCTTGTACTCTTTTATTGCCAAAATTTTCAAGAGCAATTTGAATTCATTTTCAAGGAAGTTATCGAGAAATCAAGGGTGGGTTGTATTCTTGGCCCTCCCTACATAAAAAAATCTTCTGCTGCATTTGTATTTGTTACAACGTTAGATAAAGATGAATGGACCGTGACTTGGTTAGATTGCAGTGATAATGAATTGCTACTTCGTTGTATCCAATTAACTGGCGATTGTATATGGACTTGTGAGGTGAATAGCAGTAGTGTAAGCATACGTGACATCCTATACAAATTCGTCCCAACTAAAAACACCCTTTATCCTTGATGGATATACCGGTATGGGAAAAAGTTCTGAAATTATGTCGACTTGCAAACATTTGTTTACATTGTTTATCGAGTGATGAAAACCAAGGACGACTGCTCATTATCAGCTCAATGGATGGTCGAGTGTAATACAATATTACAGAAGATGATAAATTGTGAGTTAAGGAATTTTGTGTATATTCATGAAATTTGAAAGAATATCTTATGTCTGTTAAGTATTATTAATTCATGAAATTTGAAAGAATATCTTATGTCTGTTAAGTATTATAATTTCTTAGAGTTTTAAGAACTATTCCAATTGCATTACAGGTTCAAACGAAGAATACACTTTATCACTAGAAGATTTGGTTAAGTCAAAATTCTACGATGCAAGTGTAAATTGTCATTATATGTTTATAATTTCAATTGCGGATGTAAAGAATCAAATTGATGAGTCTATTAATGAGTGTGATGATATAAGTATTTATATCACTGGACTTATCATTGATCGTAGTTCAAAAGTTATAAATTGACTTTATGGCAGCTATTTAGTGGAGGGCTCCATAAAGATTTCACTTGTCAATGGTTATGCTGTATCTGTGATGGGAAAAAAACGGGTCCTGACACAATTCGAAAAGTTGCAGATGACTCTTTGAAGAGTGATTTTTTTCCCTACCGTGCCATAATGATTTATATTTGTATTTGCAAGGGGAGCAATTTGAGAAAGTGACATGACATAAATGCTTGGACATAACAGGTAATTATATTTTGTTCGTAATCTCCTAAAGATAATTATGACTCTTTTTATTTACTCAAAATTTTGATACTTAATTTCTTTTGCAGGCCATTATAAATTCTGTTGTAATGCAAATGTAATTCTACTTGTTATTCACTTTCTCATTTCAGAGTATGAAAAAAACATCAAAAATCAAGATACTAGAGATTTATGGCTGGACATGACAGGTAATTCTATTTTTTCCCGTAATCTCTTAATGATAATTATGATCATTTTTATATGCTCAAAACTCTTTTGATACTTCATTTCTTTTGCAGGTCGTTATAGATGTTATTGTAATACTAATACAGATCTACTCAGTCATTCACTTTCTCATTTCATAGTGAAAAATAAAAACAAAAATTCAAGATACTATGGATTTATTGCTGGACATGGCAGGTAATTATATATATTTTTGTTATCTCTTAATGATAATTATGGCCCTTATTATATACTCTAAACTCTTTTGAAATTTCATTTCTTTTGCAGGTCATTATAAATTTTATTGTAATTCAAATGCAAATCTGTTCTGTCATTCACTTTCTCATTTCGGAGGATGAAAAAGAACAAAAAATAGAGATACTCGACATGACATGTAATTATGTATATTTTTCCGTAATCCCTTAATGGCAATTGTGGCCCTTTTTGTATACTCAAAACTCTTGATACTTCATATCTTTTGCAGGTCATTATAAATTTTGTATTATGCAAATGCATATATACTCTGTTATTTACTCCCATTTCGGTGTACTAACTAGTTTGGATGAACAATACTCAATGAGGATGCAAATCTTTCCATTGTTGATTCCAAAACAATGCATTTTGACTCTTAAATTACCTCACTATAAGACATGGATGGTTTTTATAGAGATCCATTGGAAGATGTTAGGATAGTATCTCCTACCTTATTGTGGAGCGGCATTGGATATTGTGTTTGAAAAACTTAAATCAAAAGTGGACTTCTGAAATATCATAATAATTTCAGGAAGTGGGCAGCAACATGGAGGTGTTTACTGAAAGAAGAGGAGTTCGGTTGCCTAGGTAGCTCTGGATCATACCAAAACTTTGATGGCTCAGCTTGGCAACACCTTCTCTACATTAGAATCACCAATATGGATGGACAGTAACACCACCTCTTTGTGCAGACAAATTGAGAGGGTTGTGGAAGGTGCTTTGGAATTGTCAAAACTTATTATTGGCTCCTATACATTTGAATGGTTTACAGGACTCAAAATCCAAAAATTATATAAGACTAAGAAAAATATGTATGATGCTACCGTGAGGATCTCCCTTACTAGTTCTTTTATGACATGCCTTCTTGTTGGAGGATATGCTAGTTT
Source organism: Platanthera zijinensis (assembly GCA_039513925.1). Classification (NCBI taxonomy): domain Eukaryota; kingdom Viridiplantae; phylum Streptophyta; class Magnoliopsida; order Asparagales; family Orchidaceae; genus Platanthera; species Platanthera zijinensis. The sequence goes on from CM077091.1 coordinate 130,963,909, forward strand.
CGATTTTACTGATGCAACCAGAATGAACCTTGTGGAAATTAAGAATTGTGGCTGGTCCAAAGTTGCCTTGGAAGATTCTTTGAAGCTAGGTCCTATACTTTTGCAACTTTTTATATTTCATAATCTCTTTGGCAGTCCACATCACAAAATCTAGACGAAATGCTTGGGAAGTTAAGAAGTTGGTGTCACCTCATGCAATTGCTGGATTGATATCTCCCTATTTTGTTCAGAGGTTGTTTTATTTTTCAGTAACTTATGATCAGAGGAGATTTCTTGTGTTTAACTTATCATGCATTTTGAAATGAAATATTATTGCTTATTTCATTCCCATTTCTTACTTCTGTTATATATTTCTGGTTAAATAATTTACTTGAAAAATTAATGCTTTAGTGTTCTCTGATGAGATTAGATAAAAAAAATGGTATCTTGATTCCTTTAGATACACTAGAAGTATGAAAATACTAGAAAGACTGTTTTAGAGAATTCATGAAAGCTAATTTAGAGAATACATAAAATCTATTCTAAAAATCACAATAATCTCCTTTATTATGCCCTTATAAGATTGAGTTCATTGAAGGGAGTCCAATCTGAGTGTATGTGGTGAAAATGAGTTCGCAGGAGTTTTGTTGAGAGAACCAACTAATTAATCGGGAGAAGTGGGGCCACCCAAAGTGCTTTACTGTGAAAATGCTTACAAGTGAGATGATATCGAAGGCTACATGTTTCATTCAGCTACATGTTTCATCCATAAGTGAAAATTAGATTGGAACATATTTAGGTCACCAACATTATCACATTAAACTGTCAAAAATTTGTGGAAGAGAAAATATAGTTTCTTAGGAAGAGACCAACATCAACTGAGTTAATTTTAGTGGTGGCAACATAACAATATTCAATCTCATAGATAAAGGATCCATAATTTATTGCTTTCTCGAGCTTTAAGAGTTTGCAAGTGAAATAAACATGAAATAAATTGTTGGGTTTGAAATCATCTTTTTTACTTACTCAATTAACATCATAGAATACATTAGACATAAGGGGGAGAGGCTATAAAGAACGTCATGATCTTACAAAGGTAGCGCGTTAATCATTTAAGATAGTCCAATTTTCAATGGTAAGTTGATGCATGAACTAAGAGAGATTATTTGTTGTACAGGGAACACTAGATATACAAGTGCTAGAGACGTGTATGTGATTGGTATTAGAGTCTACCAACAACGATGCAATATTCAGAGAGATTAAAGAGCACCATGCCAAAGTTAAGGGGTAAGAGTGGGAGTAGTGGCGGCTGTAGCAATATGTTTTGCAATTTTCATAGGTGTTTGTGTACGATAATCTTTTTTATATTGTTATTAAGATAAAAAATGCCTTGAAAATGCGGAACAACTTTTACTCCAATAAAGTAAGTCAACGTGGCAAGATCATGTTCATGACCTGGAGCACAGTGGTATGGGATGCGTGTTCAACATGACAAGGTAATTGCATATGGATCGAAACAGCTGAAGCTTTAGGAGAGGAATTATCCTGTTCATGACCTATAACTAGCAACATTGATCTTCTCCTTGAAGCTTTGAATGCATTACGTTTATGGGGCGTAGGTGGAGATCTTCACAGATCATAAGAGCTTGAAGTATCTCCTTGATCAAATGGAGTAACATGAGGCAACGAGTGGATCGAGTTCTTAAGGGACTACAACGTGGAGATCCAGTATATGTCTGGTAAGGAGAATTTTATGATCGGCGTCTTGAGTAGGGAATACTCGGGCCAAGACAACTAGGTCGAGGCTTATAGTGATCAGTTTGTACATGATTTTGAATCCCTAGATATTTCTTGTGTTGTTTGAGGAGTGACTACAGAGGCGTGTTTCAGCTGTATTGAACTACATTGTGTTATTGCGGACAGAGTGCAGAAGGGGACCACATTGGATGACGAGCTCAGACCTTTCGTTTCAGAAGTGAAGGAAGGCAGGAGTGTTGACCCGGCGATGGTCGACGGGTTGTTGAGGAGAAACGAACGGGTTTGCAAGCTTCTTGAGGAGCTTATGTATGAAACACACTTCACACGACACTCGGTTCATACGAGCAATACGAAGATGTGCATGGACTTGAAGAAGTCTTTTTGGTGGTCTGTTATGAAGAAGGATGTGACACTTTTCATAAGCAAGTGTCAGACTTGTGCATTGCCGAAGACTGAGTGTCAACGACTCGACAGATTGCTGAAGTACAGTATGACGTTTAATCTGCAGACCGATGATCAGACGGAGAGGACCAACTGTATTATGAAGGACATGTTGAGGATGCGAACACTCAAGTCCGACAAGATGTGTGAGGATGACCTCTATATGAACAAATTTGCGTAAAATAATAATTTTTTGGCGAGCTTCAAGAATGACACCATTCAACTTTATATGGAAAGCGGTTTTGGATGCTAATGTTTTGGGCGGAGACGAGCGACATGCTTATGTTGAACAATGAAGAGGTGTCTGATGCGTTTGAGTTGATCGAGATCATTTGAGAGCATTTGAAGTTTGCCTAGGATTTGGCATATTGCGGATTTGGCATTTGAAGAAATTTGAGTCTGAGGTATTTGGGGCCTTTTGATGTAATTGAATGTGTTGGACAATGTGCTTACTCCTTGCTTTGTCAGAAGAGCTTGGAGGGCTGGATCCCAAGTACTTTCTGCAAAGCTGGGTTGTCGACAATGCAGGCGGGCCCTGTTCCTGGATCGAAGTGCTCTGTTCGGCTACGGGTGATTTGGTGCAGAGGCTCAACTGGGCGGCGTGGGACCAGTAGAATGGTTTCAGTTTGACACCGTGATGGAGTTGTCGGCCCTTCGAAACATCGATCTCCATGGAGTATGCTACTACCTTGCTTTGTCAAAAGAGCTTGAAGGGCTTCATGATGTGTTTCATGTTTGTGCGTTGAGGAGTGCTATCGTGGAGCCGAGCGCCATAGTCGAGCCAACTACGGTACCGATTAAGAAAACAATTGTTGTTCGCCTGGTTAGTACAAAAGATACCTAAGTTCTACTATTGCGAAATAAGATCATCTATATGGTAAATGTCCGTTGAGACAATTGTGGCTGCGAGGAGCTCTATTGGGAGCAAGAGCAACTTATGCGCAATGAGCACCCTAAGTTATTCTCAGGTATGTCTATTTGTTATTCCAAATTTCGGGATGAAGTTTTCTGAAGGGGAGGGGAGAGTTATAATGCTCCGATTTCCAGAAGTGAAAAGCGAGAACTTGGGAGCTATTGCGTCACCATAGCAGTTACCACCGATTGCAAATCAATTTGAAAACTAGTTTATTTAAAACTCGTTCTTTGTTTCTTACCGCGGGTAGCTTGGGGGATATCGCCGCACGTGAAGCTTTATCATTGACGGTAATGTTCGTTATAAGTGACCTATATGATCTGTGAGATGCCGCCACACAGTAGTGTTACCACATCACGATAACTTCCAAACAGATCTAGTTATTTTAGATTCGTGATCTTAGTCGTTAAATCTTTCTAGAAGTTGATCAGAGGGCCACAATATGCTCGTCCATGGGTTCTAAGTAGGGTTGAAAGCCCTATTTTCTCATTTCATTCTCTTTGACGGATAGGGTGAGAGCAAGAGAAGACTCTCTCCACCATGCGTGAGGAAGGAATAGTCGTTGTCGGAGCTTTCGCCGCAAGAATCGACGATTTATGCCATAGAAGGCTTTCATGGGTTGTTGTAGTTGCTCTCAACCTTTTTTCTCCGAGTTCCATAGATCCTAATCGATTTCACAAGGTAAAAACCCTCATTTTTGCGGTCTAGCGAGCTTAGCCAGGCCACGTCAAAAAACAAACATCAGTTGAAGTCAGAAGAAGTTCCAACAAAGAAGTTCATGAGATAAATGTAGAGGCGAGCTCCCTCTTGGTCTAACCCATATGCGAGATCTCGGTTAACCTCTCCCATATGCGAGATCTCCTCAGCTCGCCCATTAGCGATGACTCTTGGTCTAACCGAACACTCTAGAGATATCCTCTCACCTCGCCCATTAGCGACGATTCTTCCCAAGTCGCCCACTAGCGAGGCCCTCGACATCTCAAAGTAATAAGCATGCGAGACCAATTTTTTTACTGACGAGATCTTTTTAAGCGACACCATTCATCTCGTTGAGGTTTTCTCACTCCCTTGACAAGTCAAGTATTTTGTGGAGGCGGTTATTTGTAGACCAATCCCGTGCCATAGTAGGCTTTCTTGGATCGTTGCGGTTGTTCTCAACCTTTTTTCTCCGAGTTCCATGGATTCTAACCGATTTCACAAGGTAACAACTCTCTTTTTTGCGGTCTCGCGATCTTAGCCAGGCCACTTCAGAAAATAAACATTAGTTGAGTCAGAAGAAGCCCAAACAAAGAAGTTCATGAGATAAATGCAGAGGCGAGCTCCCTCTTGGTCTCACCCATACACAAGATCTTGGTTAACCTCTCTATGTGCGAGATCTTATCTCACCTCGTCCATTAACGACGACTCTTTCCAAGTCGCCCACTAGCGTGGCCTTCGACATCTCAAAGTAATAAGCACTCAAGAACAATTTTTCACTGACGCGATCTTTTTAAGCGGCACCAATCATCTCATTGAGGTTCTCTTACTCGCTTGGTGGGTCAAGTATTTTGTGGATACGGTTATTCGTAGACCAACCCCATTTGGATTGCTAATATACGACCCCAAGGGTATAAGAAAAGACACGACTCCCCCCAAGCTTCTATTTTAAAAAGTTTATGCCTTCATTGTGCCTAGCTAAGCTCTTGGCTTTCAAAGGGGAAGTTCCTATGGACTTTTGGGTCTGTGACAGAATCTCCTCGCTGCAGCACGTATGATGCATGACAGGAATCCACTTGGTTGCCACCCTAGAATCCACCAGGGGTCCACCAGAAATTCACATAGCTTCTTTCTTCAGGGTTGTAGCCCATACACCCTACATCCCAACTTGTCTCTGGGCTGACCACTGTCAAAGTAGGTTGTTGAGGTTGGAGATCGCACACTCGACCTCCTTAGATAAAAAGTTTACTTCATAACTCTTTATCTAGGAGGCTAGGCGTTCGATCCCCAACCAAAAAAACCTACTGTGGCTACAACCGACCTAGAGATAGGTTGAGGTATATGGGCTGCAGCCTTGATGAAAGCCGCCTGGTGAATTCCAACCTGGCCCCTGGTGAATTCCAGGGTGGCAGACATGTGAATTTCTGTTCTGCATTATAAAAGTGCACTTTTATGATGCAATACAAGCGTCACACTTTTCTGCTATCCTGGAGTTCCACCAGGGGGCCAGCCCTGGAATCCTCAAAGGAGACTTTATCATGGCCGCAGTCCATACACCCCAACAAGTTTGTTGGGCCGGCTACATCCAACAGTAGGTTGTTGAGATTGGGGATCCAATACCCGATCTCCTAGATAAAGAGTTCTCAAGTGAACTCTCATCACCAACTGAGCTGCAACTCAGTTGATCATGAGAAAAACTAGTGAGAGCTTCTTATCTAGGAGATCGGGTATTCGATCCTTGGTCTCAACAACCTATTGTTTCTTAGTAATATGTGGAGAAGTGCGTGTTGGGGTGTATGGTCTACAACCCTGATCAAAGCCTCCTTTGTTAGATACCAAGATGGGCCCCCTGGTGAGACTCTAGGATGACATGCAGGTCTGACGCCTGTCCTGCATCAGTTAGTGTTAAGAACTGCATCAGTTAGTGTTAAGAACGCTAGTGAGAACTTCTTATCTAGGAGGTCGGGTGTTCGATTTCGGACTTCAACAACTTACCGTTTCCTAGTGATGGGAGGCAGAGAGCCTGGTTGGGGTGTACGAGCTACAACCTTGATGAAAGCTGCCATTGTGAGACGCTAAGGTGGGCCTCCTGGTGGGACTCCAGGGTGGTATGTAGGTCTGACGTTTGTCCTGCGTCATAAAAGTGCACTTTTATGATGCAGGACATGCGTCACACCAGCCTGCCAAGCCCACCCTGGAATTCATCAAGACGACTTTATCATGGCTGCATCCTGTACACACCAACCCATCTCCTGGCCGACTATAGTCAACAATTATTTTTGACTTTTTTCAAGAAAAGATCAAAATACAATGATGAAGATTCTAAATTGTCGAATATTGTAGCTGATAGATTTGAGTCATTCGACGATGTCGGTACACCTGAGATAGCTAATCTAACGCTTGATGAACCAGGGTTGGAACTATCGATTGTGGAAGAAGATGATGAAATTGATACTATTGAAGAGAATATTTAGTTTTTGAACTATTACTATTTTGTATGTGCATGTAATGAGAAATTAAAACATTTATCAAGTTATGTAATTATGTGGACATGCAATACATTAGTGATTGGTCTTTATAATACTTATCTCAGTCACTTTTTTTCTATATTTCTTATAGCATTTTGGCATTATATGGATTATGAAATGTGAATGATATATAATTATTGTGGGTCGCTTAGCCCTCTCCCAGTCTGGAGATTCGAACCGACTTAGCTTGAGAGTGAGCCAAACACGCAAACAGTCAAAAGTGAACAAATAACAAAAACAACAATACATTTTACGTGGAAAAACCCGGAAAGGGAGAAAATCACGGGTCTGGTTCGGTGCCGACCAATATCCATTATTTTGTAGGCGGCTATAAGAGTTAGAGATTTCAGAAGGATGATAGGACTCAATGATGTTCTTGAAAAAGAAATGGAATACAATTCTTCTAGATCACTCTTTAGAATGTTCTCTGGAGCGATCTTTGGAGCGAGGGAGCGAGCAGAGTGCTAAGTCTTCTTCGGAAAACTTCAGAGCTTTGTCTTCTCTCTTTGGTTGCGTGGATTGTGAAGTGCAAAAGATGAGTCCGGAAATTTTTGTTACGAGGGAATTGACCTTGAGCCGGAGATTTCTAATAAATTTGTCCGCACACATGTGAATTTTTATCCGTTTGCGGCATGGAACGATACTATTCTTGCCTAAAATTTGGAGATTTACTGTATGTATATCGAATGTTCTTTGCTACTTTTGTGAGATACTCAGTTTTATTTAGGATTGAAAATCCTTCCTCTTTTAAGATTATACATGTTCATTATATATATAGTGTCAAATGTAATTACATCGCCAAAGAAATCATAATCTATTTTGCTAGGCAATATCGCTACCGCCGCACGATAGTTTAATTTATCTCATTCCATATTCAGCTCAAGGATTCCACAAACCTAAATTTGTTCCTTGGCAGCTAGTCGTTGTAGAACGAGTGCTACCGCGGGGTAGTATCACTAATGCCGGCGGTAGCTAATGTTTCTTTCCATATCTGTCTTTAGATGCCCCGAGCGTGGTACATGTACTTTAGATGTGCTATGCGGCTGGCGATAACGACTATCACTGGCGGTTGCTCGTGATTTTTTCTTATGAGCAATCTTTCAACATGTTTGACATTAGACATGTGTATTTGTCTCCATTGTTTCTATAAACCCTGCACATTATAAACACAAGTCAAAATTAATCAAATACAGATTTAAGATTTGTTATTCTCAAATCAAGAGATGCAAAACCAATGTTTCAACACTAGTGTCCACTACTGTTTCTACAACACACCACCACTCTTACTAGCACACGACATAAGCATATATATATAAGTGCGACGACTCGTCCGAGTCATTAAACAATTTGGGAAGTACATAATTAGACTTGTTCAAGTTACCTCTCTATCAAACTACTCTGCTACATTCATCAGTGTAATAATATGTCCATATTACAATATTAAAACTACATTTCATCATTTCAATCATTGCAAAAAAGTTCCAGTCCACATAGGACATTCCCAATATTAAGTGGCTAATGAACCACACAGGCGACGCGTCATGGATAAAAGGTGATAGTGGGGCAGTCGACCCTTCTCTCCAGAATGATGAAACACAATGGTTCTGGTTCCACTAGTGGGGCGGGAGGGATATACTATTATATCACCCTCCATGGGTGAACAAGGGCCTAGGTCAACTCACTGGTGACTAACACCTAGGTCATAAGTCATAACCCACGCTTTATTGTAGTTCACATAGCCTCAACCTACCCAATTAAGAGTGACCTAAGCTTCCTGTCGTTGCGTACCCTGTTTGGCAGAGTCATCAAACTATCCACACAAATAACACATCAATTCATTCACGTGTTATAACATATATATCATTTCAGAATATATTTCTCAATGGTAAACACCGCTTTGCAACCCTAGCTCCCCAGCTTGTAAGGTTGCGTATAAGTGTTTCCTGGCCAACCCAACCTCCCAAATCAAAAAATAACATATTAGTATTTGATAGGTTTACAATAAACATATATTAAGTTAACACCTAACTGTGCTTCACCGTAGTAACTAAAAATATGGGACTTGATTCCCAATCGTCAATCCCAATTCATGTGAATGCTGTACTAATGAGATGTAGGAATTTCATCATGTTGGGGTTCTCAGACTTACGGGATCCTGATTCAGGGTCTCAGTTTACTCTATGTTAGAATATGACGGGAGTGGGTGAAATCCCAACCACAGGCTCAAGATGCTAGAACATTTTTTCCAAGATTTCACCAATCACTACTAGATCAAGATTGTATCTCTCAAAATATACTCTATAGCTCTTAACACCAAAATGAGAAGAAAGTTGCGAAAATATTGGAGAAGTTGAAGGGCTTTATCCCTTGGAGACACAATAATTTCCTCTTCATTCCTGTAAAAATCAGGGATCCTAATGCAATGTATCATTTGCTGCAGTTTGCATAGCATTATAGCCCAGCACTTCTGTTGGCATAGCAATGGGGTTATCAAAAAGTTCTGCAAGGAATGATGGAAAGGTTTTGAATCTTGAGTCAGCATGAGTTCTTATTTATATACTTGTACATTTCAGTATTTCACACTACTTCAAGAAGGGATCTTTCCACACATTACAGAAGGCCGAGGAAATGGTTGCTAGTATTTTGCTGTTCTGTTTGGGAACTCACTTGCTAAGGCTTGCTGGAAGCCTGAATCTAATTAACACCATAAACCCTAAAGTTAAAGAAAGAAGATGGCAAAGAAAGGGATGAGACTACCAGAGATGTTTATGAGAGGCCTCAATCACTCATTAAAGTCTTCTTTAATTGAGTCCCTTACCTACTTATTCTTCTCAGTGACAATTAGTTGTGAGCTATTTTACTGTTAATTTACATTTTTAACTTTATATGTTTATTTTAATATGAAATCCAGTTACTGTTTTTCTGCTCAGTGCATGTATCTCCTGTTATCTATGCTGTGATTTCATTTCACATGCTTTCTTTTGCTGCACTTAAATTTATCGTCTACATAAATTGCCTGAATAGAATGTTTTAGGAGCATTTTTTACTTTGATGATTTGAAACTGGTTGAGCAGATTTGCTTCATTGATTTTAGTTTGCATATGATTTTAGTTCTTTCTGAAATTGCCTTAATCACTTGAATTTATTCATTTATATGCATCAAGCTTACATATTAGTAATATTTATATTATGTTAAATAGTATTAAACATGAGTTTCATTGATAGAAACTTGGTGATCTCTTGTGGATGAAAATATTTTTATGACCATCTTTTCCCTTCCTTTGAATTTGCTCAGGTTTCTCCGTGTTGATGCGGTTAGTTGAAGAGGGGATTGTGGTTGGAAGGATGATCAGTAAGGCTCTGTTTGGTGTGACATTTTTTGCTTCGATGAGTTTGGATAAAAATGCTACTGCCATAGAAAATAGGTTCGGCATGACAATGATTATGACCGCTACCGAGAAAAGAAAACTAGTTTTGAACATAAAAGGGGATGAAGTTCCTTAGGAGAGGTCGGCCGTTCACGAACAATGGTTCATAACTCTCACATTATTGACCGCCACATCCGTGCAAATGGAGCCTAAATGCCTCTCTTTTGGCGGAAAATGGGCTAAAAGAGATGAAGTATCGTACCCAAGAGTCTGGCAGCCTCATGACTTGCTTCAAAGTACCAAGTAGGGCATTAGATGCAGCAGATTCGAAGCAGATTTGTTGGCACATTCGATCCACCAACTTACTATATGACTAATATGAGTAGTGAATAACATGAAGATAATCAGAACTGAGAACCGAATTGAGACTTATTGAAACTTGTATATCTATTCAATTGATTTAAATACAAGGAGAGAATACATATTTATAGGAGAGAGAGAAAGGAGAAAAAATCCTATACACAATGTGGGACTAAAAGAAGAGAAGACAGGCCTCAAAATGGGCCTTTCTAAATGGGCTTTTCTAACACTCCCCCGCAAGCTGGAGTGTACAAATTGTGGGCGCCGAGCTTGGATAAGCACTGATAGTAGAGGGTACTGGACAGGGCCTTTGTGAGAACATCCACAACTTGTTCAGTACCTGGCACATGTTTCAGTTCGAGCTTCTTCATTTGAACTTTCTCTCGGACGAAATGACAGTCAACTTCAATATGCTTTGTTCTTTCGTGGAAGACTAGGTTCTTGGCTATATGTATAGCAGCTTGACTGTCACAGAGGAGAAGAGCAGGAGAAGGAAGTTTTATACCAAGATCTGGGAGGAGGCTTTCAAGCCACGTGAGTTCTGACACCACAGACGCCATTGCTCGGTATTCTGTTTCAGCTGAGGATCGGGCAACCACTGCTTGTTTCTTGCTCCGCCATGTAATCAAATGTCCTCCGAAGTAAGTGCAGAATCCGCTGGTTGACCGACGATCATCAAGGGAGCCAGCATAATCGGCATCTGAATATGCTACCAGTGTCGGAGTTGAAGCTGAGGTTTTGTTTACCAGTCCTTGACCATGAGAAGTTTTAAGATATCGGAGGATGCGTTCAACAGCCTGAAGATGAGAATCTCGAGGAGCATGCATGTACCGGTTGACAATGCCAACAGCAAAGGAGATATCTGGTCTTGTTACTGTTAGGTAGATCAATTTTCCAACCAGACGACGATAGTATTCCAGATTTTGAAGTAAAAGATCGGAGTCCGAAGACTGAGCACATATCTTGTGATTTACGTCCATTGGAGTGTTAATCGGTTTGCAGCCGGAGAGGCAATACTTTCGCTGAGAGAGTACAAGGCCATCTGGTCGTCTGGCGATCTCCAGACCCAGGAAGTAGTTAAGGTGCCCCAAATCTTTTGTTTGAAATACAGAGCTCAGATGCTGTTTGACCGTCTGTATTCCTTCGGAATCATTCCCAGTAATTATAATGTCATCGACATATACAAGAAGAAGAACTGTTCCAGTTGCACGGTGGCAAGTGAACAATGAGAAGTCTGCCGAGCTCCGAGTGAATTCCATTTCCCGAAGGACCTTACTGAACTTGTCAAACCAAGCCCGAGGAGATTGTTTGAGACCATAGAGAGACATGAGGAGTAGACAAACTTGAGGTAGCCTAGACTCCCCCGTGGTCTCAAACCCGGGAGGTTGTTGCATGTAAACGGTTTCATTGAGAGTTCCATTCAAGAAGGCATTCTTGATGTCGAGTTGATGTAAGGTCCACTGGCGATGGACGACTACTGAGATGAAAACACGGACGGTGTTCAGCTTGGCTACAGGAGAGAAAGTTTCATCATAGTCCAATTCTTGTTGTTGGGTGTAGCCGCGAGCTACAAGGCGGGCTTTTAGGCGATCAATGGTCCCGTCGGGAGTTTGTTTGATGACAAAGACCTATTTACACCCAACAACCTTGTGCCCAGGGGGAAGGGGTACCGGTTTCCAAGTCTGGTTTGCCCATAAAGCCGCCATTTCCTCTTCCATTGCCGCGCGCCAACCAGGGTGTTGAAGAGCTTCCTGCACAGAGTTAGGAATGGAAACCGAAGACAAGGCAGTAGCCAGGGTCCGGAGGTGGGGAGAAAGGCGATGCAAGGAGACATAGTTCACAATGGGATGCGCTGTGGAGGCCGGTGCCGGATCATCAGGGCGTGGAGGACCCGAGGTCGGGGTCGACTGCGTAGGGGCAACAGAACGAGGTGGCCATCGAGTGTAGACACAGAGAGGAGGTGGTTGAGAGATAACGGGAGTAGGAGTGGGAGTATTTAGAGTAGAAGACGGAATTTCATTAACGGGAAGCACAGGACGAGGGACGGCCGGGGGGGGGGGGTAGGCCGGGAGACAGGAGGAGAAAAGAAAGGTGTATCCTCCCAGAAGGTGACATCCGCAGAGACGGAGATTTTGCGGGTAGTAGGAGAGTAGCAGACGTAACCTTTCTGCGTCCTTGAATAGCCCACAAACATTTGTTTGGCTGCCCGAGGTTCCAATTTGTGCGTAGAGGGTCCCAGAATGTGGACGTAACAAGTACACCCGAAAGTGCGCGAGGTATGGGAGAAGCCCGGAGTAGAGCGAAATAAGAGGCTAAACGGAGTAACATTGCGGAGAACGGAGGAGGGGAGGCGGTTGATAAGGAAGCAAGCAGTGGAGACCGCGAAGTTCCAGTAAAGTTTGGGAACATTCATTGAAAGCATGAGGGAGCGGGCAACATCGAGGAGGCGACGATTTTTCCGTTCGGCCACGCCGTTTTGCTGTGGTGTGTAGGCACATGACGTTTGGTGTATGATTCCAAAGTCAGAACATAGATTGACAAATTCATGACTAGCGTACTCCCGAGCATTATCGGTGCGTAATGTTTTAATGTTAGTGGAAAATTGCGTTCGGGTTTCAAGGATGAATGCCTTAAAGACACGAGTTAGCTCTGAGCGATCACGAAGTAAATAAAGACATGTCATGCGAGAATAATCATCAATAAAAGTAATAAAGTAGCGATTCCCAGAAATGCTCATAATTTTTAAGGTCCCCAAATATCTGAATGAACTAAATCAAAAGGAGCAGTGCTCCGAGTACAATGTGCGGGAAAGGAAGAACGCGGCTGTTTGCCGAAAATACAAGATTCACATTGAAAAACAGGAAGAGAAAGTTCAGGTAAAGCCTTCTTGAGGATAGTTAGAGGGGCATTCCCTAGACGCCGATGCCAGTCAAAGGATGAGACGGAGGAGAGGACGGTGGGAGATTGATCGAGAAGGTAGAGCCCATTCCGCAGTCGTCCCTTACCAATGGTAGTCCGCATCCGTTGATCCTGTATAAAAAAAGAAGAAGGGGTGAATGTGATGGAGCAGTTTAGATCGTTAGTAAGACGACCAACAGAAAGTAAGTTAAACGGGGAGCCCGGAACATGAAGAGCCGAGCGGAGAGAAAGGGACGAATTGAGGGAGAGGTTAGTGGAGCCGGAGACAGGAACAGTCGCTCCATTAGCCACGGTGATAAATTTTGGATGAGGAGCATCCAAGTACTGGGGTGGCTGCTGCGATGTGATGTGATAAGTGGCACCAGAGTCCAGTATCCAATGCGGACCAAGGGAGAGACATGCCATACCTTCATTAGAGAACAACAGAGTTGTTGGAGTTGGAGGCGAACAACTTCGAGGTCCACCTGATTGGTGGTGGACGAACCATCAGTAGCAATGGATGCAGTCGGGCGAGGGGGGTGATCATGCTTCCGGTAGCATGTGGCCTCATAGTGGCCATCCCGACCGCAGAACGAGCATTTTGGACGTCCCCGCCCACCACAGCCCCTTACACGGGAACTCGAACGACCCCCACGAGCAGAGGTAGTGGGAGGAAGTAAGGGTGCAGAGGTCTGCTGGAGGAGGGCCGGTGAGGGTGGTGTAGGAGAATCAGGAGGCGGTGACACCTTGAGGAGCATGGAGCAGACATCTGAGAGAGAGAGGGAGTCGTGGCTGAGGCTAACACGTGAGCCCGAATGCTCAGAAGGTGCGGGGGAATCCGGGCCATAAGCATGGCAATGCAAACAGCTTCCTTCTGAGCACGTTGAGTTGCATGGTCATTGGTAGACGGCTGATGTTGAATCCATGCTTCAGCGAGGGTCTTCACCTTGGCAACAACTGAAGTCATGTCAGGTCCACTAGTGTCCAGTGCCTAGAGATCAGTTATGATGTCGAAGAGATGTTGAAGACTGTCCTTGCCCGAGTACAAGGAGTGGAGCTCGTCCCACATTCCTTTGGCCGTCTCAAGGTACATGGCCATGTTGTAAGGTTCGCCATCGAGGGAGTTGAGAATCCACGTCTGTACACGGCCATCGTTCCGAAGCCAGTCGTCAGTAGTAGGAGAGGGAGGTGCCTGAGTGAGGTGGCGTAAGAGGCCCTTGGCCTGAAGAACTCGGCGAACAGAGTGTGCCCAAGGAATGAAATTTCTCTTCCCGGAGAGGGAAATGGTGGTGATGCGCAGTTCATCGCGGATCTCGGTGGAGGGAGTGGGCATCTCGGATGAGTCAACGGAAGAGCCCATGAAGGAAGGAGCGGACAGAATTTGCGACCTACGAGCTGAATCTGCGAGTAGACAAGTTGAATTGGCGATCGGGCGAGCTGGACTGCTGATCTGTAAGCTGAACCACGGGCTGAGCAGCGGACTGAGCAAGCGCGGACTAAATCAGCGGAGAGGCAGACTAAATCAGCGGAGAGGCGGACTAAATCAGCGCACTGAGCAAGCTTGCGGACTGAGAAATCGCGCGGACTGGAAAGGAAGAAGGCGACCTTGAGGACGAGCGGATAGCGAGCTGCGTCAGGTCGCGAGCTGCGGAGGAGGGCGGCGACACGATGCAGCGACCAGGGGAGTAGCGACCTGCGAGGAACGGCGCGTCCTGCGAATAACTGCGGGCGAGCTATCTGGCGAGCTGCGACCAGCGGGCGACCAGCGACCTGCGGGCGAGCGATCTGGCGAGCTGGAGAAGGCAGGTCACGGGAAAGAAAGCCGAGGGGGGCCCACTGTCCAGAGGCGGTGGAAGCTATAAGAAGGGGAGCGGGGGGGCGCTGACTGGAACCGGGCGGTGGGCTGCGGCAACGAACACGAGTCCGCCCAGAGAATCGTGGATAAGCGAGGCAGGTCGCGAAATGGAGTCCGCCGAGAGACTATTGGAGTTCGCCTATTCCCTCTGATACCATATTGAAATTTGTATATCTATTCAATTGATTTAAATACAAGGAGAGAATACATATTTATAGGAGAGAGAGAGAGAGGAGAAAAAATCCTATACACAATGTGGGACTAAAAGAAGAGAAGACAAAGGCCTCAAACTGGACCTTTCTAAATGGGCTTTTCTAACAAAACTGAATCAAATTTTTTTGTTAGGGTATTGTTCTAGGTTCCGAGCACATTTGTCGATTCGGGTTACAAAAATTTGGAACTGAATATATATGGATCCTTTCATGGTTCGAAGTGAACGCGATCCAAACCAACTTGAGTTGCATCCCATAGCCGATGTTGTAGTCTGTATTTGTCTAATTTTTGTATCTATTTAAAATTAATTTATTTTCATATAATTCAACTATAGCTTGTTACTGTAAATTTTTTATTTGCATTAAAATTATGCTTGACTACATGAATTCTTCTGTGGCTGATTTTTAAGGCTCCGTTTGGGGGGATTTATTTTCACCGGTCAAGCGGTTACGACCGCATGAACTGGACCATGAACTGGATCAACTATAGCTTGTTCATGCCGTCGTAACCGCTCAAATAAGGTCCGATTCATGCGGTCATTACCGCTTGGCCGGTGAAAATAAGTCCCTCCAAACAGAGCCTAAATCTGTAATCCTGTTGCGTTTTTGTGAGTGACACTGGATCTGATGTCTGGTAGGGAAATTAATTATATGAGATACAACTGCTCTTTTTTAACAGACGCACACTATGATTCATGGCTTACTATATGTCCTTGTTACATGTTTTAATTATGTGTCTTGTTCAAGTGTCTTTAGTTAGAGTTAAGTATGAGTTTTTTAAATATCTCATTTCCCTAGTCTCTCTCTCTTCTCTTTCTCTCTCTCTGTCTTCCCCCTCCCCTAGGGCTTAAGCCACCTCTTAATTTTCTTTCCTCTTGAAAGTTTATCACTAGTAGTGTTGTCTCGTATTCTTTGTCTTATTATTCCCTGTTCAATCCCATTTCACGAATGTTTGATATTTCGTGTTCCATTAGTAACAACTCAATAAAATTTATCGAGTTATTACTAAGTTGAACTCAATAGGAAGATACGTCTTTTAAGAGTAAGTGATTAAGATGCAGAAAATTTTATAGTTAAACGTGTTTCGATGAGAATAGTACTGATAGAAGTGATCTCCTATAAGTATTTGTAGGATACCTGTGGAAGAGGAAAAAATTTATGCGGTTCAACACAATATGTTTGGGTTCAACTAAAGCAGACACTATTTGATATTGTGGGTCAGGTTGTTACACACTTAATGCTTCCCTGACAATCCCCTCTACTCCAAAGGCATTGGTCTCCGCCCCTCACGGCCTACATACTCTTATTTTTTTTTTAGTGGAAAGGTTTATTTTTATTTCATTTGAAAAAAGAGGATACAACTTACTCCATAGGACCAATGGTCAGTCTATCTGAAAATTAAATGCTACCCAAAATACATTTCGCTAATCTCACTCGAACAAACTAAATCTGTCCGCATACATCTTAGAATTTAAAAATAATTTGGCCGTTGATCCACTAAATACAACTGCATGCAAACAGAGCATAGAATTACAGACTTCCTGGATGCCATCAGTCGCTCACCCACCAAAGTGACCAGTGTCTCATCATTTAGTCCACTCCTAGGCTTCCAGGTAGCTTGGAGGGCGCGGTAGGAACCACCATCATTTTCAAGCCGGTACTTAAGCTGCATGTTAAGATCACCAAGGTGGCGCCCAGAAGCCGCAAATATATGTTCCAAAACAAACCATAATAAAGCACAAAAAAGTATAAACCAAGCCGTGAGGATTTTAAGTTTATGATGCGAATGCTAAAAGTCCAGCGAAGGAGCCAAATCACAAAATTATAAAATTGATCAAAGTATACCATCTCAGATTTAAAAAGGTAAAGTACATATCCCAAGCATGAAAAACATAAAGGAGAGGATCCAATAGAGAGCGAGCATATCATTTATGTCTAGAAGGATAGGTGCTCCTTTATAGATTTGAAAATATTTGTGCTGGAATTAGTTTTTTGCCAATTAACCAACATATTTGCTGTCGCATTGCCTCTACCAAAGATATGGTGCAGAAAGTGATGATGTTGCGATTGTGATTCAAGAATTTTGTGTCAAATGAAATTTTTGGACAAACAGAAAGATTGATCAGATATGGATGAACAAAGGAGAAATGAGTCAGTGTAGACACACACTCTAAATCAATTCATGGCGTTACAAAATCTAATACCCGTTCTTAAAACCTGAAAGTCAGCCTGCAAAGCGGAGATGACCCAGATAGGAAAAGAGGCGGCATAAACCAGTTCCCTACAAAAATTACAATGGATGAAAACTCCATAGGCGGATTTGGCATCCCAGGAGACATCAAAGTGTAGAAATTTTTTTTCTGATATGTTTAGCCGCCATTGTATTACTTTGAGGTAGAGGCTGGGATCCGAGCCATTGATGTTGAAAGCTTGTAAAAAGACCCAATCTTCTTTACTATGATAAACCATGTTTAGATTGTCCTTTCGAAGCACGATTTTTATTTCATTGAGGAAGTTTGTTACAATTAGATTTTTATGGTGGGATATAACAGAGTAAAGACGGGAGCACCGTTCCTTCCAAATGTCCCAAAAACAAAATGTGAAGGAGGCCAAGAGTTTAGATTTAATGTTTTTGCTAAGTTTGTTAGCGTAAGAAAGCCAAACATGTGATTTGTGTTGAATGGTGAGGGAAACCGTGGAAAATGGTAGAAACAATTTTTCCAAATAGCCCCAAACAGCCTTGGCTAGGAAGGTGGAGCAGAAAAGATGATCGCAAGATTCAATATTGGGCGACGAACAACATGAGCATCTTGGAGAATGTGAGATGCATTTTTTTGGACGTTGAAATCACATGCAATCCGCTTTCGAGTTGCAAGCCACATGATGATACTTATTTTAGGTGGAATAATATTTGACCACATCCACTTTCAGGACAGGTCAGCGGAGGTGGTGAGGTCGTATCTGACTTTTCTTGGTTGAGTCAAGAGAAAAATTATCATTTAAAGCGTGTTTCCAAAACGTGGAGTCACCATTGAAGGAGATACAATTTAAGAACTCAGTTGTTAGATACCAAAGTCTATCATGCCAAGGACCCCGAGACATAAGTGCATGAAGTATTTGGGACATCCCTAATAATGAGATACTTGTATTTGATATACTTCAAAAAAAGAGAATTATTGTTGCAGACCTTAGATTGAAACTTTTTTGCATGAATTTGAGGCTATCAAAGCCAAGACCACCAATATAGATGCTAGAGTTGCATGTTTTGTAAGAGACCCAATGGTGCTTATTTCCAATGTAAAGGCTGTTTTAATGGAATTTAGATATGCATTTATCCACGGTATCAAGAACGAAAAATGGTATGTTAGAGCATGCGATGAGGTGAAAACATAAGGACCTGAGAGTAGATTTTATCAAGGCGAGACTCCTTCCCATACCAAGGAGCCAAAGTGGCCATCCGGAAATGTAGGAGTGCAGCCTAGCTACAAAAGGCTCATAGTGAACTGGCCGGCTGCGGCCATAGAAAATAAGAATTCCCAAATAAGTTAAGGAAAATGTGTCAAGCTAGATTTTAAGCTTTTGTAGGATTATTCGTTTTCGGCCTAAAGGAATTTTATTAGAGAAATAAATATTGTTTTTCCTGCCAGTTTATCTTTTGGCCCGAACAACGCTCAAAAAAGGAGATAACTTTTCTAATGGATTGAATGGTAGAAAGATTGCCCCTAACAAAAATGATGATATCTTCAGCATAGAGGCAGCGAGAGATGAAGGGGGCCCTTTAACACTTGCTATATCAGATGGCCTTTGACAGCCAAAAAAGAATTGTTCAGTAGCTTAGTAAAAATATCTTGAGAGATTTAAAAGAGTAAATAGGATAAATGGTCTACTTGCTTGACTCCCCTGATAGAAGGAAAGAGACCACATTTTACTCCATTTATAATAAGAGAATACATTGTGGCATTGTGTCATTTTGATTGAAGACACTAGCTTAGCACCCAAACTAACTTTGACCATCACCTTGAATAAGAAATTCCAATCCACTATGTTAAATGCTTTTTTCATATCAACCACACTTTTTTTTGCTGATATTGTGGGCTAGATCCTTGACAACAAATATATTTTCATGAATATCAGATAGATGGAGAGAGAAAGTGAGAGAGAACGAGGGATGAACATTGACTGCTGATGCAGGAAGATAAAGGCTCCGTTTGGGAGGACTTATTTTCACCGGTCAAGCGGTCATGACCGCATGAATCGGGACTTAAATTAAGTCCCGATTCATGCGGTCAATTTAAGTCCCGATTCATGCGGTCATGACCGCTTGACCGGTGAAAATATGTCCTCCCAAACGGAGCCAAAGTGAGATAGAAAGAATGATGCTCTGCTGCCTTTAATCGAAATCCACCGTTGAAATGGAAGAAGAGGATGGATGGAGAGAGATAGTGGGAGCGAGGAGTAGGTAGAGAAAGGTTGCTTCCAGGCAAGTGCGCGGGATGCGGAATAAACATGTCCCCTAAATTTCACTTGAGTAAGGGGAGTTTACAAAATCAAAATCTCAACTGGATCGCCAAAGTGTATTAACTTGACCACACAAAGCACGCGCAAGCACGGACAACCACCGCTTATGTACTCCATACACGTACGCACAAAACGGTCACACACGCATAAGTCGTGTATTCTTAGCGGCTTTCCGAGCACACAGGCCGTACGCGCGTACGTAGGCCTCACAGGAACATAGGCCGCCGCCATGCCCCCTTGGCGTATGGCAGCCTTCCGCTTTCGCCGTTCTCCAGCACCACCCGCCACTGCCTTTAACCATCATCGCCGCCGACGAACCTTCCCGGGACGCCTGGGGGGCATGCTTGCCATTTTCCAGAAATTGGTGATCCAGGTGATTAGGATCGTGCAACCCCATTTGTCGGGCCAAACTCCAAGACGACGCAATTATCAAGACGCTCCTAATAAAAACTATAAAAATACCCTTGAGCCTTCATTTGAAGACAAATAACCAAGAAGAGGGAAAAAAGCTCTAAGGACGTTCGTTTCACAGACATTGATATTGAAGTATTGGTTTTGAGAATATGAATGTCAATTCTCTTTTCAGATCAATAATTTTAAAGTGGATTTGACATTCTGGTGAAAAGTCGTTGATATTCACAATAAACTAAAAATCAACGTTTTAATAACCGGACCGGAGATGGAACCGGTCTTAGGAGAGGTTCATGGTTCAACCGGTTGGATCGGTTGAAGCATTGTTGAACCGGGGTTGGACCGTTTAGACAAAAATAACTAATATTATATCATCATGTATGTAATATGAAATACTATGGATATCAATATATCAAAAATAAAATAACTAATGCAAACATATCATAAATATAATGTCACACAATGAGATATATATATAAAAACTTAAAATAGACAATTAAACATCATGTCTAGAGTCTAGACTTAATAGCTCTTAATATCATAGTTCTCAAAAGTAAAGTACTCCAACACTTTTCAATCATAATATATCATCAATATCATAGTCAGCAAATAAATCTCCTCCAAAAGCTTCAAGGTCAACATCTTCAATAGCATTCTGAGTAGACTAATCTACACAAATAATTTAAATTTAAATCAATTGTATTATATAATAAAAATAACACTGACACACATTTATCTAACAAATTGAAAAACTAACCATTTATTTGTTCATGATGTTGTCCACTTGGTTGAGTGTCAGCATCAATTGGTAAAACAGATTCCCCATAAATATCATTTTCCAATTCATTATAATTTAGTTCCGGAGTCGGCTCTTCCTCAACAACCCAAAAATCCATTGAATCAATACTAGTATAATCAAGAGGATCATATTTCTTTTTCTTGAAATATATCCTACAAAAAAAAAACATATTATATGAGTCAAACGATCAATTGAGTTTAGCAAATTAATGGTTAAATTTTCATACCTATCCCTCATGTTAAGATTGTAACGAACATAAAACAAATCATTGAGTCTTTGATGCTCAAGATGATTCCTTCGTTTTGTATGAATTTGCTCAAAGACACTCCAATTTCGTTCACAACCAGAGGACGAAGAGGTCTGACTAAGAATGCGAATAACCATTTTTTACAGTTGAGGAGCACTTGAACCGAACTTTCTCCACCATTCATCTTTAAAATGAGAAAAACAAAAATTAAAACTTAAAAGTTAAAACTCAAATTAAAAAATAAAATGTATGTATATTAGTATGTTAAATTGTTAACTATGAACTCATAGTCTTACTACTTACCCGGTTGCATTTCCTTTGACATTTTGATGACAAGTGGTTTTCTAAAGCTTTCAAGTTGGTCCCGATATATTCTAACTTCATTCATCGCAATTGAAGCTTTATTGCAAATATCCTTATTGCCAATAAGATCAATTAAGCCTTGCACAACTTCAGACTTATTGGAATAATTAGCTGGATCATATTGGAAAGCAGGATTCAAAAAATATGCTGCAGAATGAATTCTCTGTCAAAGCTGGCGATCCCATCTATCTTTGATAATAATTGTATACGGCTTGTACAATCGCTGAACATTTTTGAATATACCTTTAATTGCTTTTCTAGCACGGTACATACCATCATAAACATAACCAATTGACGGATTTTCACCAGAATCAACAATCCGTAATAATCGTATAAGTGGGCCGGCAACTTTTGTCATTATCAAACACATATTCCAAAAGTTATTATCTAAAATAACTGCAACGACATCTTTTCCTTTGCTTAATTTTGCAAGTTTTGAGTCAGTGTAGTAATTGCTAGTCACTAAAGCTTGTAAATCATGTTTGTGCTCAAATATATTTTTCAAAGTAATAAACGTGGTTGCAAATCTTGTAGCTCCTGGACGAACAATTTCTTTCCACCCTTCCCGTTTTCTCAATCAAGATAAAAGAAAAATGTGGTTGTAAACAAACACGGTAACCTTTGAAGCTTTCTTTGTTATTTCACTCATATGAGATAAGTTTCCAATGTCCTTTAAAACCAAATTTAAGCAGGGAGATGCACATGGAGACCAGTAAATATTGCCATACTTTACATGTAGTAACTCTCCCGCCTTTTTATAATTTGCAGCATTATCGGTAATGATTTGAACAACACTAGATGGGCCAATCCACTCAACCACTTCTGAAAACAACATGCATAGAGTTGTAGCATCTTTTGTAATATCAGATGCATCCACTAACTTATAAAATGAGATACCGCGAGGTGAATAAACTAAGAAATTAATTAACGTTCTGCTCCTCCTATCCGTCCAACCATCAGCCATCAATGTACACCCAGTTCCTCTCCAACACTCTCTATAAGAGTCTATAAGAAGTTTGCATTCTTCCTTGCAATCCCTCAATAAATTAGTTCTCATCATATGATAAGAAGACAGCTTATAACCAGGACCAATTGAAGCAATTACATCAATAGCTTTTTGAGCAAAAACAGAATTCAGTGCATTAATTGGTATGCAACTATCAAAGAACCATCTAGATAAGCACATGTCAGCACGATGTACGACTTCCTTTGAGGCCAATACACTTTTTAACGATGGTTGTGATCCAACAGATGGCCTAGGAGCGAAGTAACTTTCAACTTGATCAAGTTTCTGTTTACCTTTATAATGTATACTTGATTGTTGTGACAGAGCAATGGATGATGTTCGCTCATCACTTACCAGATCACCATATGAATTTACACTACCCAAAAATTCTTATGATTCTTGTTTTTTGGCAGTAATCTCCTTTAAATTGTTTAACATCTGATTTCTAATATCATGAGCAACTTTTTTGCAAGCCGCGATATTTCCCTTCACTCCCGCTAGATGTTGTTTCATTCTATTAATCCCTCCTCCCTTATAAACCCCGCCACAATGTAAACATTTATAGTGCTTTATTTTTTTCCCATCAGAACTCTGAATTAGTGTAAAATGATTACAAGCAGGATCATTTTTTTCACGAACAGATTGCAAAGAAAGGATAGATGGCTCCGATGGAGTTTCCATTCTCTGCAAATCACACATCGTGCTAAGAAATATTGCAAGCTAAAAAATACACAAATAATCATCACATCATCACTACGGAGCAAGCTAAAAAATAATGGAAGCTAAAAAATAATTAAAAATCTATCCACTCCGCTTGACCATCTACCAGCCAATACTACGAAACAGCCTTACAAATAATCATCACATCATCACAGAGACTACATGCTTTGCTTAGTTACTACTTGACTAATACCTCAAAGCACCCCTAAAATTTAAAGTGCATGGATATAAAGTGATATAGTTAGTAAGCTACATGTGAGCTCTTTTCACGAATATCTAATTGAATTTTTTTTTTCCGAAGGTGAGTCTTCTCATCAATGGAGATAACACTGCAAATTGAAAACCAAATTTTTTATAGATATAGACAGCATGAAATACACAATATATTATATATGTTCACCATAAGCCTGTTTCAAACTTCGATACGTCATAAAGTGAAACATGCAGAGGTGATCAATATTTTATCCCCAAAGAAATTGAAGGAAAGATAATTTCTAAGAACTGTTCAACCATACAACAACTAACAAGTCCTCTTATAAAGAATTGGCTGGACATAGGGTATAATTGACAAGCTGGGTGTAACTCTATATTATTATGTTTGATCTTGAAGAAATACTCATTTTTTGTATCTATTGTGTCTATTTCATTTAATAATATAATGAAATGATCATGTCCAATATTTCTCCAATTGTTTACTACATGATTGTCTATATTCATCAGATGAGCACTACATGATAGTCGTGAGCAATGTCATGGAAATGTGCGACATGCATCTTTAGGATGGAGACCTATCCGGATAAAATATCCATGTTTTGTATCTTTCTGAAAATTTTATCGTGTTATTTGATTACACCAATAAAGTGCACAAGCTCGTGTAAATCATAAGGTTTAATTGATATGACAATGATTAAAATCTTCTCCTTTTATTGAACTAATGGCACTTTGTATTTGCTCTTTCTAGCATTCCAATGTCATTATGCTTATATTAGCTGACAACCTTTACCTGGAGCTAAAATCAGTTAGTAGATTACGTCGGGGTTTTTCTCATATGACCTCCTGGTCATATCAGCAAATCTTACCGGCTCAACATGGGATCAAAGAGGGGATTAAACCTTCCCTTACTCCATTGATGGTGCCTGGATGAGCCGATCCTGATTTTTGGGTTGGAGGCATGGACCTCTCCCGAAGGGATGTCAAAGATGGGGAAAGGGGAACTGGTGTTAGGCTCATAACATGGTGCTGGAAGTGAGATAAATTTGGGCATGACGTGGGATGGTTGTGTAGTTGGGGAGGGATTAGCCGTCAGTTTGAGTGTTTGACAGTAATTAGTAATTACCAATGAAGGTAGAGAGATTGGACTGCTGCAATGTCGCCGTGATGGTGATGCCGGCGTGCCGCGATGCCGGCGTGCCGCGATGCCGGCGTGCCGCGATGCCGGCGTGCCGCGATGCCGGCGTGCCGCGATGCCGGCGTGCCGCGATGCCGGAATGCCGCGATGGCGATGGCGATGCCGCGATGGCGGAGTGCCGCGATGCCGCCGTGATGCCGGAATGCAGCTGGCCGCAGTGATGCCTTCGAAGTTGCTTTTCGGGATCGGCGTGAGGAAGAGGAAGATCAGGATTGGCGTGAGGAAGAGGAAGATCGGGATCGGCTGAGGAAGAGGAATATCCAGAGTAAAGGCCTGGTCTTAAGTCTCAAGTCTTAAACCTAAATAAAAAAAGAATCTGAACCGCCAAATTAATATCGGATGGTGAAAAGGGCCCGAAATTTGAACTGTCCGATTATCTGGAAACTGGCCCGGTTTCACCGAAATTTGAACCGTCTGGTTATCTGGAAACTGGCCCGGTTGCCGGTTAATCGGTCCAACCGCCCGGTTAATCGGTTCTGGGCCGGTTTTCGGCGAGCCCGGTTTTAGGGATCTGATCGGACCGCCGGAGGGACCGGTCGGCGGTCCGACCGGTTGAATCGGCCGGTCCGGTCCGCTTTTTAAAACCTTGCTAAAAACTCATAAATCCAATCTATCTCCAAGGGAGGATATTGAGATCACCCACTATGGTTTTCTAAAAGGAGAGCCTTTTTTCGGCCTGAACGTTTTTTTTTTCACTCGGACTCAATTTTTCGCCAGGACGTAATTTTTTTGCCCGAACAAGCTAATTTGCAAGGGCGCGATTTTTTCGCCAGAATGCAATTTTTTCTCCCAGACACGTTTATTTTGCTCGAACGCGTTTTTTCGCCCGAATGCGATTTTTCTGCCCGGAAGTGATTTTTTTCTCCAGGACGCAATTTTTTCGCCCGGACGTGTTTTTTTTGCCTAGGTTGATTTTCTTCTGCCCGGTCGCGAATTTTTCGTCGGGACTCAATTTTTTTGCCCAGATGCGTATTTTTGGCCTAGACGTTTTTTTTCACAAGGATGTGCATTTTTTCGCCCGGATGTAATTTTTTCTTCCTGACGCGATTTATTCGCCTGGATGCGGTTTATTCCCCCGGACGCAATTTTTTTCCCGAAAGCGATTTTTTCGCCCGGCCATGATTTTTTCTCCCGAACGCGATTTTTTGCGCGGACTCGTTTTTTTTCGCCCGGACGCAATTTTTTCGCCAGGACGCCTTTTTTTGCTCGGACGACTTTTTTTGTCCAAACGCGATTTTTTCGCCTAGGCGCATTTTTTTCGCCTTTGCGCATTTTTTTTCACCCAGACACATTATTTTTGCCAGGGCGCGATTTTTCACACGAATGCGATTTTTTCGGCCATACTCTTTTTTCGCTCGGACATCTTTTTTTTGACCGGATGCCATTTTTTTGCCC
Organism: Platanthera zijinensis; assembly: GCA_039513925.1. Taxonomy (NCBI): domain Eukaryota; kingdom Viridiplantae; phylum Streptophyta; class Magnoliopsida; order Asparagales; family Orchidaceae; genus Platanthera; species Platanthera zijinensis. The sequence goes on from CM077091.1 coordinate 130,989,784, forward strand.
TGACGTGATTTTTGCCAGACATGTTTTTTTTCGCCCGGACGCTTTTTTTGCTCGGACGCGTTTTTTCGCCCGGATGCGTTTTTTTCGACAGGACGGGTTCTTTTCGCCAGTAAGTGTTTTTTTCGCTTGGACGCGTTTTTTCGTCCGGACGTGAGCTTTTCACCCGCACGTGATTTTTCCACCCACACGTGATTTTTTCGTCATCACGTGATTTTTTAGCCCACACACCACTTTTTTGTCAGGACACGATTTTTTTGGCAAGGTGCGATTTTTTCGCTCGAACGCAATTTTTCCGCTCGAACCCGATTTTTCGCTTCCGGGCTAAAATTTTACGTCGTTCAAAAATTTCGCGTTCTGACAGAAAAAATCGAGTCTAGGCTAAAAAATCGAATCTGGGGGAAAAATTTTTGTGTGGACGAAAAAATCGCGTCCCGGCGATAATTTCACGTTCGGGACAAAAAATTGAGTCATGAAGAAAATATCTCATCCAAACGAAAAAATCGCATCGAGCGAAAAAATCACGTCCGGGCGAAAAGGTTGCGTCTGGGCGAAAATATTAGCCCAGGCTTAAAAAATCACGTACGGGTGAAAAAATCTCCTCCAAACAAAAATTGCGCTTTCGAGCGAAAAAATCGTGACCGGACGAAAAAACCGCGTTCGGGCGAAAAAATCGCATACTGGCGAAAAATTTGCGTTCATACGAAAATTTTGCATTCGGGCAAAGAAAATCGAATCAGAGTGAAAAAAATCCCGCCATGGCGAAAAAATCGCGTCTGAGCCAAAATAACACGTTTGGGCGAAAATTTCACGCCTGAGAAAAAAATTTCGCGTTGGGGTTGAGAAACTTGAGTTCGGTTGAAAAAATCCCGTCCGGACAAAAAAATCTCGTACAGGTGAAAAAACCGCTGTCGGGCGAAAAATTCGCGTTTGTGATTTTTAATTATGATCATTAAGAGCATTGATCAATGCCAATTCCTATGACCGAAAGTCTTTCTACAAACGAACAATAAAAAGTGATCAATGCCAATTCCTATAACAGAAAATCATCATGCGGCCGAATAAAAAAATTGAATTTAAACTCAATGTCATTTCTTATGTGTATTGATATTGGATTGAAAGTCAATACTTCAATATCAATGTCGTTGAAACGAACGGACCCTAAGATTTTCCGACGATGACTTGGAGTCCTCTTGCTCTCCAACTCAAACACCCACTTTATTCAAGTGCACTCTGAGCCCTCCCTTGCTCTCTTGCTCAAGGGAGAGCTTTGCTCTCCTTAGTGCCTGCTAAGTACCTGTTCCAGAAGTCGCTCATACGAGCGCGGAAAGAGCCTTTGCATATTTTTTTTGACTTTAAGTACTTGTTCCTTTCAGATTTTTTCACGTAAAAAGTCTTGTCGTCTTTGTCGTTGGTTCTCTTTTAACTATTTATATGCTTGACTCACTCACCATCTAAGACAGATCGATTCTCCAGACCGAGAGAGCGCTAAGCGACCCATAACAAATATATTAGAGGATAGTGATGAGTGAGGAGAACAGTTACACCGATAGCGGCAATGACAGGTACACCTTGCGCCTATAGGGAATCAAATTATTAATTGATGTTGGTGTAGCCTTTTAAATGAGGTGTAAAACCAAAGCCGATCGATTTGGGCGAAACTATAATGGGCCTGCCATTAAGGGAAAAAATCTTGACTTTTATGTTTTATCTTGACTTTTTAGGGCTGCGAATATTGATTCGTGAGCTACTTACATAAATGACCTAAATTAATGGAGGATAAGGGCAATATTTAAATAGATTTTTCTTAGAATAAATACAAATTGTCCTTTTATATTTTTGAAATAAAGTTTGTAGTTTCTGCCCCTTCATAATATAGAGGAAAGCCATTTTGTATCACCCCAAAATTTGCCTTAAATACTTTGTTGTTTACATGTGCTTATATGATACTCATGATGGTAAATTTTCAAGGCGAGCTTGTGAAGTAAACCGGGATCTTCTTATCGCATGACCGTGCGATTTGGAAACTGAAAGTCTTTGTCTTCAAGGTAGCTTGCAACCTAGGGGGGTGAATAGATTGTTTCACTGTTATTATTCTTTTTTGTAGTTTTTCCTTTATCACTAAATGTGTTGGCAGTAGTTTGCTTTCAAGAACCTGCACAAAGAAAACAATACAGAAAAACATACACTGATTTATAGTGATTCCCCAACTTGTGGGTACATCCACTCTTCTTCCACCTTGCCAACTTTCTATTGGTCAAGACACTTCTCCAAAACACTGCTCCAAGGAGCTCACACATCAAATCCCTCAGGATCTCTCAGTCTCCTCCAAGATCAACAGCTCAGCCATAAGGGCCTACACCTCAGTGATCAGCTGATCACCTACCTCAGGCTAAAGGACCTACACTCAGGCTGGGAGGACAACCCTACCTCAGATCCAAAGGATCCTAGCTCAGAGAGTTACACTCTCCTATAGCTTAGGCAAGTTGCCCTACCTCAGGCCAGTGGCCCTACAACTCAGATCCAGTTGGATCCTACAACTTAGAGAGCTTTAATCTCCTACTACTCAGGCAATATTTCCCCACCTCAGGCCAGTAGCCTATAATCTCAGATTCAGTTGGATCCTACAGAAAGATGAGTATTTGAATTTTTTGACACAGGGAATTTCTCTATGTCAAAAGCTAGGGCTGAGTTATCTCAACACTATCTTGCTTCACAGCAACAGGTAGAGATTCTACTGGAAAAAACTCAGAATGAAGATTCTGATCCTTTTGAAGAAGAAGGTGAACTTGTGTTCTTCAATCAGCCAACTGAGCCCACTGGATAATGATGGCTCTACTTTCTTCCTTTATCATAAACCTTTCTGATTATGCTGTAGCAGATGGAGAAGCAACAACTCACTGAACTTTTCTTTCCTGCAGTAAGACTTCAAGCTCTTTCTCGACGATGATGGCGAGGGAGATGAAGTCCGGATGTAACTTTTTTTAATTGATAATGCCCTAAAAGTTGTCTTGCGATTTGCCCCCATCTCTTTCTTTTGTAGTTTGTCGATCAATGACTCTTAGAGATCAGTGGGGCCCACCTACAGCACCCAGCTGCACCTTGCTTTAACAGAATAAGACGTACAGTAGCTTCTCGGCAAAGTTTGTCGTGTTCTGTAGCTTCTCCGTACTTGATTTGAAATCAGTTGACTTTGTTGATTTTGCTGACGTCAGCACCTGTGGACTTAGCCAAAATCGAGCCTCAGTAGAATATGTGTTGAGTGAGCAAGCCTCACTCAGCGCCAAAATACTTAGACAAAATTCTGTCTATCTAGGCATTGACAATGTTGAGTGAGCAAGCCCCACTCAACATTATTTGCCTTTGCATATTCTTCAGCCACTTCTGCATGCTTGGCGTTGAGAGCGTTGAGTGAGCATGCCTCACTTAACGCTTTTTTACCTTAGCCAATTTTCTGTGTCTGCAGCATCTTAAGCACTGAGAGCGTTGAGTGAGCATGCCTCACTCAACGCTTTTTGCCTTGGCCAGATTTGCTACTACTTGGCGTTGAGTGAGTAAGCTCCACTCAATGCCAAACTACTTAACAAACATTTCTGTTATCTGGCGTTGAGTGAGTGAGCTACACTCAACGCATTTGGATTTAGCCAAATTTCTGTGTCTAAAAAAAGAACACTCCCTTTGAGAATTAGTCAACGCATTATCACATGACGTTGAGTGAGCTTGACTCACTCAATGCCTGTGGACTTGGTGAATATTCACAGTTTTCTTGTGGCATTGACTGACTTAGCTATACTCAACGATTATGAAGATATGACGTTGAGTGAGTGAACTACACTCAACGCCTGCGGACTTAGTTACTTTTCTGCTCATTTCTACTTAGGCTATTACAATATTAGCCTGTCTCACTGCCTTTTGCTATATGGCGTTGAGTGAGTTGCCTTCACTCAATGCCTGTGGATTTAGACAGATTTCTGTCTATCCACACCTTAGGTGAGTGATTACCTAACTAAGCCACTTAGACTACTTGTCCCATCATCGTTACTAGGAGAAACCTGCATGTATGAACTTGAACATGTATTAAATATACCATTGTGTATGCTCATTTACATATTTGACTTCCTCAAATCTAGGACATTGTGAGCAGTGGACCCAACAATCTCCACCTATTTGAAGAAGTCAAAACTCTCCACCAAATATCTGAGTCAATGACATACACTAACAAATTGCAGAAATACAGCAGGAAAAAATTTGATAAGAAGATAAGTTATAGTAAACTTTCTTGTCTGCATGACATACTTGTACCTACTCCCCCTTAATAACTGCTACCTGCTATTGATGAATTTGATACCACTTGTATTCTTTTCTACTACCTGCTTTTGATGAATCTGATACCACTTGTATTCTTTTCGTCCTATCCTATGAATTTGATACCTCTTTCAAGTCCTTGAATCAGTAAGCTGATTCAAGTCCTTCTCCCCCTTTTTGACTTCTGTAAATAGCCAGGGAGGATATTCTGCTCCCCCTCTTTGATTTTTCATAGGCAGCAGTTTGAACATCTTGAGAGTAATTATAGTAGTGCTGGACATGGAGGATATTATGCTCCCCCTCAACTGACATAACATCTGACATGTTTCTTGGTAGACAGTCTGCACTAGTCTGGACACTACTTGAACATGATACCATTGAAGGTACACCACTTAAAATGTCTTCAATCTATTGAAGAGTAATTCCATTTGCATGACATAATATGGCCTGAAACAATCTAAGGAGCAACTGAAGCTATACTAGGTTTAACATACCCAACTCAAACTTCAAGGTGTTAAACTTTGTTTCATCTAGTGGCTTAGTGAAGATGTCAGCCACTTGCTTGTCTATTGGGACAAATTCAAGGGTGATGTCTTCACATTCCACATGTTTCCTAATGAAATGATATCTTATCTCAATATGCTTAGTCCTGTTGTGAGAAATAGGATTCCTAACAATTGATATAACACTAGTAGAATCACAAAATAGGGGGCTTCAACTTATCTAGATGTTGTAGTCCTGGAGCTGATGCTGGATCCACAACAACTGAGCACAACAGCTACCTACTGAGATGTACTCTGACTCTGCAGTTGAGATTGCAACACTGATTTTCTTCTTGCTTCTCCAAGACACTAGTCTTCCACCCAAGAGTTGACAAGTGCTAGAAGTGCTCTTCATGTCCTGTTTGCAGCCTGCAAAATCTTTATCTGAGTAACCTGTTAGTTCAAACTCCCCATTCCTAGGGTACCATAGGCCAAGATCTGGTGTGCTTTTAAGATACCTCAAAATTCTCTTTGCAGCAGAGTAGTGAGATTCTTTAGGGCAATCCTGATACCTAGCACAAACACATGTAGCAAACATGATGTCTGACCTACTTGTAGTAAGATAAAGAAGGGAGCCACTTATCCCTCTATATAAGGTCTCATCAACAGGCTTCCCTGCTTCATCCTTGCCTATAAGCATATTTGAACCCATGGGAGTTCTTATGGTGGAGGAATTCTCCATGCCAAATTTCTTGATTAACTCTCTAGTGAACTTAGACTGAGATATGAACAAGCCATCATCAGTCTATCTTACTTGGAGACCCAAGAAGAACTTGAGTTCACCCATACTGCTCATCTCAAACTTCCCATGCATAAGTTTAGAAAACTTCCTGCAGAGGTTGTCATCAGTATATCCAAAGATAATATCATTTACATAGATCTGGACTATGATGATCTTACCCTTAGATTCCCTTAGGAATAAGGTCTTGTCTATCCCCCCCTTGAGAATTTGTTCTCAATGAGGAACCTAAACAAGGTTTCATACCAGACTCTAGGGGCCTCTTTTAGTCCATATAGAGCTTTCCTAAGTCTATAAACAGAAGTTAGGAACAACAAAACTTGGAGACTACTCAACATAGACTTCTTCTCTTAAGTCACCATTTAAGAAGGCTGACTTTACATCCATCTGGTAAACTTTGAATCCCTTGTGTGCGACATATGCAAAGAACAGTCTGATGGCCTCTAATCTTACTACAGGGGAAATATTTTGATCAAAATCAATACCTTCTTCTTGCCTATACCCCTTAGCCACTAGTCTTGCTTTGTTCTTGATTATAATGCCATTTTCATCAAGCTTATTCCTGATCCACTTGAATCCAATGAGATTATGTCCTCGTGGTCTGGGAACCAGCTTACAAACCTTGTATCTTTTGAATTGGTTCAGTTCCTCTTGCATAGCCAATATCCAAAATTGATCTATGTTGGCTTCTTCAAACTTCTTTGGCTCCACCTGTGACAGGAAACTAGCATACATAGCTGTATTCAGATTCTTGCTTCTGGTCACTATGCCTTGGCTAGCTTCACCAATGATTTGGTGTGCAGGATGGTATCTCAAATGTCTGATTGTAGGAGGCAATCTTCTTTTAGCAACAGCTTCAGGAATAGCTCCTTGCTGATCTTCATCTGCTCCAAGTGTGTCTGGTGGACCTTATGGAATATCCACTTCAGCTTGCATCACTGGAGCTGCATGTTTGATGGATAGATTTTCCACCAACATATCTATATCTGCAGTACTAGAAGAGGAGTTTGGTAGCTCACTGTAAATCATGATAGACTCATCAAAGACTACATGTACAGACTCTTCTATAACTTGGCTTTTCAAGTTGTAGATCCGATAAGCTTTGCTATGGTTGTTATACCCAACAAAAATTCCATCAAAGGGCTTGGCAGCAAACTTAATTATATAATAATTTCCATTATGAAGCACATAACACTTACTACCAAAGATTATGAGATAGCTCAGGTTTGGTTTTCTGCCTTTCAAGATTTCATACGAAGTTTTCTTATGGCTCTTGGTGATAGAGGCTCTATTGAGGACATGAAATACAGTATTGACTGCCTCAGCCCAGAAATATTCTGGGAGAGATGCGTCATTCTGTAGTGTCTTTCTAGTCTCTATGAGAGTTCTATTTTCTCTCTCAACAATCCCATTTTGCTGGGGTGTTCTAGGTGAAGAGAATTCTTGAAATCCCATGCTCTTCACAGAACCTTATCATGCTATCAGACTGGAATTCAGTCCCATGGTCACTTTTGATTTTGACCAAAGAGCTGTTGAACTCATTCTGAATTTACTTGACAAACTTAATGAAGATAACATGGGTTTCATTCTTTCTCTTGAGGAAGAACACCCAAGAAAACCTGGAAAAGTCATCAACCACCACAAGGGTGTAGACCTTCCTACAAAGACTATGAACTGACATAGGACTAAATAAGTCTATATGCAGGAGATATAGGCACCTCACAGAATCTTTGGTCCCAATACCCTTGAAATTAGCTTTTGTCTGCTTGCCCTTTTTGACAAGCAGAACGCATGCCCTCCTTAAAGCACTTCATATTGGGACCATTCATAACTAGCTATTGACTAAAGAGCTTACTAATAGTCTTGTAATTTACATGGGCTAGCCTCTTGTGCCATAGGACACAATAAGAGGCTTTCTCATTTGCCACTAGATAGATAAGAGAGTCTGTATTTAAACATAGAAAGTTTAAGCAATAAACATTTCCACTCCTAGTGTCTGTCAATATGACCTCTTGGTCACTTGACATCCTGATTAGGCACTCATCCTTGTGGAAGACAATAATATAGCCAAGATTAGAGAGTTGGCTTATGCTTATAAGGTTGTGTTGCAACCCTGCAATATAAGCCACCTTAGTGATGGTGACTATGCCATTGGTGATCTTACCATAGCCTCTTGTTATCCCTCTATCTAAACCACCAAAGATTACTTTGGGTCCATCTTTTACTGGAGTGTACTCCTTCAAGTTGCCCCTTATCCCAGTCATGTGCCTGGAATAACCACTGTCCAAGTACCATATAGGGGTATGACCACTTGGACTATCCTGTAATATACAGTTTACTTTACCTTAGGACCCCAATATCTATTGGGTCCTTGGTGCATATTAGTATGGAACTGAACATGTTCACCAGCAAGTTTTCTGACTGGTGGACTAACTCTGGTCCTGGACACATTAGGATTATGCCAACAGTCAATGACATAATGACCCACCTTGCCACAACACCAACAATCATGTATGTTGTATCTTCTTTTCTATGTAGGCCTAGCGGCTGGATTGACTGTAGTATTAATAGAAGGAAGATGTACAACAACCATTTTCTGAATTCTTTCAGCATGGATTTGATTGAAGGTTAGTCTTCTTGCTGGCTTGTGTGGTCTATTCTTAATCCTATCAGCAACATCTTTCTTTTTAGACAGTGTGCTCTTGATAGCATCAGAAACAACCATATTAGGGAAGCTAGCAGACTGACCCTTAGTCAGATTCTGTGCTGACAGGTTCTGAGAATGGGTTGCAGCCACATTTTTGAGAGAGGGGGCTGTAGCACCAAAAACAAAGGGTCCATATGGGCCATTTGAATTTCTCCATGGGCATCTTTAAAGTCACTCACCCTGCTATACCTTCCATAATGGCTGAGAACATCTATTGTTCCACTTATGGAAACACCATTCATATAGTGATCATATATACTTTCCTGGTCACAACTATTTAAAGGGAATATCACCCTCTTGAATGTGATAGGTGTCCTAGATGCCATTGGCACAACTGGAACTTTCCCTTTCCCTTTGGGATGGGTTGGTATTTTGTTACCCTTAAAGCCCAACCCCTTCTTACCCTTCTGTGAGGAGAAGGAGTCTATCAAGGGAAACACTGTATTGGGCTCAGAGAAACTGGCCACAATACCTTTTTCCCTCTAGAGCTTTCCCTCAAGATCTCTAATGAGACTATTCTTGCTCTTGATAGCCTCCATCTGGATGCCTGAAAGGGTTTTCAGTTGACTGAGTTCCCTCATGGTCTAATTCAGTATAGATGCTATTTCAGCAAGCTAGGAAGCAACTGGCTGGAGAGAAAAAATCTCCTTAGCATGTATCTTAGTCAACTTCTTGCACTTTTTAAAGGCATCAAGAAGTTCAACATATCTGTCAATTAGTTGATTGACATCACCTTTTGAGCCAGAATCATCTTCACCATTAGATGGATAGGCTTCTGTATAAGGACTAGTCTCATACCCAGACACTGAACTGAATAGGGAATGTACCTTACTTTGAACAGGCTGATCCTTGCTGCCCTCTTCATCAGTCATTGCCATCAGTCCTCTACAGCTGTGGGCATGTTCATCCACCTCTGAGTCACTGTCTGATAGTGTCAGAGGGGCCCTGATTCCTATCCTCACAAGAGGATAGACTTCTCCTTTTGTAATAGCTTTATCTTTAGCAGTAGCAACAACTAGCCTAATGTAGGTGATAGTTTTACTTTCAAGACTACTAAAACACCTAGAGGGGGGGGGGGGGTGAATATGTTCTAATGCTTGTTTTTTTACTTTAGGCAGAATATAACTACTGAATAAAATAAAATGCAGAATATACTTCAGCAAACATAGCACAACAATCACAGATATTCACACATCACAGATTGCACACAGATTTATAGTGGTTCCCCAAGGTCTGGGTACATCCACTTTCCCCCTTCACCTATCTAGTAGTGAGCTAGATTTGGCCTAACTTCCTTCTTTAACTCAGATCCTCAGATCCTACAGCTCAGAATCTGGAAAGGTTCCTACAACTCAGGCTAATCAGCCCTACCTCAGCCTTGACACAAGGCCTATAACTCAGAGAAATACCTTCTCCTACACTCAGGCATACACAACCCTACCACTCAGAGATCAAATCTCCTACACTCATCCTTTATAACACAGGCTTACAAATCAGATCTATATTAATAGATCCTATAAAATTTGAAAAGAGTTTTATTATATCTTGCCTTTGATAAGAGAGAAGGGACAAGACAGCATTTGATCTACTGATGGATGAAATCAACTAGACCTTAGCTTTCTTCAAAGCTTCTTGAATCTGAACTTTAGCTGAGTTGATTTCCTGACAGCTTCTTGAGAAACCTGTGACAGCTTCCTTCTTGATCTTCAAATGGCTGGATCTCTCTCTATCCAATACCTTTGATAATACTTCAGAATTCTTGGACGAATTCTACTTAGACAGATCCTGAGAGGTTGTACCCTTCAGAATGTCTTCTTAGATATTCTGATGAAGATCTTCTTCCGTGCCTTGCACTTTCTTGATTTGATTACTCAATCAGTTTCTATGTGTGTTGCTTCTTAATCAAAAATCAATTCTCATCTTTTCTACTTCTGAATCTGTCTATTTATAGACCTTCTTCATGGTAACCGGCTGATCCGGTTTCTAACTAACTTCTGACAAGTCTGACAGCTTCAGTTAACCTGTTGTAACTCACAGCTGTCAAGTCTTCAAACAGATCTTGTGCCTTTGTCTTGGTCAGCAAAGTGTCCAGACTGTCTGTCAGTAAGTGTCGAGACCAACTGTCAATATGTGTCGACACAAGTAACTTTGGTGTCGACAAAGCCTTTGATGATGTCGACATGTCTGCCTTTAAGTCGACTCAGCTTCTTCATACTGCATCTTGAGAATGAGTCGACACCGAGTATTTGTGTCGACTCAAACACTTCATCATTCTTAAGCAAATGACTTGGTCTAGACTTTGCAGTGTGTCGACACAAGTCCTGTGTGTCGACACAGTTGATGTAGATTCAAAACATAGTATGTGTCGACACTTCCTTTAGGTGTCGACACAGCTGTTGTCTACTCTGCCTATATGTGTCGACTCAGTCTTCTGGTGTCGACACAAATGTAGTCGACTCTGCCTCAGTGTGTCGACACAGCCTTCTGGTGTCGACTCTGCTTCAGTGTGTCGACACTGCTTCCCGGTGTCGACACAGATGTTGTCGACTCTTTTTCTCTGTGTCGACATAGCCTTCTTCAAGTGTCGACACAATTATTCTGAAGTGTCGACACAATTATTCTGAAGTGTCGACACAGTTTCTTCTGGTGTCGACACATGGACTTAGAATAATTTTCCTGCTTTTTAGTACATTCTTAACCTGCACATGTCAACTCAAAATAACATCAAATACACCTTGATGTATATCATTGAGCTAAGTTAGGCTTCTTCAAATCAGGTACATATTTTCCAATGTACCCAACAATCTCCCCCTATTTGGAGAAGTCATAACCCTTTTAGCTAATGATATACACCATTTATAAAAATTTAACATGATGATGTATATAAGCATGACATAACAGGAAACATTTAAAAACAAAACATTAAGCAACAGATTCATCACAGAATAAAGATGAACATGAAGAAATGATTACAGAACAAAGTTTTGTTTATACATTTTAGAAATGTTTGTTACAACTTGTTTACATTGATTGGTAAAACAAACAAATCACTACAAAATATTTGAAAGAACTGATAAGCTTAATCTAAGACTGATCAGGCTCCCTTATGACAATTCCTTTGCCTGGTTGAATTTGAGCCTTCACAGTAGGTTCAGCAACATCAGCAGGCATCTTGCCTTTCAGTTCAGCTTTCTTCTGAGCTTCCTCCTTGAGCCTTTGCCTTTCAAAGTAATGAAAGGGCTTGGGAAAATATTTGCTGGGCTCCTGAGCATCTGGTGGTAGACTCCCCATCTTAGCTTTCCTTCTGAACTGAACTATGGCCTCCTGTCTAGCCTCATACTTTTGCCATTCAATATTATTATACCATTTTCCTTTTTCATGGACTTGATCCTTCACAGCCTTCCAGGCAGTTAGTATAATGTTTCTTGAAGTGGGGCTCCACTGCTCAAAATCAGGTCTAAGTTCAGCTTGCTCTCTAAATCTCTTCTTGGACAATTGAGCATCTTGTTGTTCTTACAAACTTGCTTCAGGCTTATCAACTTTTTCAATAACAATATTTGTAACCTCCTTTGGAAGACTGTACATGACCTGCACTTGCTGTTGAATCATATCAAAATCAACAGGGGGGTAAATGACTTGGGCAACCTCAGGTTGATTGCCTTCAAGTAGACCTTGGTGAATGCCTGACTCAGCAACAATATCATCATCACATAATGGTGGATAGCCCAATGTGGCTCTTACACTGTTGGTTACCCACTTGGCATGTTCTGAGCCAGCATGAATAAGTACCCTCTCCCCCTTTAGGACTTCTCTGGCAACATGATCCCTAAGATCATCCTTTTGAAACCTTATTTGATTATCAAAAAAATTCACACTCTCTTTAAAGAATGGTTTTAATTTAAGAAGCTTGTCAGTATTTCTTTCTGTGAGGTGGTGATAGCAGTGTGAACTGAATCTAGGGCAGCCTTGAGCTTCTGATCATAAACTTCCATGTCTGTAGCCCTTGCAGCAGTCAGGCTGGTAGCAGTATCTTTTAACTCAGTGAGAATTTCCTTGTGAGATTCAGTCAGATTGTCATTCATTCTCAACTGATTTTCTAGAACATATCCTTGTTTCAATGCAATGTCATCCACTTTTGTAAGGATAGTTTGCTGTTGTTGAGCTAGAAAAACCACAGCATTACCTCCCTTGTGGAAGCAATCTGTCATCTCCTTTTTATTCAGGTTTACTTCAAATATGATGGACTTAATGTCTTGAGCCAAATCAAATTGAAGTGATTTATTACTCTCATCAACATATCTCTCCAAGGCTAATCTCTGCTCATCCATCTTTACCTGCAAATCTACCATGAACTTATTGTAATCAAAAGCAGAAGAAGATTGACGAGTTGAAGTCTGTAGAGCCTGCTTATAGCTATGACTTCTTCTCTTGAAGACCATGAGCTTCCTTTTCTTAGCCTCTCTGGCTTTGTCAGTCTCAGATTCTGAAGAGCTTTCAATCTGAACTCTTTCAGGAGGTGTTGGAGGAATTTCTGTCTCAGTGACATGTTGTTCCTTCTCAACATTCACTTGCTCCCCCTCAACATCTTGCTCCTTCTCAATATCTTGCTCCTTCTCAATATCTTGCTCCTTCCCAAGTTCTTGCTCCTCCTCAATTCTAGCAGTAGCAATTCCATCATCAGGAAATAGCTCATCTAGAGTGAATTCCTTTTGTGCTGGTGCAGGAGATGATACATCAATATCTGTAGTGTTTAAATATTCTGATAAATTTATTCCTTCTTCCACTTGTACTGTTTCCACAATGGTCTCTCCCGACAATTGTTCAGGATTAGAAATGTGTTGGGCAGGAGAATGAACTGGCTCCCCCTGCACCTGTGCAGGTAATGTTTCTTCCTGGGCATGAGTAGACCCTGTCTGGTCCTCAGCTGGTTGTCGAACTTGTTCTTCTTGATGTTGTTCAGTGCCTTGTTCATGGCCAGGTGACATCTCAGTTATGTCCTGCCTGTCCACAGCAGACATCTCTTTGGACAGAACTCTATCCCACCTTGAGAATAATCTCATATCCATTTTTCTCATGTGATTGATTTTGGACCCTGGTATCTGTTGCATGACTTCTGGAATGACTCCAACCAGGTATAAACTCAAAATCCTAGCCAAAGTTGGCTTCTTAATACCGTCCTTGATTTTATCAAACACAACTCCTGACCAGTCTGTGTTAATCCTAAAGATTATCCTTGTCATGAGATTAAATATTAAGGCCGAAATCCTATCATGGCCTCCTGGTTTACACAAAATTACTTTTCCTACTACTTCAGATAGAAATTTGCCCTGTTGATTCATTCCTTTTCGGTTGATGGCTGCTCCAATCTTTATGGTTGGATCCAATCCACACCATTGGAGAGCCTCCCTTGTCTTAGAGGCTGGGACCTCTTCTTCATCTTGTACGCTAGGTAGTTGAAGAGTCTTTCTTAAACTTCTTGGAGTAAGTTTCACTGTTGTCCCATGAATAGTGGATTTGATCTTGAGGCCCGAAGAGTCCAATGTTGCAGAAGTATAAAATTCAATTACCTCTTTCTTCCAGATTTTTGTTGGTTCAGAAACAAGAAACTCTAATCCAGACTCAGAAATTAGAGTGATAACCCTTTGTATATCTGTCGGTGCATCCTCAAAAGCATTGCGCACCAACTCGTACCCCTCGTTAACATTGTCTTCAACTTTGGGCGCCATTGGAAAGATGAGAAATCTTGAGAGAAGAGAAGAGAGATTGTCGACACAGGGTTTTAGTCTCGAAAACCTTGTGAGCGTGTCGACAGAATACGTTCTTAACCTATTTATACCCTTTAAAGAAAGAAGGTCAAAAGTCGGGCAAAAACAGTCTAAATGTGTTGACACAGATGAAATGTGTCGACACAAACTTCTATCGTCTCGACATCAATGCTGACTACTTTGTGTCGACACCCATTGAGGATAAGTTGACACTTTAGATACATAGTAGTGCATCAGAAATTCTGTGTCGACTCTTAGTACAAGTGTCGACACAAAATCTGTAAGTGTCGACACCATTATTCTAGTGAAGTCGACACTATTTTTTTGGATGAGTCGACTATTTGACCCTTAAGTGTCGACACATATTCTCTGTGTCGATACAATTTCTCTGACTAGTCGACATGACTTTTCTGTGTCGACACTTTATTTCTGAATGTGTCGACACCATTAGATTTAACCAAAATTTGGTTTTTGGAAACCACTAGATAAACTAACCTATGGCCAGCATTCCTAATTCAATTTTAAATCTATTGAATTTAGTTTCATCTAGTGGCTTAGTAAATGCATCTGCAATTTGAAAATCTGTTTTAACAAATTCCAATGAGATGTTCTCTTTTTCTACATGTTCTCTAAGAAAATGGTATTTAATTTCTATATGCTTAGTTCTACTATGTGAAACAGGATTGTTTGCAATAGAAATAGTACTCTTAGAATCACACAGTAAATGTGTTCTACTTACTTGAATACCATAGTCCTTTAGTTGGTGCTGAATCCACAATAGCTGTGCACAACAACTTCCAGCTGCAACATATTCAGACTCAGCTGTGGATATTGCCACACTGGTCTGCTTCTTACTGCTCCAGGATATCAGTCTTCCTCCCAAAAACTGACATGTCCTTGTTGTACTCTTTCTATCTTCTCTACAGCCTGCAAAATCTGCATCTGAATATCCTATTAGTAGAAAATCTCCATTCCTAGGGTACCAAATGCCTAGATTAGGTGTGCCCTTAAGATATCTCAAGATTCTTTTGACTGCAGTATAATGAGATTCTTTAGGGCAGGCCTGGTACCTAGCACAGATACATGTAGCATACATAATATCTGGTCTACTAGCAGTGAGATATAATAGAGAGCCAACTATTCCTCTATACAAAGACTCATCAACAGGTTTACCTGCATCATCTTTGCATATAGGCATACTTGTTCCCATAGGAGTTCTCATGGTGGAGGATGACTCCATACCATACTTCTTAATTAATTTCTTGGTGAACTTAGACTGGGATATGGACAAGCCATCTTCAGTCTGTCTTACTTGGAGTCCCAAGAAGAACTTAAGTTCCCCCATACTGCTCATTTCAAACTTCCCTTGCATAAGTTTGGCAAACTTTTTGCAAAGGTTGTTCTCTGTAGACCCAAAGATTATGTCATCTACATAGATCTGAACTAAGATGATCTTACCTTTAGATTCCCTAAGGAATAGAGTTTTGTCTATTTTACTTCTTGAGAATTTGTTCTCAATAAGGAAAGTAGACAAGGTTTCATACCAAGCCCTTGGGGCTTGCTTTAACCCATATAATGCTTTCCTAAGTCTATAAACATAACCAGGTTTAAGAGAATCTACAAAACCTGATGGCTGCTCTACATAGACTTCTTTTAAATCACCATTCAGAAATGCTGATTTCACATCCATTTGGTATACTTTGAATCCTTGATAAGCTGCATAGGCAAGGAACATTCTGATTGCCTCCAGTCTTGCTACTGGGGCAAATATTTGATCAAAGTCAATGCCTTCTTCCTGCCTGTATCCTTTAGCAACCAATCTTGCTTTATTCTTCATAATTACACCACTCTCATCCAACTTGTTCCTATAGATCCACTTTGTGCCAATTATGTTGTGGTCTCTTGGTTTAGGAACTAACTCCCAGACCTTGCACCTTCTGAATTGATTAAGCTCCTCTTGCATAGCATTAATCCAGTGTTGGTCTTGGATGGCTTCTTCAAATTTCTTAGGCTCCATTTGAGATAGGAAACTTGAGTGCAGGACTGTGCTCAGATTTTTGCTTCTAGTCTGCACTCCTTGTCTTGGATCACCTATTATTTGATTAGCTGGATGATCTTTTAGATGTCTTATGGCTGGAGGTAGATTTCCTTCAGGTTGAACATCTCCAGCTCCTTCATCATGCTGTACCTCTTGGTTGTCATCAGCTTCTATAGAGTCTTGTACTCCCCCTGGACAGTAGCCTTCATTTTCCAATGCTTCATCTGCATTTGATGCTTCTACAATAGAAAGCTTGTCCATCCTTTTGCTTATACCTGTTGAATTATTTGATCTACAAGGTAACTCACTGTTGATTAATCTTGTTTCATCAAATACAACATGTACAGATTCTTCTACAACTTGAGTAGTCAAGTTAAAGACTCTATAGGCCTTACTATTTATGCTGTACCCAACAAATATCCCATCTTGGGATTTGGCAGCAAACTTAGTTAGATATGACTTGCCATTGTTAAGTATATAGCACTTACAACCAAAGATCCTAAAGTAGGATAGATTTGGTTTTCTACCTTTCATAATTTCATAGGGAGTCTTTTTGTGACACTTGGTGATAGAAGCCCTATTGATCACATGACATGCAGTGTTTACTGCCTCAGCCCAGAAATATTCTGGAAGAGAGGTGTCACTCAATAGAGTTCTACCATCTTCAATCAATGTCCTATTCTTTCTTTCAACAATATCATTTTGCTGAGGTGTTCTAGGTGAGGAGAACTCTTGGAAAATCCCAAAGTCTTCACATAATTTTGTCATACTTTCAGATTGAAATTCAGTGTCATGGTCACTTCTGATTTTGACCACTGTACTGTTTAGTTCATTCTGAATTTGTTTCACAAAACTAAGTAAGATACTTGGGGTTTCTGATTTTTGTCTTAGAAAGAACACCCATGTATATCTAGAATAGTCATCTACAACCACAAAAGTGTAGACCTTCCTACCTAGACTATGAACTAACATAGGACCAAAAAGATTCATATGTAAGAGGTATAAGCATCTCACAGAATCCTTATTTTCAAGACTATGAAAGGAGTATTTTGTCTGCTTGCCATTTTGACAAGCTGAACATATCCCTTCCTTTATACACTTAACTTGAGGACCATTCCTCACTAACTCTTTGCCAAAGAGTTGGCCAATTGTCTTGAAGTTAAGATGAGCCAACCTCTTGTGCCACTTGATACAATGAGATGTATTTTCATCAGCTACAAGACAGATGGGAGAAATCTTGTTCTCACATACAAAATTAAGACAATAAACATTTCTCTTTCTATACCCAGTCAATATGATCTTTTGATCACTTGACCTTTTGATATGACGTCCATCCTTAACAAATAAAATGTCATATCCAAGATCACTCAGCTGACTTATGCTAATCAGATTATGTTTCAAATCTTTTACATAAGCCACTTGGGTGATGGTAATTTGGTTTGAAGAAATGTTACCAAACCCTTTGATGATTCCTCTTTCAGATCCACCAAAGATTACTTTAGATCTATCTTTGACAGATGTGTACTCCTTCAGCAGCCCCTTTGTTCCAGTCATGTGCCTGGAACATCCACTGTCCAAGTACCATATAGGGGCATGACAACTTGGACTTTCCTGCAATACAGAATTACTTTCCCTTAGAACCCAAGTAAGTCTTGGGTCCTTGGTTCAGGTTAGCACCATTCATATTAAGACTACCAGCAGCTCTTCTAACTAGTAGACTATTGTTCTTCCTTACATTTGTGTTATGCCAGCAGTATAAGGAAAAATGGCCTCTCTTGCCACAACACCAACATTCAAACTTGTTGTATCTAGGTCTTGATACACCCTTGACAGAAAAATTTCTGTCAAGTGTTGGTGCTGCTGCAGCTTCACCCACAGATTTCTTATAACCATAGGGTTTATGAACATGGGTAGACCTATTGGCATTTACACCCTTGTTTATCTGAATATTAGTCTTAATATGACCATGAATATTCTCAAGATCATATTTGTTAGAAGGCACTTGCACCTTTCTAAACATAACTGGGACTGAAATGTTTAGTGGCTGGACAGAAGCTTTGCCTTTTCTTTTGAATTGGGCAGCCCTGGGGTTACCTTTGAAGCCTAATCCTGTCTTACCCTTTTGAGCCACAAACTCATCTATTAAAGGTAAGACAGATTTTGGCTTAGAGTAACTAGCCACTAAATCTCTCTATTCTTAGTCTGGTCTCCAGACTCTTAATTTGATCATTGTTATATTTGATTGTGCCCATCTGAATAAAGGTTATATTTTTCAGTTTGGCAATCTCATTTAACTTTTGATCCATTACTTTTTCAAACTCAGTTGCAGCCACCTTAAGATCAGTAATTTCCTGAGCCTGAGTTTTGACTAGGTTCTTGCTTTTCTTAAGAGCCTGCAACAAGTCCCCATAATTATCTATCAACTGAAAAACATTACCTTCAGATTCAGATCCATCTACATCACTTGATGCAGATATAGCTGATTCTGCACTAGTACTACAAACTGATTTTATAGAAGGACAATGTACCTTACTGGGACCAGACTGATTCTGGCACATGTCTTCTTCTGATCCAGCCATCAGTCCCATGCACTGATGGTCTTCTTGATCATAGATGGAGTTCAGCAATTGCATAAACTCCTCTTCTTCATTGGCTGCATACAGCCCAATGTATGCTTCTGTTGCGCGCTAGGGTTCGAAGAAAATAAATGCAACCGAACTAGCAACCCGATGAGGCAAGTATACCTATCGAATTGTAGCAAGGGGACACAAATGTCGTATTGAAATCCGGGAACTGTTGGCTATGCTTACTCACACGAACGCTATTATCTTATCGACGGAAAAACTAGGGTTTTAGAAAATCTAAGTGCAGGGGAGAAAGTAAAGCTATACTAGAAAGAGAAACACTGCAATTAAGTAAAGCTGTTAAGTAAAGAACTATGCTAGAAAGGAAACTACTGCAGTTAATTAAAGAGCACAAGATAGGAGACTACTACGAAAGGTAGAAAATATGAAATGGAAATGCACCCGACCAAGATTCACCTCGGCTAAAGACGATTAAGAAAATGCGATAAAAATCTAAACTTAATAGGATAAGGGTCCTTGACCGTGGAGGTTCCTAAAGCTTGAACACGCTTCTCTCGAAGTCGTGCCCAACTGAGTTTAGGAAGGTCCGACCGACTCTCGTCTAAATCGGAGGCCTAAAACTCGCTTTACGCAGTGAACCCACTATTGGATTTTACTCCAATCCAGGAGATTTGGACGTCTGCCTCTCTCGAGGGGTGCGTACAACTCCCTTTACTCTTGAATGCTCACTTCATTCTTTCGGCCTCTCGGCTAGCCCAGAATGAAAGCAAAGGCGGAGAGTATATATCGAAAATATACCTCCAACCCGTGATTAATCAAGAGTAATTCAAGGCCCTAACCTAAAAAGAAAAGATTAATTAAAACAGCATAACATAATCGCTCTAACCTCGGATCATCAAGATCGAGTACAAGGAGGATTAGTTAATCATAATAGAGTGGAGGGGGGAAGATGAGTAGAAAAGCATAAGAAGAACACAAGGTAAAGGAAGAACACTTTTATTAATAAAAAAGGGGCAAGTTACACTATTGAAAATAAAATTACAAGTGCATGAAAATTAAATCCTATTCTAGCCCTACAATTAACACTAAGCAAGAGCAAAGATTACAAAGAAAGCTAAGCCAAACCACAATTAAGCTAGGGTTAAACAAAAAGTACAAAGAGAGGGGGAGAGAGAGAGAGAGAGAAAGCATGAAAAAGGATCAAGAAACAAAGGGGCAGCACCTCCCCCACTCAACCAAAGCTTGCTGAAATGAAGAGGGGGGGGGGCTCTATTTATAGATTTTTTTCTCGGGTTGGTCACGCCCTCCGACACGCCCTAGGGGGGGTGTGTCAGGGGGCGTGACAGTACTATGTTGACCTCGGGCTCTGGATTCTGGCGGGAGGGATGATTGCTTCGGTACGTCGGTGGTCACGCCCTAGGTCACGCCCGTGTAGGGGGGGCGTGACAGGCACGTCATGTCCAAATCATTGGTCGGAAATCCGCCAATAGTCGAAAAAGGAGGGTGTCACGCCCATGTCACGGGCGTGACATAGGGCGTGACAGTACTGTTTTCGTGCTGTGGAGAAACGGCATTTAATGCGGCGGCAGGCTTTGCGGCAGAGGGCGACACACCCATAGTCACGCCCGGTGACACGCCCAGGGAGGGCGTGTCAGAGGGGGGCGTGACAGCGGTTTTGGCCGTTTTCCCGTCCCTTCTTACAGGAGTCCTGGGGATCGGGTGACACGCCCTAGGTCACGCCCAGGGAGGGCGTGACAGGGGGGCGTGACAGGCCATTTTGGCCAATTTTCTGGAAACCTGCAAAAAGACAAGAAAAAGTCAGTGGCAATAATATTTACATAAAATGATAAAAATAAACTAATAATAGACATAATTTATACAATATAAAATAGAGAATACGATAATAGTTTAGGCTACAAAACGTATTATCAAATTCCCCCAAGCTTAAGCTTTGCTTGTCCCCAAGCAAAAATATAAAAACTAGATATTTATAAAAGGACTAATCAAAAAGTTCTAATTATGCCTACACAAGTACTATGCGAAATTCTAAGTAGGGAAAAGGTGAAATGTAAGTCTAAAACAATTATTTAGGTATGGTAAAACTTTTATAAACTTTACTTAATAAAAACAAATCATCCAAAATTTTAGCGAGATTTTTTTAAATGGACTTAAGCAAAGCAACGAAAATGAAAAATACGCATTGAGTTGTTACTGGATCCAAGCAACGCATTATAATTATATCAATTTAATTAACAAAAATCTAGGTTTAAATCTAAAACTAAAACTGATTTACTGTTTTTCTTTTCTTAGTTGTTAAATAAAAATCAAAAAACATGAATCAAAAGGACTTAAATAGGACAGAAACATTTGGTTTAGGAAAATGATTAGGAGTGGAATTCAAAGATAAACGTGAAGGTTTAAAATCACACTAAACCAAAGCAAAGAGTTTCAAAAACTTTCATAAAAATATATACACATTTTTTCTTTTTCTTTTTCTTTTTCATTTTTTTTCTTTTTTCAAAACAAAGGCCATAAATATTTTTATTATCCTTTTTGAGTTGGCCAAACAAAAATAAACATCACTTTTGAACATACTTCCTTTTTTTTCGAAAACCTTTCTCCACAAAAATCACAAAATACCCTATCAAAATCGTCAAAATAATTTATGAAACTCAAAAAGGCTAGTGCGATTCGATAGGTTGGAAATTTTTGGCTTTGGTGAAACTGAAATGAAGGGAGGAGCTATCAAATGAAATCGGAAAAAGGCTCAAAAACGGCTAACTAGTAGTAAAAGTTTTTAGGTTGGCAGGAAAGCTCAAACGAAAACAAAAACGGCCTAAATCATTTTCACGCTTTTGAATTTATTTAAAACAAAGGTTTGAAAATTTTTCAAAAAGCGAGTCCTAGATAATAAAAGAAGATTGATGAAATTAACTTGAAAATAGAAATAATAGGTGACTTGGATCGTTCACATCTACTACGTTATTCAAAAGTTGACTTTACAAAAATTATTCAAAAACGAGAAAGAAAATAGTGGATGATGAATTTTTGAGAAAGTAAAGGAAATAAACAACAAAAAACCATAATAGAAATGCGAGTTTTAGAAAAATATTTCACCTTAACATGCTACCGTGAATTAGAAACACAGCATGGCCAACATTTTACTTGTGAAACATAATTAAAAAGGACGATTAGAAATATTATAATTAACTAAGTTGTTTATAGGAGATTTTGAGTAAAACAAAAACAAAAACTAGGGGTACTATTGAAATATCAAAATGTCTAAACCATTCAAAAACACATATATATTTTTTAATTTTGAGAAATATTCTCTTTTTTTTTGATTTTGGAAATTTTTTCTCTTTTTTGGAATTTTAAGATATTCATTTTTTATTTTATTTTTGGAACTATTTACAATATATACAAAAAGGAAATTATTTACATTAAGCAAAAATGAAGGAGGAAATCCTCCCCCAAGCTTAAAACAGACATTGTCCTCAATGGCTAAAGAAGGGGATTGGAGAAGGAGAGAAAAATAAAGTACAGAATTGAAAGATAGAATTGAAATACAGGTACTTCCCCGGATTTATTTGCTGCGAAAGCTGAGTGATGCCGCTCCTCCGAATGTCTTCTTTGGACTTCGTGATGGATTCAGCAATGTTGGAGCAGGCGATCGCAGAAGCTTCAGCTTGTCGGAGCCGTCCGAGGCAAAAAATGTAAAATAAAGAAAACAGAAAAAGATAACTTGGGTTGCCTCCCAAGAGCGCCCTTTGGTTAAAGCGTCGTTGAGCTCGACGCATCAAAAAAAAAATAATATTGTCCAAAAATGTTGTTGTCCCGAAATAAAATTGTTTTTAGCAAAAAATTAAAAGTTCAAGATTAGAGTTCGTGAAGCAGAAACTTAATAATATTTGGACTGACATCATCATCACCAAAGAAATACAGTTTAAGACGCTGACCATTCACTTCGAAATTACCCTTATCAGGGTGAGAAATTAAAACAGTTCCATAAGGAAATACTTCTAAAACAGAAAACGGGCCAGACCAGCGAGATTTTAATTTGCCCGGAAATAAACGTAAACGAGAATTATATAACAGGACTTGGTCGCCCGACTTAAAGTTTTTAGGGTGCCTTAAGTGTTTATCGTGTAAACGCTTCGTCCGATCTTTATAAAGTTTATTATTTTCATAAGCATAAGAGCGCCACTCATCGAGTTCATTTAGTTGAAATTTTCAAAGGTCACCGACTGAGTGGGGATCGAAGTTTAAAAATTTTAAGGCCCAAAAGGCGCGGTGTTCTAACTCTACGGGCAGATGGCACGATTTTCCATAGACCAGCCGATACGGCGTACATCCGAGGGCGGTTTTGTACGCTGTTCGGTAGGCCCATAAGGCATCGCCAAGTTTGGCTGACCAGTCTTTTCTAGAAGTTGAAACAGTCTTTTCTAATATTCTTTTTATTTCTCTATTAACTACTTCGACTTGACCGTTAGTTTGGGGGTGGTAGGCAGTGGAAAGCTTATGCGTAACGCCGTATTTGGTAAGAATTTTTGAAAATTGCGCGTTACAAAAATGGGAACCCCTATCGCTAACGATTGCGCGAGGCGTACCGAATCTAGAAAATAATTTTTTTAAAAACGTGACTACAACTCGGGAGTCGTTCGTGGGAAGAGCTTGGGCCTCAGCCCATCGTGAAACATAATCAACAGCAACTAAAATATATTTGTTTCCGAAGCTAGAAGGAAGGGGGCCAACAAAATCAATTCCCCAGAGGTCGAAAATTTCGCACTCTAAGAAATAATTTTGCGGCATTTCATTTTTATTAGAAATATTGCCCGACCGTTGGCAACTATCACACCTGCTCACAAAGGCTTGCGCGTCTTTAAACAGGCTAGGCTAGTAAAAACCCGCGCAAAGCACCTTGTGAGCGGTGCGAGCAGCTTGATAGTGCCCACCTGTCGGACCTTCATGCAAATGTTTTAGAATATCAATTCCTTCATCAAAAGAAACACATCTCCTTATCACCTGATCCGCACAAATTTTGAAAAGATGCGGGTCTTCCCAAAAGTAGTTCTTCAGCTCAGAAAAGAATTTCTTCTTTTGCTGAGAGGAGAACTCTCTTGGGAGTACCCGGGCCACTAGATAGTTGGCGATGTGTGCGAACCAAGGAGAAGTAGATGTATTAACTAAAAGCAGTTTCTCATCAGGAAAATAGTCATTAAAAGATTTTTCATTTAATTTTTCTATAGAGGGGTTATCTAATCTGGATAGATGGTCGGCGGCCAAGTTCTCGGCCCCTCGCTTATCACGGATCTCTAGGTCAAACTCCTAGAGGAGTAAGACCCAGCGAATCAAGCGAGGCTTGGCATCCGTTTTGGCAAGAAGGTACTTGAGGGCCGAGTGGTCCGTAAAAACAATGATTTTTGAAAGTGTAATGTAAGGGCGAAATTTATCAAACGCAAATACTACAGCTAAGAGCTCCTTCTCGGTTGTGGTGTAATTTTCTTGTGCAGATGTGAGGGTTTTACTAGCGTAATAGATGGGGTGGAAGTTCTTAGATATGCGTTGACCTAATACGGCCCCCACCGCAAAACTACTCGCATCGCACATAATCTCGAAGGGAAGGTCCCACACCGGAGCTATCATAATTGGTGCGTTAATTAACTTTTCTTTAATTGATTCAAAGGCAGAAATACAAGAGTCATCAAAAATGAATGGAGCGTCTTTTTCTAAGAGATGGGTGAGGGGCTTTGTGATCTTGGAGAAGTCCTTTATAAAACGACGATAAAAACCAGCGTGGCCTAGGAAACTTCTTATAGCTTTTATGTTTGTAGGCGGCGGCAACTTCTCAATAACTTCTATCTTGGCAACGTCTACCTCAATACCATTAGCAGAAATTTTATGACCCAAAACTAACCCTTCCCTCACCATAAAATGACATTTTTCCCAATTTAGGGCAAGGTTAGTTTCTTCGCATCGTTCTAAGACTTTTTCGAGGTTTTTTAAACATCTATCGAAGGAATCGCCGAACACGGAGAAATCGTCCATGAATACCTCCATAATGCTTTCTACGTACTTGTCAAATATTGCGAGCATACATCGTTGGAATGTAGCCGGTGCATTGCATAATCCAAACGGCATTCTTCGGTACGCGAAGGTGCCAAAGGGACAAGTAAACGTAGTTTTCTCTTGGTCCTCGGGAGAGATGGGTATTTGAAAGTACCCCGAGAGGCCATCGAGAAAACAATAAAAGCTATGGCCGGAGAGACGTTCTAAAATCTGGTCGATAAATGGTAAAGGAAAGTGGTCCTTGCGGGTGGCATCATTTAACTTACGGTAATCTATGCACATACGCCAACCCGTCACCGTCCGTGTCGGGATTAATTCATTATTCTCATTACTAACTACGGTTATCCCTCCCTTTTTTGGAACTACCTGAACGGGGCTAACCCACTTACTGTCCGATATAGGGTAGATAATTCCTGCGTCTAATAGTTTCATAACCTCGCCCTTAACTACTTCTTTCATATTCGGGTTTATACGGCGCTGAGGTTGGATAGAGTTACGCGAATTATCTTCCATTAAAATTTTATGGGTACAGAAAGATGGGCTTATGCCCTTGATATCAGAAATTTGCCAAGCAATAGCCCGGCGATGCTTACGTAGAACTAGCAGAAGTTTATCATTTTGCGTATCCGTGAGGTAGGCCGAAACGATAACTGGTAACTTGGAATCTTTTTCTAAGAAAGCATACTTAAGGTGTTCGGGAAGTTCTTTAAGTTCTAGGGTAGGGGGTTCTTCATAAGAGGATTTTGAGATTCTTTCTTTTTCAAAAATAATATCTTCATAAACTTTTTTATAAGGAACGTAATAAGGGGTGGGGCTAGCAGCCAAGACGGCTTCTTGTAGCGATTCAGTGGGAAGAACAGAGGAAGAACAAAAATCAGAAAATTCTTTTTCAAACTCAGAAAGACAATAAGAAGATTCATCACTTCCTTGCAGTGATTCCGTTGTAAGAGAAGAGGAGCAAAAAGTAGAAAATTCTTTTTCAAAGTCGGAGAGGCAGTAGGAAGAATCATCACTCACGGCGTCTGCGAAAAAGCATGAGTCATCGTTTGCTAAGGTGTTCTTCATCGAAGGGGTGATAGAAAATGTGACTTCGTCGTCGCCTACTCGAAGAAAGAGCTTACCATTGCTTACGTCAATGATGGCTCGGGAGGTGGCAAGGAAGGGTCGGCCAAGGATCAGGGGAACCTCGACGTCTTCTTCGATGTCCAAAATGACAAAGTCCACCGGGAAGATGAACTTGTCGACTTTCACTAGAACGTCCTCCACTATTCCTAACGGGTACTTGACAGATCTATCGGCTAGCTGGATACTCATACGCGTGGGGTTAAGGCTACCAATCCCTAACTTTTTGAACAACGAAAAGGGCATCAGGTTTATACTTGCGCCTAAGTCGGCTAACGCGTGTTTAACAAAGAGATCACCGAAGACACACGGGATAGAGAAACTACCCGGGTCACTGATTTTCTTCAGCAAACCGTTTGTTAAAACGGCGGAGCACTCGGCGTTTAGCGTGAAGTGCGAAAGATTCTCTAACTTCTTCTTGTTTGTGAGGAGGTCTTTAAGATATTTGGCGTATTTCGGCATCTGCGAAATAGCCTCGTGGAAGAGAAGATTAATGTGAATTTGTTTGAAGATTTCTAAGAAGCGGGAGTACTGATCATCTTGACGTTGTCTATTAAGTTCAGAGGGGTATGGAGGAGTTGAATTATTTTTGAAGATGGGTGGTGGAGTGAGATTATTTTCTAAAGCGGGGGTGATTACTTCTTCAGCAGAGGGTGTAAGCGGAGCGGAGCTTTGATTTTTAAAAGCGGGAGCGGAGCTTTGATTTTTAAAAACGGGAGCGGAGCTTGCCTCGGGCTCTTCACTTACCATACCGGAGACTTGCTTCCCACTCCGAAGAGTTATAGCTTTCGCTTGCTCTCTCGGGTTGGGTTTGGTATTGGAAGGAAGAGACCCTGCGGGTCGCTCAGAAATTATTTTCGCGAGCTGTCCTACTTGATTTTCTAGACTTTTTACGCTTCCGGTTAACGTTCTTATAGTGGCGTCATTTGTGGTGATATATTTAGAAAGTAATTCCTCCAAGCTTGGAGGTTTTGGGTAATTTTGAAGAGGTGGTGGTGGTGGTGGTGCAGAAAAATCATTTTGTGGGGGTGGACGCATCGCATTCGATGGATTACTCCATGAAAAGTTCGGGTGATTTCTTAAAGCGGGGTTATAACTATTCGGAAAATTAAAACCAGGCGGAGGAAAATTCGCAGCAGAAAAATTATTAAAAGCAGTTCTAGGCATATTATTAACATAATCTAAATGTTCTGGAGTAGGGGTTGCAGATTCCCATACCTGAGGGGCGGAGGCAGCAGTCATCTCCGTTATCTTTTTGCTTAGGATTTCTACTTGCAGAGCGAGCTGGGAGACGTTGTCCACTTCATAGATACCTGCAGGCTTGTTCGGGCGGGACCTAGGCACATTCCACTGATAAGTGTTCATGGCCATGTCCTCAAAAAGCTCAAGAGCGGCTTCCGGGGTCTTATGATTTAAAGTACCGCCAGAAGCTGCGTCTATCATTTGCTTCGTGCTTTGATTTAGCCCGTTATAAAACGTCTGCACTTGTAACCATACAGGCAGCGCGTGATGTGGGCATCGTCTTAATAATTCTTTAAATCTCTCCCAGGTTTCATATAGGGTTTTAGAGTCTATTTGTCCGAAGGCAGAGATGTCGTTCCTAAGTTTTGCGGTTTTAGCTGGTGGAAAATACTTCGCCAAAATTTTTTCAGTTAATTCATTCCAAGTGGTTATGCTATTTTTCGAAAGTGTGTTAAGCCACTGCTTAGCTTTAGTTCTTAGAGAGAAGGGGAAGAGTCTCAGCCTGATCGCATCATTTGTGACACCATTTATCTTGAAGGTGTCACAAATTTCAAGAAAGCTAGCTATATGTGCGTTCGGATCTTCATCTTGAAGTCCGTCAAATTGCACATATTGCTGCACCATTTGAATTATGCTAGGCTTTAATTCGAAGTTATTATTTGCTATAGCAGGGCAGACTATACTTGATTCTGTTCCCTCGAGGTTCGGTCATGTATAATAGGACATAGTCCTTTGCACGGCCTCATCTACGTTGGGTTCTTCCATTCTTAAAGTAGCAAATGACTCGGAGTCCTCAACCGGCACTTGGATAGTAGGACCTTGAAATCGCGATCTTCTCCGAAGAGTACGCTCAATTTCATGGTCCAAGTCCAAAATAACCGACGGACTCCCGCGGGTCATGCACTAAAAGAACAGAAAAGAAGAAGAGGAAGAGAAAAAGGATAAACTAGAAAAAAGATTATAATTTTTTTAATATAGATTAAATAGAGATTTTTTTTATATAGATTAACTCCCGAACTTCCCAAGGACTACCCCGTGAAGGGTTCGCAAGGTACTAGACAAGACAGTGGCGCTTAAAGCCCTTTGCCCTTTTCGAGAGAATTAGGTGGCGCAGAAAAATTGTGAGGTTGGTTACTATTAAGAGCGGTGATAAAATTTTTTTTTTTGATTTTTAAAATTTAAAGAAGGAGGATGAGAAAGAGAAGATAAAATTAATAGGTTCGTGTTTTCAAAATATCAACGGAAATTGGGTCCCCGGCAACGGCGCCAAAAACTTGTTGCGCGCTAGGGTTCGAAGAAAATAAACGCAACCGAACTAGCAACCCGATGAGGCAAGTATACCTATCGAATTGTAGCAAGGGGACACAAGTGTCGTATTGAAATCCGGGAACTGTTGGCTATGCTTACTCACACGAACGCTATTATCTTATCGACGGAAAAACTAGGGTTTTAGAAAATCTAAGTGCAGGGGAGAAAGTAAAGCTATACTAGAAAGAGAAACACTGCAATTAAGTAAAGCTGTTAAGTAAAGAACTATGCTAGAAAGGAAACTACTGCAGTTAATTAAAGAGCACAAGATAGGAGACTACTACGAAAGGTAGAAAATATGAAATGGAAATGCACCCGACCAAGATTCACCTCGGCTAAAGACGATTAAGAAAATGCGATAAAAATCTAAACTTAATAGGATAAGGGTCCTTGACCGTGGAGGTTCCTAAAGCTTGAACACACTTCTCTCGAAGTCGTGCCCAACTGAGTTTAGGAAGGTCCGACCGACTCTCGTCTAAATCGGAGGCCTAAAACTCGCTTTACGCGGTGAACCCCACTATTGGATTTTACTCCAATCCAGGAGATTTGGACGTCTGCCTCTCTCGAGGGGTGCGTACAACTCCCTTTACTCTTGAATGCTCACTTCATTCTTTCGGCCTCTCGGCTAGCCCAGAATGAAAGCAAAGGCGGAGAGTATATATCGAAAATATACCTCCAACCCGTGATTAATCAAGAGTAATTCAAGGCCCTAACCTAAAAAGAAAAGATTAATTAAAACATCATAACATAATCGCTCTAACCTCGGATCATCAAGATCGAGTACAAGGAGGATTAGTTAATCATAATAGAGTGGAGGGGGGAAGATCAGTAGAAAAGCATAAGAAGAACACAAGGTAAAGGAAGAACACTTTTATTATTAAAAAAGGGGCAAGTTACACTATTGAAAATAAAATTACAAGTGCATGAAAATTAAATCCTATTCTAGCCCTACAATTAACACTAAGCAAGAACAAAGATTACAAAGAAAGCTAAGCCAAATCACAATTAAGCTAGGGTTAAACAAAAAGTACAAAGAGAGGGGGAGAGAGAGAGAGAGAAAGCATGAAAAAGGATCAAGAAACAAAGGGGCAGCACCTCCCCCACTCAACCAAAGCTTGATGAAATGAAGAGGGGGGGGCTCTATTTATAGATTTTTTTCTCGGGTTGGTCACGCCCTCCGACACGC
This sequence comes from Platanthera zijinensis, assembly GCA_039513925.1. Taxonomy (NCBI): domain Eukaryota; kingdom Viridiplantae; phylum Streptophyta; class Magnoliopsida; order Asparagales; family Orchidaceae; genus Platanthera; species Platanthera zijinensis. The sequence continues at coordinate 131,019,389 of CM077091.1, forward strand.
CCTAGGGGGGGCGTGTCAGGGGGCGTGACAGTACTATGTTGACCTCGGGCTCTGGATTCTGGCGGGAGGGATGATTGCTTCGGTACGTCGGTGGTCACTCCCTAGGTCACGCCCGTGTAGGGGGGGCGTGACAGGTACGTCATGTCCAAATCATTGGTCGGAAATCCGTCAGTCGTCGAAAAAGGAGGGTGTCACGCCCATGTCACGGGCGTGACATAGGGCGTGACAGTACTGTTTTCGTGCTGTGGAGAAACGGCATTTAATGCGGCGGCAGGCTTTGCGGCAGAGGGCGACACGCCCATAGTCACGCCCGGTGACACGCCCAGGGAGGGCATGTCAGGGGGGGCGTGACAGCGGTTTTGGCCGTTTTCCCGTCCCTTCTTGCAGGAGTCCTGGGGATCGGGTGACACGCCCTAGGTCACGCCCAGGGAGGGCGTGACAGGGGGGCGTGACAGGCCATTTTGGCCAATTTTCTGGAAACTTGCAAAAAGACAAGAAAAAGTCAGTGGCAATAATATTTACATAAAATGATAAAAATAAACTAATAATAGACATAATTTATACAATATAAAATAGAGAATACGATAATAGTTTAGGCTACAAAACGTATTATCAGCTTCAGCTTCAGATTCTGACTCTGAAGTAGATTGATCTGTAAGGCTCTTCTCCTTCTTAGCAACAAAGAATTTCTCCTTCTTGCCCTTTTGATGAGTCTTCTTTCTGTCTGTTGACTCCTTCCTCTTATCAGGACATTCAGCCACTATATGTCCTAGCCTGTTACAGCAATAACAAACAATCTTTGAAGTTGTAGCTTTGCTGGGCTTAGTTCTGCTCTTCTCCTGTCTTGATGATTTTCTCTTCTGATAGTAATTATCAGCTGGCTGTGATGTGGAGGGCCTTGACTTCCACTGCTTCTTCTTTAAGAACCTCTGAAACTGCCTTGTAAAAGCAGTAAAATCTGTATCTGAATCACTGCTTTCTGAAATCTGATTGTCTGAAATTTCTGAGTTAACTGCAGCAACTTCCTTAGGAGGTGATGGAGATATCCTCCTATTCTTTCTAGTGGCTTCTGCCTTGAAGGCCACTGACTTCTTTCTATGCTCTCCTTTTGAATTCTTTTCTTCCTCCTTCCTAGCCATTAGTTGCATTTCATATGATAGCAACTTTCTAAACAAGGTTGGAGGAGAAATCTCTGCCAGTTTAGCCACTTCTCTTATGACACAAATCTTGGTGTCCCAATCCTTTGTCAAGGACCTTAGGAATTTGTCATTCAGTTCATAGGTACTGAAGACCCTTCCATAGGACATCAATTCATTTAGTATCCTGTAGAATTTCTTGTAGCAGTTATGCTATCAGACTTCCCTTGTCTGAAACTCTCATACTCTTGGTTGAGCATAGACTTCCTATCCTGTCTAACTTCTTTAGACCCCTCCATGTAGACAATCAAAGTGTCCCACATTTCCTTGGAGGTTTTACAGTGAATCAGATTTTGGAATGTAGAATCATCTATGGCACTCACTATGATATTCTGAGCTCTCTTATCCATAGTTGCCAATATGATTTCATCCTTGGTCATTTCAGAATAACTCTTTGGAGTTTGAATATTTGCATCAAGAACTGATACCTTCATTGGAATGAAGGGGGCCTTCCTGTACTGCGATGTATATCCTTGGGTCGGAAGCCTCCATAAATAACCTAACCCTTTCTTTCCAGATTCCAAAGATTTCTTTTCTGCAGATGGGTAATTTCATTGACCCTAGTTCCTTGTGATTCTCTCCAGAACCCATTTTCTTGATTCTTGATTCTGCCTTTAGGGATCTAACTCAGACTATTAAGTCCTTATTTGATAAACCTCTCTCTGATACCACTTGATAGTTTTACTTTCAAGACTACTAAAACACCTAGAGGGGGGGGGGGGTGAATAGGTTCTAATGCTTGTTTTTTACTTTAGGCAGAATATAACTACTGAATAAAATAAAATGCAGAATATACTTCAGCAAACACAGCACAACAATCACAGATATTCACACATCACAGATTGCACACAGATTTATAGTGGTTCCCCAAGGTCTGGGTACATCCACTTTCCCCCTTCACCTATCTAGCAGTGAGCTAGATTCGGCCTAACTTTCTTTTTTAACTCTGATCCTCAGATCTTACAGCTCAGAACCTGGAAAGGTTCCTACAACTCAGGCTAATCATCCCTACCTCAGCCTTGAAAAAAGGCCTATAACTCAGAGAAATACCTTCTCCTACACTCAGGCATACACAACCCTACCACTCAGAGATCAAATCTCCTACACTCAGCCTTTATAACACAGGCTTACAACTCAGATCTATATTAATAGATCCTACAAAATTTGAAAAGAGTTTTATTATATCTTGCCTTTGATAAGAGAGAAGGGACAAGACAGCACTTGATCTGCTGATGGATGAAATCAACTGAACCTTAGCTTTCTTCAAAGCTTCTTAAATCTGAACTTTAGCTGAGTTGATTTCCTGACAGCTTCTTGAGAAACCTGTGACAGCTTCCTTCTTGATCTTCAAATGGCTGGATCTCTCTCTATCCAATACCTTTGATAATACTTCAGAATTCTTGGACGAATTCTACTTAGACAGATCCTGAGAGGTTGTACCCTTCAGAATGTCTTCTTAGATCTTCTGATGAAGATCTTCTTCCGTGCCTTGCACTTTCTTGATTTGATTACTCAATCAGTTTCTATGTGTATTGCTTCTTAATCAAAAATCAATTCTCATCTTTTCTACTTCTGAATCTGTCTATTTATAGATCTTCTTCATGGTAACCGGCTGATCCGGTTTCTAACTAACTTCTGACAAGTCTGACAGCTTCAGTTAACCTATTGTAACTCACAGCTGTCAAGTCTTCAAACAGATCTTGTGCCTTTGTCTTGGTCAGCAAAGTGTCCAGACTGTCTGTCAGTAAGTGTCGAGACCAACTGTCAATATGTGTCAACACAAGTAACTTTGGTGTCGATACAGCCTTTGATGATGTCGACATGTCTGCCTTTAAGTCGACTCAGCTTCTTTATACTGCATCTTGAGAATGAGTCGACACTGAGTATTTGTGTCGACTCAAACACTTCATCATTCTTAAGCAAATGACTTGGTCTAGACTTTGTAGTGTGTCGACACAAGTCCTGTGTGTCGACACAGTTGATGTAGATTCAGAACATAGTATGTGTCGACACTGCCTTTAGGTGTCGACACAGCTGTTGTCTACTCTGCCTATATGTGTCGACTCAATCTTTTGGTGTCGACACAAATGTAGTCGACTCTGCCTCAGTGTGTCGACACAGCCTTCTGGTGTCGACTCTGCCTCAGTGTGTCGACACTGCTTCCTGGTGTCGACACAGATGTTGTCGACTCTTTTTCTCGGTGTCGACATAGCCTTCTTCAAGTGTCGACACAATTATTCTGAAGTGTCGACACAATTATTCTGAAGTGTCGACACAGTTTCTTCTGGTGTCGACACATGGACTTAGAATAATTTTCCTGCTTTTTAGTACATTCTTAACCTGCACATGTCAACTCAAAATAACATCAAATACACCTTGATGTATATCATTGAGCTAAGTTAGGCTTCTTCAAATCAGGTACAGATTTTCCAATGTACCCAACAGTAGGCTTCCTCTTCTTCAGACTTATATGATGATGAGTCTGTCCAACTTTTCTCTTTCTTAGCCACAAATGACTTTTCTTTCTCGCCCTTGTGTTTTTGGTGAGATTTCTTCTCACTATCCTCACTTTTCTTCACTAGGCAATCAACAATGACATGCCCTAGCTTGCTGCAATAGTAACAAATAATATTAGTGGAATTGTGTTTACTGGGTTTAGATCCATGCCTGTCCTCCTTGAGAGATTTCTTCCAGTGATGTGCTGAGGAGGAGGGTCTGCTCTTCCAATGCTTCTTCTTCATCAGCCTATGGAGCTGCCTGGAGAAAACAACAAAGTCCTCATCTGACATGCTGCTGTCCGATGCTTCTGATTCAGAGCGGTCTGAATCAGCTGGTATTCTTGGAGGAGAAGGGGTCTTCCTCCTACTTTTCTTTGTGGCTTCAGCTTTGAAATCCACAGACTTCTCTTTTGCCTGAGACTTGTAGTTGGTCTCTTCCTCTTTCCTAACAGTTAAGTGTATCTCATATGTGAGCAGTTTACCAAATAGGGTGTGGGGTGGAGTGTCACCCAGCTTGGGCACTTCTCTGATGACACACATTTTTTATGTCCCAGTCTCTGGTGAGAGACCTAAGTAACTTACCATTTAGCTCATAATGACTAAAGATTCTTCCATAGATCCTTAGTTCATTCACTATCCTAAATTCTTTTTCATAGCAGGTGGTTATGTATTCTCCCTTGGACTGTCTGAAAGCTTCATACTCCTAGTTGATCATGGACTTTCTATCATCCCTGACTTCCTCTCTGCCTTCCATGTAGATCACCAGAGTGTCCCACATTTCATTTGCATTTGTGCAGTGAATCAGATTCTGAAGGGTAGAATCATAAATTGCACTGACAATGATGTTCTGAGCTCTCTTATCTATGGTGGCAAGAATGACTTCATCCTTTGTCATCTCAGCATATGTCTTGGGTGCCTGGACATTTGCATCAAGAACAGACACTTTCATAGGGATGAAAGGTCCTTCCTTAACTGTTATGAAGATTCTAGGGTCAGCTGCTTCCATGAACAACCTAACCCTTTCCTTCCGGCTGCCAAAACCTTCTTTCCTGTAGATAGGAAGCTTCATGACACCTAACACCGTGTAGTTCACTCCTAAACCCTTAAGGACTATCTGTAGCTACCTTGGAGAATCACTCAGATGGTTAGATCCTTTTTGAGCAACCTCCCTCTTATACCGCTTGAAAGTCTTTATTTTCAAGGTAGCTTGCAACCTAGGGGTGAATAGGTTGTTTCACTGTTATTATTCTCTTTTTAGTTTTTTCTTTAGCACTAAATGTGTTGACAGTAGTTTGCTTTCAAGAACCTGCACAAGGAAAATAATACATAAAAGCACACACAGATTTATAATGGTTTACCAAATTGTGGGTACATCCACTCTCCTCCCACCTTGCTAACTTCCTATTGGTCAATGCACTTCTCCAAAACACTTCTCCAAGGAGCTTATACCTCAGATCCCTCAGGATTTCTCAGTCTCCTCCAAGACCTACAGCTCAGCCACAATGGCTGACAACTCAGTGATCAGCTGATCACCTACCTTAAGCCAAATGCCCTACACTCAGGCTAGGAGGACAACCCTACCTAAGATCTAAAGGATCCTACCTCAGAGAGTTACACTCTCCTACAGCTCAGGCAAGTTGCCCTACCTCAGGCCAGTGGCCCTATAGCTCAGATCAAGTTGGATCCTACAACTCAGAGAGCTTTACTCTCCTACTACTCATGCAATAATTCCCTACCTCAGGCCAGTGGACCTACAATCTCATATCCAGTTGGATCCTACAAAAAGCTGAGTATTTGAATGTTTTGACACATGAAAATTTCTGTGTCAAAATCTAGGGCTGAGTTATCTCAGAACTATCTTGCTTCACAGCAGCAGGTAGAAATTCTGCTGGAAGAAACTCAGAATGAAGATTCTGATCTTGCTAAAGAAGAAGGTGAACTTGTGTTCTTCAAACTGCCAACTGAGCCCACTGGATAATGATGGCTCTACTTTCTTCCTCTATCAGAAACCTTTATGATTATGCTGTAGTAGATGAAGAAGTAACAACTCACTGAACTTTTCGTTCCTGCAGGAAGACTTCAAGCTCTTTCTCGACAATGATTGCGAGGGAGATGAAGTCCGACTGCAACCTTTCTAAATTGATAATGCCCTAAAAGTTGTCTTGCGATTTTCCCCCATCTCTTCCTTTTGTAGTTCGCCTATCAATGGCTCTTAGAGATCAGTGGGGCCCACCTGCAGCTCCCAGCTGTACCTTCCTTTAATGGAAGAAGACATACAGTAGCTTCTCGACAAAGTTTGTCGTATTCTATAACTTCTCCGTACTTGATTTGAAATTAGTTGACTTTGTCAATTTTGCTAACGTTAGCACTTGTGGACTTAGCCAAAATCGAGCATCAGTAGAATAGGCGTTGAGTGAGCAAGCCTCACTCATCGCCAAAATACTTAGACAAAATTCTGTCTATCTAGGCGTTAACAGCGTTGAGTGAGCAAGACCCACTCAATGCTTTTTGCCTTTGTATATTCTTCAGCCACTTCTGCATGCTTGACGAGAGAGCGTTGAGTGAGCATGCCTCACTCAACGCTTTTTGCCTTAGCTGATTTTCCACGTCTGCTGCATCTTAAGCGTTGAGAGTGTTGAGTGAGCATGCCTCACTCAACGCTTTTTGCCTTGGCCAGATTTACTACTACTTAGCATTGAGTGAGTAAGCTCCACTCAACGCCAAACTACTTAACATACATTTCTGTTATCTGGCGTTGAGTGAGTGAGCTACACTCAACTCATTTGGACTTAGCCAAATTTCTGTGTCCAATAAAAAGAACACTCCCTTTGAGAATTAGTCAACGCATTATCACATGACATTGAGTGAGCTTGCCTTACTCAACACCTGTGGACTTGGTGAATATTCATAGTTTTCCTGTGGCGTTGACTGACTGAGATATACTCAACGATTATGAAGCTATGACATTGAGTGAGTGAGCTATACTCAACGTATGTGGACTTAGCCACTTTTTTGCTCATTTCTATTTAGGCTATTACAACATTAGCATGTCTCACTGCCTTTTGCTGTATGACGTTGAGTGAGTTGCCTTCACTCAATGCCTGTGGACTTAGAGAGATTTCTGTCTATCCACACCTTAAGTGAGTGATTACTTGACTAAGCCACTTATGCTACTGGTTCCATCATTATTACTAGGATAAACCTACATGTATGAACTTGAACATGTATTAAATATACCATTGTGTATTCACATTTACATATTTGACTTCTTCAAATCTAGGATATTGTGAGCAATGGACCCAACAGAAACACATGATCACACGTTTTATATAATTTTATTAGGAAATTCTCTAACATCATGAAGTTGATGGTGTGATATTCACACGACCGTGGGATAGCCCCATGTGCATTGTGATGCGGTTAACAATTAATAACGTACTACAGTACATCTGAGCGCACGACTGTGCAAATGGTGTACATTAACATTTAAAGATTTAATCTTTGTCGTGGATCTTAATCCAATGTTCGAGATCTTTTTACCTAACCTAAAACCCAGATAGAGGGCCGAATCCCCTCATTTTTATGAGCCTTGGCGTGGGAGAAAAGAAGAATGGAGGAAAGGAAACCTAGGGCTTCAAAGGGAGATTCAATCATTAGAGAAGAATCAGAGCTCCAATCAATGAGTCGAGGACGGATTCACGAAGAACAACTCCTTCTGACCATCCTCCACCAAAGCATTTGAGGATTCATGGCCCCAAGAAAGACTTTGAGGGTAACAATTTCTTCTCCTGGTCTCAAAAATATTTTACTTATCTCATTTTTCGATTTCTTGTATTAAGAGAGTCTCTTCTAACTAATTAGTGGAGGGTATGAACTCATTTGGTTCGTTAGATTGTGACATTTACATGATTTGTATTAGAAATTTGCTATTCATTTCGGATTAGGCAATGTTGGAACCATAGTTCGTGTGGTTAGTCAAACTTGTCTCCACGACTTGTCTATCCGGCGGTCTGGCGGTGTGATCTTGTGGGCTCTGTTCAGCCCTCTGGTAGTTTGGCACAACAGACTTTTTGGTAGCATCTACAGCGGGCTGGTTTGAGGCCACATTAGTGTTCTGAAGTTAAGCCACAACGGTCTGGCAGGAAGCCGCAACAGTGGTCTAGAGTTAAGCCACAACGGTCTGGTTAAGCCGCAACGGTCTAGCAGGAAGCCGACGTAGTGGTCTATAGCTAAGCCGTAGTGGTCTGTAGCTAAGTCGTAGTGGTCTGGTGAAGTCGCAGCAGTGGACCAATTGTTACCCGCAACAATCTGGTGAAGCCTCAGCGGTCTGGATGAAGCCGCAGCAGTGGATTGATGGTTAGCCGCAACTGCGGTCTAGTGGCAACCCACAGTATGCGGTCAGGTAGCTTGCAATAGCTGCGGTCTGATGGTTAGCCGTAACTGCGGTCTGGTGGCAACCCGCAGGTGCGATTTGGCGGCCTGGACTAGCGGTCTTCCATTGCTTTGTGGTGGTTTTCCTTAGTAGCCACCATGTTCCTTTTATAGTGTGCGGTTTGTCCATCACAAACCTCACAGGCTGCCCGACTTGTATTTAGTCCCACATTAGTTGTTGTATTCTCTCATCTCGCCCATTTTCTATAAATAAGGGGGCATACCTATGTAATGATTATCTTTTTGGAGCAATAAAATTTGCGGTTTATTTACCTCTTGTCCATTTTCTTGTCCATTTTTTACTTGGTATCAGAGGAAAACCGATCCTTTGCTCCGTCTTAATAGCGGTTTGTTTTTTAATCGCGCGTCCTCTTATCCGACTTCTTCCCCTCCCTTCTTCCGTCTTCTTCCCTCCCTCCCTTGCCGGTCGCTTTGATTGCGACTTATTTCTTGCTCGCTTGTCTGTTCGCTCGATTTCTCTTCTCTACTTCGGGTTCCGCATTTTGGTCGTGGCTCTTTCCTACTACTGGTGTGTTAACACCGAGACCGTGCGGTCTCTACTCTTGTTCACGCGGTTTATTCATGTTGTTTGTTCATGCAGTATTTTTGGTTAACCATGCGGCTTGCTGTTTTTCTACATCGATACTCCGTCTTCTTTTGCTACTTTCTCTGCTCCTCTCTCTCTTTCTTCTACTTCTACTTCTCCTTCTGGTAATTTGGGTACTTCATCCAAGCTTACCGGTCCAAATTACCTGGACTGGAGTGTCTCCTTTGTTTTCCTTTTACGCTCTCAGCGTAAGCGCTCTCATTTGACCGACGATCCCCCTCCTGTTGGCTCAGCCACTTATAATGATTGGGATGCTGTCGATGACTTAGTTCGCACTTGGTTAGCCAATAGTTTGTCTGATGAGTGTCTTCCTGTCATTAGACATGACCAAATGATCAAAGCTGCGTGGAATCATCTTGCTGCTTTATATTCCAAGGGGGCTCAGGCTTCGTGTATCTATACTTTTTATGCAGATCTCTTTAATTGCTTGCCCGGTTATGACTCCTGCTGCTGCTTATCAGGAGGTCTGTCACAACCCGCATTTTTCTCCGGAAGAACAAGTATCAGAGTGTGAGAAAATTCGCATCGTGATGCCACGTCAGGCAGGGGATAACTGCCGACGCACAGGCAACGGAAACTATTACCATAAAAAAAGTTATTCATAAGTTTAATGTTTGGGAAGCTGTTTATATTTATAAGGGCCGTATCCCTCGGCTCAGTGGTTTATTAGCCCACTTAGAAGAAAACATAATTTACGCTGCGGAAAATACCTTGATTTAATTAGATTTACATTCTACATGAGTGCAACCGTCCTCGAAGGACATCCCATTGTATGCAAGATTCTAGATTTAGTATAAGTAAGGAAATACCTTTTTACGCTAGTTGTAAAGTACTTCTTTTAAGTTTGAAGACATGAGGTGTATGCCATGCTATTAGCAAGGTTTAATACTCAAAATAACTAACATGCATCCTAGCATAAAACATTCCCAAGAGATAAGTAATCGCTCCCAATTGGATAACCAAACAACATAGAAAAGTATACAGAAGACTGAGAAAACAACCACCGAAGGGCGCCATCAAACTGACACGAACCCCTCGGTGTACACAAAAGTCTGAGTCAACAAGGCAACTAAACAATCTCACCTAAAGTGAGAGAGACACTCCTGCAAAGCGTTCAACCAAAACGCAGCTCCAAACTAGCTACTCGGACGACCGCAACCTGGACCTGAGGCATTCAAAGACAGAATACCTCAACACAAATATAACAATGCAAGTGGCAAAAAGAGAGAAAAACTCGAAGTTAATAAAAGATCGACAAACAGGGAAGAACCAACCCTCAGCGAGCAAGCTGTCAAACTCTGCAACAAGTCAGGAAATGAACGAGATTATAGCAAACAAAGCATCAACAAAAGCTGAAGGAAATGCACCAAGTGCCTCGGGAAAACAACCCGCTTCGGCTCAAACCTACTGGAGCAAAGCAAGAAATGGCAAACCAGCCAATATCCATAACAAGGATAGGAGCAATAGTCCAAGAATCAAGATAGGACACTCATTAACACTTAGTGATCCTCGTCTCGGAGGAGTGGGTGACTTCAAAGGCATTAAATTTGCTTGTAACGACCTGGCAAGCTAATTGGCACAGCGTCGCCCGACCCACTAGTAACCCATGGAGGACCCATGGCGCTCCAATGGTGTAGCCGGAATCTACAAGACCTGTCACGGAAACCAATACCCATAGAACACCTCACAAAGACCTCGGCATCACTACATGCTAGCAAGGCGATACAACTGACCGTTCCTTCCACATTAACTTCTTACAACGTCTCCTGGACACACTTTCCAAGGATTGGAGTCAAGACCCCAAAACAGGTCCCCAAGGACCTCACTCAATGAAAACAAGGGACGACAGACAATTCCTTCGGAATTCGTCGAGAATGGTCGACGAAGCCGATGGGAGTCGTCGAGTATCGCCGCGATACTCGACGATTTTTCCTGGGATTCTCGATGATTTGGCCTTCGCTTCTCAACGACTCTACCTGGTCATTCTCGCCGATTCTTGCCGATTCTCGCCGATTCTAACTTAGCGTCTAACGGTTAGTCCTAGCGATACTCGACGATCCCTCTATTGATACTCGCTGAATCTACCTAAAGATACTCGCCGACTATACCATGTCATTCTCGCCGACTCTACCTTGTACTCTCGCCGAATATACCTCAGCAGTCTCGTCGATTGCCTTAGCATTCTCGACGAAAATGCCTCAGCATTCTCGACGAAAATGCCTTAGCGTTCTAAGACGGTTAGGCCATGGGTAACACAGTACTCGTCGATTCCTCGAAGGGCTCTAAGTCCGCTTTCCTACCTTAGCCTAGGTTTCTCGTGGATAACAGCCCTATAACTTACACCTAGTCAAACCGGGAGCAAGAAAGGAAGGTAATAGGGAAGAAGGGAGCAAGCAAGGGAAGAAGTTCCACTTGCCTCAAAACCCACGGAAAATACGCCGCCCGTCCCGGCCGCTTCCAGATCCGGTCACAAGGAGCACCGAGCAACGGTTCCTGAAACTTTTGGGAGCAAAATCAAGCCAAAACCCCTAACCCTAACCTTCAAAAGTCAAGGAAACGGACAAAGCTTACCTCTACCGAGAAGCTCTTGCCGAGAGCAGCCCGAAAATCCACTCAGACAAGGAAAACGAACCCTCCAGCTCCGCACACCGCCGACCAAAGCCCCGCCGAGTCCGCCTCTCCCAGATCTATCGCGAAAACGAGGACGCCGTCGGGTGCGGTAAGAAGGAGATGCCGACCGGCCCCAAACCCTATCTATCCTATTTATACTCTAATAAAACCTAATATATTATATAATATAAATATATATAATAACACACAATCTTAATACAACGCCCAACACAAACGAACTTGGAAACGCGCGAAACTCGCGCCGTAGCCAGAAACCAACGCTACGAATGCAACAGCGAGGTCGAAATCCTAATCCGATTGGTAGAACTCAGGCAAACACCTACCAAAGCCAAAACACAAGAGGCTCCGCCGAGTCACCAAAACAGACCCGGCCCGCTAGGGAAAACTCGCCAACAGGCTAAGATACCACCCAACAGAGAACTCAAGGAGCCAAGATCATGCTCTAACCTCGGCACATGTCAAACACGTGCAAGGGTAATGCTTATGACGTCAAAACCCGGACAACTAAAGAATATCGAAAAATCAGGGGCGTTACAGTCACACCCCCTAAAAAGAAGTTTCGTCCCGAAACTTGGATCACGAAGCGAAGAAGAAGACAGAAGAAAAGGCACAATAGGAGAATTCTTAAACGAAAATACTAACCTGAGAAGACTAAGAGAACATCTGGGGATGCGATTTTCTCATTGCGGACTCCAATTCCCACGTTGCACCTCTAGCATCCTGGTGTCGCCAGAGAACTTTAACCATTGGAATTGTCTTCTTCCTTAGCACACGATCTTGCGTTTCCAGAATACAGACAGGTTCTTCAATATATGAGAGATTTGGCTGCAACTGGGGCACTGAGTCAAGAACATGGCGATCACTACGAACGCACTTTTGCAACTGGCTCACGTGAAAGACGTCGTGAACGCCAGGGAAAGAATCAGGCAAATCCAGTCTATACGCAGAAACCCCAATGCGCTCCAGAATCTGAAAAGGTCCCACATACCTGGGATCAAGTTTATTGTTCCTTCCAAACCTCTTAACACCTGGCATCGGAGAGACCTTCAGAAAAACCATGTCCCCAACTGCAAATTCCAGATCAACTCTGCGCCGATTGGCATACTTCTCGTACCTCTCCTTAGCCAACCTCAACTTTTCACGAATATACGTCACCGAAACGCTCATATCTTCCAACACTTCTGGACGGAGCAAGGATTTTTCACCAACTTCTTCCCAAAATAAAGGGGTTCGACAATGCCTCCCATATAACGCTTCAAAGGGTGCCATCTGCAAGCTCTCCTAATAGCTGTTATTATACGTGAATTCCATCAATCCGAGGCGCTTATCCCACGCTCCACCATGGTCCAGAATATAACATCGAATCATATCCTCCAGGATCTGGTTCACTCTCTCTGTCTATCCATTCGTCTGAGGATGATAAGCAGTAGAATATCTAAGGTCTGTGCCTAAGGCTCCCTGCAAGCTTTTCCAGAAACGAGACATAAATCGGGAGTCTCGGTCTGACACAATGCTTGTAGGTACGCCATGCAGTCTGATAACTTCGTCCAGATATAATTCAGCTATCTTTTTCATAGAATAGCCAATCTTAAAAGGCACAAAGTGGGCACACTTGGTTAACCTGTCCACGATGACCCACACTGCATCATGACCTCGGGGAGATCTCGGTAAACCGGTTATGAAATCCATGGATAGACTCTCCCATTTCCAGCTCGGTATGTCCAAAGGCGTTAGCTTACCACCCGGCCTCCTATGGTCTGCTTTGACACGCTGGCAGGTATAACACTCAGATACAAACTTTGCAATGTCGTTCTTCATACCCGTCCACCAAACAATCTGCTTTAAGTCTCTATACATTTTGGTGGAACCAGGGTGGTAAGCAACACTGGAACCATGCGCTTCACTACATATTCTCGCTTGGATGTCCCCAACAGCGGGAATACAGTATCTTTCACGGTATCTAAGGGTACCCGAGTCATCAATGGAAAGGTAAGGTAATTCCCCTTTTTCAGTCCTACTGAGGAGGTGCAGCAGATCAGGATCGTCCTTCTGATGAAGTCTAGTGAGAGTAATCCACGAAGGTTCTTCCACCTCTAAGCTGATCGACGAAGCACTATTCCCTACCGTTATGTCCATTAGCAAAAATTCTTCGATAAGGGATTGCACCGAGAGATTAAAGATATGCGCGGGCTTCCGGCTCAACGCATCCGCTACTACATTAGCCTTACCGGGATGATAGAGGATATCTACTTCGTAGTCCGCAACATACTCTAGCCACCTACACTGGCGCAGATTCAATTCCCTTTGAGTGAAAATATATTTTAAACTTTTATGGTCCGAATAAACCTTGCACGACACCCCATACAACAAATGTCTCCACAACTTTAATGCATAATTGACTGCAGCAAATTCCAGGTCGTTCGTAGGGTAATTCTTTTCATGCACCTTCAATTGTCTTGATCCATACGCAATCACCTTACCGTCCTGCATTAATACGCAACCGAGTCCAACTCGCGAGGCGTCTACATACACAACATACTCTACTTCTTGCACCGGCAATGCCAACACTGGAGCAGAACACAGTCTTTTCTTGAGCTCCTGAAAAGCTTCTTCACAGGCCTCACTCCATACAAAGGCTGCGCTCTTTTGCGTAAGCCTTGTCAACGGCGCAGAGAGCACCGAAAATCCCTCCACAAACCTTCTATAGTAACCTGCCAATCCTAGGAAACTCCTTATCTCTTTAGGAGATGAAGGTCTCCTCCAATCCAAGACTGCAATTATCTTTGCAGGATCCACTGAGATACCTTCCTTACAATGTGTCCTAGGAATGACACCTGAGACAACCAGAACTCACACTTGCTAAGCTTCGCATACAACTTGTGCTCCCTTAGAGTAGACAAGACTAAGCGCAAGTGCAAGGCGTGCTCATCTGCATCTCTGGAATACACCAGTACATCGTCAATGAACACCACCACAAATTTATCCAGAAAATCCCCGAACACTCTGTTCATCATGTCCATGAAAGCTGACGGTGCGTTTGTTAATCCAAAAGACATTACCCGAAATTCAAAGTGTCCATAATGAGAATGAAAAGCAGTACGCGGGATGTCCGACTCCCGGATCCTTAACTGATGGTAACCTGAATGGAGGTCAATCTTCGAGAACACGGAACTACCTCGCAACTAATCAAACAAGTCATCGATCCGGGGAAGTGGGTATCTGTTTTTAATGTTTACTTTGTTTAGCTCACGGTAGTCGATGCATAACCTCATCATTCCATCCTTTTTCTTCACAAAGAGCACTAGTGCACCCCAGGGGGAAGAACTGGGTCTAATAAAGCCACACTACAACAACTCATCTAGTTGAGTGCGTAGCTCCTCTAACTCACGCGGCGCCATGCGGTATGGTGCCTTAGCATTAGGGCGAGTGCCTGGCTCAAGATCTATAACAAATTCCACTTCTCTCTCTGGAGGAAGTCTGGGAAGACTAACTGGAAAAACATCCGGAAACTCACTTACCACAGAAACGTCCTCAACCCGAGGCTCAACCGAAGCAGCTTCCAAAGCAGAAATGGAAACAAGGAAAGAATCACAGCCAGACTCGAGAAATTTGCGAGCACATACCGCCGAAATGATCGAAGATTCCTGACGCGGCGAACCATACACACTCATGGGCTGGCCATCGCTGCCTCTAAAGTCCATGCGCTTGTGCTTACACTGAATGATGACATCGTAGCTGGACAGCCAGTCCATGCCTAAAATCACGTCAAAGTCAGCCAAATCTAGCACCTTCAGATCCGCAAAGACTAGAGAACCACTTAGGAAGATGGGGCATTTCTGGATACCCTGGCATGACCTCACCAGCTCTCCTGAAGGAAGTTTGACGCTTAGGGAGGCATCTAATGAGTCGAGAGTCCAGCGGTGACGGTCTACAAAACTCCTTACCACAAAGGAGTGAGTAGCGCCCGAATCGAACAAAACTCGCGCCCACTTACCGTTCACCTTAAAGTCACCTAAACACATAGCGCGCGCAACTAAATTACAGAAACTAAGAACCTACTAAGAGAGTTAACTACTAAACCAGAGACTAACCTAAAATCACTTGAGTCGAAGACTGGGCTTCCTCCTTGGTTAGCACATTCAACTTTCCCTTCCCTTTGTCCACGTGTGGTACTGGCGGAGGTAGAGTCTGCAACGGAACTGCATTCAGCGTGGGCTTGCTCTGCGGGCAATTAGCTCTCTTGTGCCCCTTTTGTCCGCAGAGGAAACAAACTCCGGCCTTCTTGCGACAATGGGCCGCATCATGCCCACTCCTCTGGCAATAAGAACAGACCTGACTCCCCTTTGGAGCATCCTGGATCGCGTGAACCTGAGATAACTTCTGCGCATCCAGTCTCTTAAAGCACCTCTCGAAGGGGTGACCTGGCCTTCCACAGAAGCTACATGCTTCTTTCCTATCCTTCTTCGCCGCAGGGCCAGATGCCCTCGCACTTCCCTCTTCATCAGATTTCTTCTTATCCTTCTTTGCATGCGCTCCCCTATTCTTTGCATTCTCAATCGCCTCAACCTTCAAGGCAGCTTCAACCACTTCCGCAAAGGTCTCCGACTTGTACGCGCTAACCAACTGTTGAATGTCATATCTTAGACCACCTAGGAAACGTTTTACCCCGCCTTCTTCGGATGCTACCAATGTTGGGGCAAAATGACTGAGCTTGCTAAACTCTACTTCATACTCACCCACAGTAAGTTGCATCTGCTTCAAGTACAAAAAGTTGTTCATCAGGCAGTCCCGCTCGACCGACGACAAAAACTTCTTCAGTAGCATACTTTTGAATGAGTCCCATGAACATCCATCAACAAGGTCCTCCTTCTCTTTAATCCACCAACTTTTCGCAAGACCTTTAAGTTGATATGCCGCAAACATCACCTTCTGGCTGGCGGAGATGCCGGAATAATAAAACATTTCCTCGATGGCGATGATCCAATCATCCAACGCCATGAAATATGCTCTGCCGTCATACGAAGGAGGTCCTAGTCGCTGGAAGTGCGAAATAAAATTCATCTCTGGCGGCAGTGTAGCTGGGGGAACTAGAGCGGCAGGGGGAGTAGGGGTAGCTTGGTCCACCACAGGGTCCTGGGCTCTAGACTGCTGCCCGGCAACCACAGCCAACAACGATTGTATCTGAGATTGCACATCCACCATCTGCCTCGTCAGGGCCTCATTACTTTGTCGCAACCCTTCAATCACCGCTTCACTCTGAGCACCAGAATACTCCCCTTCCGACTGGGGGTTCGATCTCATCGCAACGCTTTTAGGCGGCATTCTACAGAACAAACGAATATCTAGTCAAAATTTTGCCGAAGGCATCGCAAACTAGGAGAAATTCCCCTCGAAACTAATCGGGCTAGAAATCTACCGACACAGGCAAAAGACTTAACGAGGACCTAGCTCACGACACCGAAGCTAGAAAACTTGAATACTCAAATTCAGATTGGAACTAGAACGAACAACCGGCACTTACCATGCAACGGCCTGGCGCGTAAGCTCAAAGGCTGCTGCACCCGCTATGGGCCGCACAGCATGGCCGTATACCAGCGCCGCTACAGGACAGTAGCCCGATACACCCTCGATTAGGACAAGAGGAGGACAAATACTAACGCCTGCTGTTACCTTGCTCTGGGAGATCATGGAATGACGTTATGCTTCTAACTTGTGCCTATGATATGAATGACTGAATGTTTCGATTTCATTTCAAATCATGAGTGTACATATGTCATCATGCAGATCCTTGACTTGGCACGTGTTCTTATGCGATGATATGCTATGGATATTGTGCTATGTATTCTAAGAAAAAGGCCTTAGTGCATGCTATGAGCGGCGTACACATACAATGTTATGCATCCCATACTACATAATATTGTATGTAATGAAGAAATTTAAACGTGCTAATGCGCATCCATGTGATGGTGGTTATGCATCCTATACTACATAACCGTCACATGTTGCCTCCTATGGTGGATCCATATACAAACACATATTATGCATCCCATACTACATAATATGCCCCGTATACTTCTTTTCATGCTATGAGTGTAGTGTCTATGCTTCCGTCAAGATCTACTGATGACATATTGGTGTGTGTATACAATGGAATGCTACTACCAGGGTTTTGCTAGGGGCAAAGTTGTTCGACTGACTTGCCAAACCAACAGACCCTTTGCAAAACCTCCCTTTGATACCAACTGTCACAACCCGCATTTTTCTCCAGAAGAACAAGTATCAGAGTGTGAGAAAATGCGCGTCGTGATGCCACGTCAGGCAGGGGATAACTGCCGACGCTCAGGCAATGGAAACTATTACCATAAAAAAAGATATTCATAAGTTTAATGTTTGGGAAGCTGTTTATATTTATAAGGGCCGTATCCCTCGGCTCAGTGGTTTATTAGCCCACTTAGAAGAAAACATAATTTACGCTGCGTAAAATACCTTGATTTAATTAGATTTACATTCTACATGCGTGCAACCGTCCTCGAAGGACATCCCATGGTATGCAAGACTCTAGATTTAGTATAAGTAAGGAAATACCTTTTTACGCTAGTTGTAAAGTACTTCTTTTAAGTTTGAAGACATGAGGTGTATGCCATGCTATTAGCAAGGTTTAATACTCAAAATAACTAACATACATCCTAGCATAAAACATTCCCAAGAGACAAGTAACCGCTCCCAATTAGATAACAAAACAACATAGAAGAGTATACAGAAGACTGAGAAAACAACCACCGAAGGGGGCCAACAAACTGACACGAACCCCTCGGTGTACACAAAATTCTGAGTCAACAAGGCAACTAAACAATCTCACCTAAAGTGAGAGAGACACTCCTGCAAAGCATTCAACCAAAACGCAGCTCCAAACTAGCTGCTTGGACGGCCGCAACCTGGACCTGAGACATTCAAAGACAGAATACCTCAGCACAAATATAACAATGCAAGTGGCAAAAAGAGAGAAAAGATCGAAGTTAATAAAAGATCGACAAACAGGGAAGAACCAACCCTCAGCGAGCAAGCTGTCAAACTCTACAACAAGTCAGTAAATGAACGAGATTATAGCAAACAAAGCATCAACAAAAGCTGAAGGAAATGCACCAAGTGCCTCGGGAAAATCACTCGCTTCGGCTCAAACCTACTGGAGCAAAGCAAGAAATGGCAAACCAGCCAATATCCATTACAAGGATAGGAGCAATAGTCTAAGAATCAAGATAGGACACTCATTAACACTTAGTGATCCTCGTCTCGGAGGAGTGGGTGACTTCAAAGGCATTAAATTTGCTTGTAACGACCTGGCAAGCTAATTGGCACAGCGTCGCCCGGCCCACTAGTAACCCATGGAGGACCCATGGCGCTCCAATGGTGTGGCCGGAATCTACAAGACCTGTCACGGAAACCAATACCCACAGAACACCTTATAAAGACCTCGACATCACTACATGCTAGCAAGGCGATACAACTGACCGTTCCCTCCACATTAACTTCTTACAACGTCTCCTGGACACACTTTCCAAGGATTGGGGTCATGACCCAAAACAGGCCCCCAAGGACCTCACTCAACGAAAACAAGGGACGACAGACAATTCCTTCGGAATTCGTCGAGAATGGTCAACAAAGCCGACGGGAGTCGTCGAGTATCACCGCGATACTCGACGATTTTGCCTGGGATTCTTGGCGATTTGGCCTTCGCTTCTCAACGACTCTACCTGGTCATTCTCGTCGATTCTCGCCGATTCTCGCCAATTCTCACCGCTTCTTGCCGATTCTCGCCGATTCTCGCCGATTCTAACTTAACGTCTAACGGTTAGTCCTAGCGATACTCGACGATCCCTCTATTGATACTCGCTGAATCTACCTAAATATACTCGCCGACTATACCATGTCATTCTCGCCGACTCTACCTTGTACTCTCGCCGAATATACCTCAGCAGTCTCGTCGATTGCCTTAGCATTCTCGACGAAAATGCCTCAGCATTCTCGACGAAAATGCCTTAGCGTTCTAAGACGGTTAGGCCACGGGTAACACAGTACTCGTCGATTCCTTGAAGGGCTCTAAGTCTGCTTTCCTACCTTAGCCTAGGTTTCTCGTGGATAACAGCCCTATAACTTACACCTAGTAAAACCGGGAGCAAGAAAGGAAGGTAATAGGGAAGAATGGAGCAAGCAAGGGAAGAAGTTCCACTTGCCTCAAAACCCACGGAAAAGATGCCGCCCGTCCCAGCCGCTTCCAGATCAGGCCACAAGGAGCACCGAGCAACGACTCCTGAAACTTTTGGGTGCGAAATCAAGCCAAAACCCCTAACCCTAACCTTCAAAAGTCAAGGAAACGGACAAAGCTTACCTCTACCGAGAAGCTCTTGCCGAGAGCAGCCCGAAAATCCACTCAGACATAGAAAACAAACCCTCCAGCTCCGCACACTGCCGACCAAAGCCCCGCCGAGTCCGCCTCTCCCAGATCTATCGCGAAAACGAGGACGCCGTCGGGTGCAGGAAGAAGGAGATGCCGACCGGCCCCAAACCCTATCTATCCTATTTATACTCTAATAAAACCTAATATATTATATAATATAAATATATATAATAACACACAATCTTAATACAACGCCCAACACAAACGAACTTGGAAACGCGCGAAACTCGCGCCGTAGCCAGAAACCAACTCTACGAACGCAACGACGAGGTCGAAATCCTAATCCGATTGGTAGAACTCTGGCAAACACCTACCAATGCCAAAACACAAGCGGCTCCGCCGAGTCACCAAAACAGACCCAGCCCGCTAGGGAAAACTCGCCAACAGGCTAAGATACCACCCTATAGAGAACTCAAGGAGCCAAGATCATGATCTAACCTCGGCACATGTCAAACACGTGCAAGGGTAATGCTTACGACATCAAAACCCGGACAACTAAAGAATATCAGAAAATCAGGGGCGTTATAAGGTCTAGAGTCTTGGGACTGAACTTCTTCAGTATCGTCCTTTTTCTGCTGATCTTCCTGAGCAACAAAAGCACTTTCATGAGCTTCTTATCATTTGCTATTTGCTTCGTATTCCCAACTCCTATGATATGATTCATCAACAGATTTTAGGAGAAGTAGATACTCCGACTCTGGATGCTATTGTTGCTCGCATTTCTTCTATTATAACTCTGCTTCAGCGTCCTTTGCTTTCCTCTCCTTCTCCTGATATTGTTGCTCATCCTGCATGTCATGACAACTCTGGTGGTCGAGGTGGCCGTACTGGAGGTCGTGGTTATTCTAAGTTTCTCTACTCTCATTGTGGCAAAGTTGGCCACTTGGTTGATCGTTGCTGGGTCAAACATCCTCACCTCCGTCCTGCTTCTACCGATTCCGCCAAGAAGTCTACTTCTTCTCTTGCTACTTCTGGTGTTGATCAGTTAGCAACTACGGGTAGGTGACTCATTGATTATGGAGATACTAATCATATGACCGAGAATTCTCTACTTTTCTCTTCTCTTGACAAAAGTAACCGGTTACCTCCGGTTCTTATTGTTGATGGTTCTCATCCCTAGTTTATGGGTCTGGCATAGTGCATATTACTCATTCTCTTCAGCTTCAGGACACTCTCTATGTCCCAAACTTTCCGTGCAATCTTCTTTCTGTTACTGCCCTTTACAAACAATTGAACTGTGAGGTTATTTTTACTGCTTCTACTTGTGCTTTTAAGGTTCCTCAATCCAAGGAGATGATTGCTACTGGGACTGAGAGCGGCAGCTTGTTCTATCTCGATACTTCTTCTGCTTTTTTTTCCTCCTCTCCTTTGCTTCAGTGGCATCTTCAGCTTAGACATCCTCCTCCTCAGATTCTTTATCAACTCTTGCTAGATTTACCTCGGGGAGACTCTTCTCTTTATTGTGAGGCTTGTCAATTTGGCAAATATCACAGGTCTACTTTTCCTGCTAAGAATGGACGTAGTTCTTCTCGTCCTTTTGAAATTGTACATTCGGATATATGAGGCCCTTCTCCTACTCAGACTGTTGGTATGGGTAGTTTATATTTTGTGACTTTTATTTATGATTTTTCTCGTTGTACGTGGTTGTATTTGCTCCACGAACGCTCTGAAAGTTTTTCTATTTTCACTGCGTTTTATAATGAGATTCATACACAGTTTGATACTCCTATTAAAATTCTTTGATCTGATAATACTAAAGAGTATCTTAGTTATCAATTTACATCGTTTTGTATGAATCATGACATTGTTCATCAGACTACTTGTCCTTACACGTCGCAATAGAATTACATTGCTGAACGGAAGAATCGCCATCTTTTGGATGTGGCTCGTAGTCTTCCCACTCATATGCATGTTCCCAAGTCTTATTGGGGTCATGATGTTCTTCTCTCGTGTTTTCTCATTAATCGAGTACCGTCGTCAGTTCTCGATGGGAAGACTCCTTTTTCTATCCTACATCTTGATGCGAATCCTTTTCCTTTACCTCCTCGTATCTTTGGGTGTACGACATTTGTTCACTCTCCTTCTTCCGGTTGTGACAAACTGTCTCCTCACTCGATCAAATGTATCTTTCTGGAAGAAAATGCTCTTGTGAAGCTTTCTTCTTCAAGGAAGATGGAGGCTCCGCACCCGCATAACTACAACTTGCCACAATAAGTTTTCATTTTCGATCACGAGCCAAAGGTGCCTCGACTACACGCTAAGGGTTGGCAGATACTTTGCACTGTAACACTCTGTGACTATTTTCATTTCCAATTATATAAAATTTCTTCCTGCATCTTGAGTTCGTGATAAGTGTCACAGTGTATCACACTGCAGATACAACTTATTGTGAGAATTTATTTCTGTCGACTTGAGTATCGTGATAAGACGCAGAAAATGAAAACAGTCACAAAGTATCGTGATAAGACGCAGGAAGAAAATGCTCTTGTGAAGCTTTTTGCTTCAAGGAAGATGGAGGCTCCGCACCCGCATCACTACAACTTGCCACAACAAGTTTTCATTTCCCGACAAAGATAGATCGATCTTGAGAGCATTTTCTTTTTCCCGACTAATGCCCTTTCTCTCTCGACAAATGTTCTTCCTCCGTCTTATCGTGATGCTATGGTTATTCCTCATTAGAAAGCTGCTATAGATAAAGAGATGAAAACTCTGATTAAACGAGGTACTTGGTCTCTTGTTCCTACCCCTCCTAGAGCTGATGTGGTTGGGTGTCGCTGGATCTTTGTCATCAAATATCTTCCTGATGGTACTATTGATCGATACAAAGCTTGGCTTGTTGCCAAAGGGTTTACACAAATCTATGGTGTTGATTTCTTTGACACATTCTCTCCTATTGCTCAGATTACTACGATCCGTGTGCTTTTTTCTGTGGCTGTAAACCAAGATTGGGAAATGTCTCAGTTGGATGTCAAGAATGCCTTTCTTTATGGTGATTTGAACGAGACAGTTTATATGGAGCAACCTCCTAGGTATGTTGCTCAGGGGGAGTCTCAGATGTGTAAATTGAAGAAGGACATCTTTGGTCTTAAGCAAAGCCCGAGAGCCTGGTTTGACAAGTTCAACAAAGTTATTTCTGTTATTGCATTTGTTCGGAGCGCTGCATATCACTCTTTGTTTATTCAAAAGACCTCAGCTGGTTTTGTTATTTTGCAGTGTATGTGGATGACATTCTTCTTACAGGGGATGATAAGAATGGTATTGATATGACAAAAAGCATCTGCTTCGACATTTTATTACAAAGGATATGAGATCTCCTAAGTACTTTTTGGGGATTGAGATATCTCGGAAACCTGGTTCTATTGTTCTATCACAACGGAAGTATGTCTTGGATCTTTTATAATAAACAGGTCTTCTTAGGGCTAAACCTGTTCGGTCCCCTATGGATGTTGGAGATAGCAAATGCTGGAGTGAGACCTCTCCTCTTCTTGAAGATGTCTCAATCCCCTTTTCATATTGCAGTCTGCTCTAAAGATTCTTGAATATGTAAAAAGTGCAATATGAAAAGGGCTCTTATTTCAACGAAGGGGATATTTAAAGGTAGAGGCTTATTCTGATGCCAGCTACGCAGATGACAAGGGAGACAGGAAGTCGACATCTGGTTTTTGTACCTTTGTTGGAGGTAATCTGGTCAGCTGGAAGAGCAAGAAGCAGACTGTAGTTACGAGATCGAGTGTAGAAGCAGAGTACAAAAGCATGGCTCTGATAGCTTGCGAGCTGAAGTGGCTTCAGACACTCTTGCTGGATCTGGCAGAGTTTTATGATCATCCCCTACCGATGTTCTGTGATAACAAAGCAGCTATATACATTTCAAAGAATCCGGTCTTTCATGAGAGAATGCAGCATATTGAAGTAGATTGCAATTTTATTAGAGAAGGGATTCTGAAGAATCAAATATGTACGTCGTTTGTTACCTCTGATAAGGAGCTAGCTAATTTCTTCACGAAATCAGTTACTTCATTCACGGAAGTTTGTAGCAAGCTGGGCATGGTTGACATATATGCTCCAGCTTGAGAGAGAGTGTTGGAACCATAGTTCGGGCGATTAGCCAAACTAGTCGCCGCGACTTGTCTAGCTGGCGGTCTAGCGGTGTGATCTTGTGGGCTCTGTTCAGCCCTCTGGCGGTTTGGCACAGCAGAATTTTTGGTAGCATCTCCAACGGGCTAGTTTGAGGCCGCAATAATGCTTCTGAAGTTAAGCCGCAGCGGTCTGGCAGGAAGCTGCAATAATGGTCTAGAGTTAAGACGCAGTAGTCTGGTTAAGCCATAACGGTCTGGCAGGAAGCAACATCAGTGGTCTATATCTAAGCCGCAGTGGTCTGGTGAAGCCGCAGTAGTGGACCAATTATTATTTGCAATAGTCTGGTGAAGCCACGGCGGTCTGGATGAAGCCGCAACAAATGACTGATGGTTAGCCGCAACTGCGGTCTGGTGGCAAACGATAGTATGCGGTTAGGTGGCTTGCATCAACTGCGGTCTGGTGGTTAGCCGCAACTGCGGTCTGGTGGCAACCCGCATGTGCGGTCTAGCGGCCTGGAATGACGGTCTTCCATTGCTTTGTGGTGGTTTTCCTTAGTAGCCGCCAGGTGTATAATTATTTTTTGTATAGTGTGTAGTTTGGCCATGATAAACTGCACAGGCCGCCTGACTTGTATTTAGTCCCACATCGGTTGTTGTATTCTCTCATCTCTCCCATTTTCTATAAATAAGGGGGCATACCTATGCAATGATTATCTTTTTGGAGCAATAAAATTTATGGTTTATTTACCTCTTGTCCATTTTCTTGTCCATTTTTACTGGCATGATGTTTGAAGTCTGTTCATGGACGTTGACCCGGATTAGCGATGGTGATGTGATGATTGCATTTAGGATTGTCCTAGTTTGCATGATCGGAGAATACTCCAAAATAATTATTGTTGTGTAAGAAATGTTTTGGTATTTTGGGGGTAGTTTTCATATCCATAGAGTAACCCCATGGTGGTGGTTGTTAGAGCAATGAATTAAGTTTACCACGATGTATAGATAACTAGGTCATAATTAATCCCCATTTTCAGGTAAAATCATGTGCAATTTATATGGTTGAATTAATTGAAGGATTGTAGAGCCAAGTTTCAAACTTCATGTATGTGTTGTGAATTTATATAGGAGAAGAATCTAAACACCCTATTATGGAATTCATATTTGGGTTGTGTATTTGGATGAGAAATGAACCTGAATCCCTATCACGAATATTATTAGGGAGATGATCCTCGAACTCGAATTGTGAGACTTAGTTGGAGATGATCTTAAATCTCCTAACATAAAACTGGATTGGTGATGATTGAAAGAGAAGGGATAGATCTTACTTACTTTAGAGTTTATATATATATATATATATAAATGAAACATTTTGCATAGAAAAAGAAAGCAAAGACAAACCAGACGGCACAAGGAGATTATAGTGGTTCCCCTAAAACTTGGGTACATCCACTCTTCTAACACCCTGGTAGGAATCCACTACAAGTTTTTGGTTAGGTGCCCTGCCACCACAGATTTTTTCTCAGGTGTCTTGTCACCACAAGATCTATTTTCAAGGGAGATCTAACAATCCTTTGAGCTTTTGATCAGGTGCCCAAAAACCAAACTAAGTCTTTTTAAAACCCTGTACACAGTGAATGGAAAAGTAAAAGTGATATTGTCTTTTCTATCTCAAAGCTCTGAGAAGACTAGTGGATCTTGATGTTGTCAAAGCTCCCCCTGAGTTGTAAAAATCAGATCAGGAGTGGAAGCTTTGCTTCAGGGTGTAGGCCTTCAAAGAAAACTTCTCCTTCGAGTATATGTATCTGAGTGATTGTGAAGTTGATATCAGAATGATGATTGTTTGCTGGAAGAAAAGCTTGAGGCAGAAAGTCTGAATCAGTAAGTCTGTAACTGTCTGTGTGTGACTTTGCTTCCAGAAAAACTTATGATGATATATTTTAAAATGTCCTAAGGGGAATTCAAACCTTTGAATTCATTTCATCTGAAACGGCTAAAGCATTCCCCGAGAATGGTAGCTGCCTTGATAATCAAATAACATTAAACTCTCTGATTTAATCCAAATTTAATGCTGCCTTAGAACGACTATATTCATTAAGAATATTTACCATTAAGTATCTGAGTTTAATTGGTTGTAATTAATCCTTGAATTTATTCTATCTTTAATAACTGCAACTGCCTAAAGAAATCATCAATCGCAGCAATCATTTCGTCGACCTCAGCTCAGAGTTCGTCGATTTGGGCTTGGCTTTCGTCGAGCCGAGTTTCTGACTTGAGATCAACGTTCGTTGACCTGAGCTCGAAGTTCGTCGAGCTCAACTCAGAGAAGGAACTCTGAGTTCGTCGATTTGAGTTCGACTATCATCGAACTAAATTCCTGAACTTGAAATCTTCAAAGTCAAAACCCTGGAAAATCCTATGACCCTAGACTATACAAGATGGGTCAATCTAAGCATCCTAATAGTAATCCTTGCCCAAATAAGAACTAGGGTTCCAACAATTTTCCCATATTTGGGTGAGGATACTATTTACAAAAACAAAACATAAAGCAAAAAGAAATCTGACTGAATTATAAATCTTCAGTAGATATATAATGGTGCTTTGAGAATGTTTATAAACGACAAAGATTCAAAGTTATAAACAAAAATAGAGAATCTTTCTAACGAGCTGCTGATGGAAGAATTGAAGATGATTTTGTGAGAGAAAGCTCTCTAGTAGAATCTTCAGCTTCCCTTTTGCTCAGCTTTAGATTTTGACAACCTATAGATTTTCTGAAGAGAGTTTGTAGACACAACAACTTCTAGAGACTATCAAGTACCATTGTTCCTCTATTGTAGGATAGATCTTTTCCTAAAAAGAAGGTTATATATTCTTGATCCAGATTACCTTGGGTCCTAATTTTCTTTCATAACAATAATTGGAAAAATAAGAATACTCTGGTTGATCTTTATAACCTAGTGGATGATGTTTCCTAGGAGGGATGATCCATTGAGTAAAAGAATTCATAAATTTCTGTGTTTGATTATATTTTTGAAATGAGTTAAAATTTTTGTTTTGAAAATTTGAGTTCGACGAATCATATTGATTTTGTTGATTTGAGTTCGACGAATGGAAGTGGGTTCGTTGAGCTCCATTCATAGAATGATAGTAGTTGTTTTCTGTGTTCCACGTTCGTCGATCTCGGTTCGACGAATCATATGGATTTCGTCGATCACAGTTTCTTTGATAATTATACTGAAATCTAGCGTTCATAGTTCGTCGATCGGAGTTCGATGAATGATGCTGATTTCGTCGATTTCGGTTCGACGAAATATTTTGAACATAATTTTTCTGAAAATTCTTAATTGGTTTTGGTTTAATATTATGTAAAACTTCAGTTGTTTTATCTAAATCTTCTAACTTTTCTTTCCCTTTTGCTGATTTTAAAGAAGCTATCTTTTCAAGAGCATTTTTTAAATCTTCTTTAAGTTTTATATTTTCAGAAGATAGATTATTTTGTTCAGTTAATTTCTCTCTGAGAAGTTTTATTTCCTTCTCAGATTGAATCAAATCTTCACATAATAATTGAAAATCTGTTTTAAAATGTTCTGAAGTGAAATCAAAAGAGGAGATTACCTGGTATTCTTCAAACTCAGATTCTGAATCAGAATTACTATAGGATGCATTTATTTTCATCAGAAAGAATTCTCTTGCTCTTGATTCTTCTTCATCTTCAGTTGTACAGGATGAAGTTTCTGAATCTGATTCACTCCATATTTGAGCAACCATTGCTGTGAGAGAATTCCAAATATCCTTTGCTGAAGAGCATTCAGCAACTTCCTGAAAAATGTCATCAGACATTGATTGAGCTAGAATGTTCATAGCTTTGGCATCCACAATTTTCAGTTTCTTCTGAGCATCAGTCCACTCAGGTGGTGGAACTGCACTTGTGCTGGTTGTTGCAGTTGGAGTAAGGGGACCTGTCAAAATAAAATTGTATATATCTTCATCAATAGAATTCATATAAAGCATGATCCTTACCTTCCAAAGTGGAAACTTATTCAGATTGCATACTGGAGGTCTGGTGCTTGAATACTCCTTATTTTGTGCCATGATATAAAAAGATACTAGAGTAAATGTGATCTATCAAAGATCTTTTGGTTCAGGTGTTAGCCAGTGAAACCAAACAACCTTACCCTCTGATACCAATTGAAAGAGAAGGGATAGATCTTACTTACTCTAGAGTTTATATATATATATATATATATATATATATATATAAAGGAAACATTCATCACAAAAAAAAGAAAGCAAAGGCAAACTAGACGACACAAGGAGATTATAGTGGTTCCCCTAAAACTTGGGTACATCCACTCTTCTACCACCTTGATAGGAATCCACTATAGGTTTTTGATCAGGTGCCCTGTTACCACAGGTTTTTGCTCATGCGCCCTGTCACCACAAGATCTATTTTCAAGGGAGATCTAACAATCCTTTGAGATTTTGATCAGGTGCCCTAAAACCAAACTAAGTCTTTTGATCAGAAAACTTAACAACCAAAGGGATAACTTTTTAAGGGAGTTAAAACCCTGTACACAGTGAATGGAAAAGTAAAAGTGATATTGTCTTTTCTGTCTCAAAGCTCTGAGAAGACTAGTGGATCTTGATGTTGTCAAAGCTCCCCCTGAGTTGTAAAAATCAGATCAGGAGTGGAAGCTTTGCTTCAAGGTGTAGGCCTTCAAAGAAAACTTCTTCTTCCAGTATATGTATCTGAGTGATTGTGAAGTTGATCTCAAAATGATGATTGTTTGCTGGAAGAAAAGCTTGAGGAAGAAAGTCTGAATCAGTAAGTCTGTAACTGTCTGTGTGTGACTCTGCTTACAAAAAAACTTCTGATAATATATTTTAAAATGTCCTGAGGGGAATTCAAACCTTTGAATTCATTTCATCTGAAACACGTGAAGCATTCTCCGAGAATGATAGCTGTCTTGGGAATCAAATAACATTAAACTCTCTGATTTAATCCATATTTAATGCTGCCTTAGAACAGCTATATTCATTAAGAATATTTAGCATTAAGTATCTGCGTTTAATTGGCTATAATTAATCCTTGAATTTATTCTATCTTTAGTAACTACAACTGCCTAAAGAAATCATCGATCACATCAATCATTTCGTCGACCTCAGCTCAGAGTTCGTCGATCTGGGCTTGGCTTTCGTCGAGCTGAGTTTTTGACTTGAGATCAGCGTTCATCGACCTGAGCTTGGAGTTCGTCGAGCTCAACTCAGAGAAGGAACTCTGAGTTCGTTAATCTGAGATCAACGATCGTTGAGCTGAGTTCGACTATTGTTGAACTAAATTCCTGAACTTGAAATCTTCAAAGTTAAAACCCTGGAAAATCCTATGACCCTAGACTATACAAGATGGGTCAATCTAAGCATACTAATAGTAATATTTGCCCAAATCAGAACTAGGGTTCCAACAATGATCATAAACCTCATATCGTGAAGCTTGATATGGAGATGACCCTAAACCCCCTATCGAATAGGTATCTTAATTCCATGCCCTAATAACTTATAGTCGTGTGGCTATACGTACCCATAACTCTCTTGATGATGTGATAATTATTATGATAGTCTCATGTGATGATGTGACAGGAGGTTGTGGTAAACATTTGGGTGAACCCAACCATCATGAATATTGCATATTTAGGCTCCCATGATTGTGTAATGCCCGAGCCTTCACGCGTAGCATAGTTTTTTTATGTTTTCTGGTTTGATATGCATATTCTTGGTTGTCTACATACTTGTAGGTGTGTGGCGATTCGTCCTAGAGTTCGCTAGGATGGCCTAGGGGGGATCGTGTAATTCCTAGAATTTCCCTCCCCCTTGGTCAATAATCTTGGTGGGGGTTGTGTTTATGACTCATTGGCACCATAATGTGAAATGTTTGAGGATTTTATTAGCTTGATTTGATACATTCCCAAAATTTGAGCAGTGTTTAAGCCAATTTAGATGGAATAAGACCACTTTTATGGTTATACATGGATGGATATGCTCCAAATAGTGTGTGAGGCTTGAGTCTAAGAGCTTGTGGCACTATTTAGGGGACAAAAATAAAGCAAAAATAATTTACACTACCTATATCCACACCATATAACATGGTCGTGTGCCTTAGAAAGGCTGGGGAAATCATTCCTGAGAGCTAGAAGCCGGTTTGGTTGAAAATAAGCAGTACACTCTATGTGTACACGCCTATATTCCAGGGTGTGTTCGGGTCAAAATAGCTTAAAATGACCTATTTATTTCGAATTTTATTCGGGGATTTGGAGGCGACCTGATTAGGAGTGTCCTAAAGAGTCTAACCTTGACAAACCAATAAAACAAAACCACATTTATCCATTTGCTAAAGGAGAATGAAAAGGAGAGAAGGAAGAGTGTTGGAGCCAAAAACTGGTCCCAATGAGAGTCCGGACCCTGGGGTATAGCTTACACCTACTTCTCCCAGACTTAGGCTCTTGATTGGCTGCTAGAACTAATCAAATGACACTGGGATACAGGACGGAGATCCCTCCACTAACCAAGAAGATCTCAGAGCAATTCCCCTCTTTTGCCAGTGCTGAGCTAAGGATACCTCAGAAAGCGCCTAAAAACTTGAGAAAATGAGGAAGCTTGCCTTCTGAGATACCCTGTAGGTCTATTTATAGATTCCAAAAAGCTGGTCTGTCAATAGCGTAGCTCCGCTATTCTAAATAGCTATATGCAGCCAAAAGTGGCCTGCCAACATCCAAACTTTGTTGTTCTAGGAGGCTATTTGTAGCCCTACAAGGGCATCCAGGTAGTTTTAACTCTGGGCCCTATTAGGCGGAAGGCATCGACAGAATAAGATTCACTCAACGCCAAGGGGGATGGCATCGACAAGATAAGCTTCACTCAATGCCAAAGACGGAAGCGTTGACAGGACCTCACTCAATGCCAAGGATGGAAGGCGTCGAGAGAACATCACTCAATGCCAAAGGAGGAAGGCGTCAACAGAATAAGCTTCACTCAACGCCAAAGGCAGAAAGCGTCGACAGGATAAGCTTCACTCAATGCCAAAGGCAAAAAGCATCGACAAGACCTCACTCAATGCCAAGGGAGGAAGGCGTTAATAGAACCTCACTTAACGCCCAGGGCAGAAGGCATCGATAGAATAAGCTTCACTCAATGACAAAGGAGGAAGGCGTCGACAGAACCTCACTCAACGCCAAGGGTTGAAGGCGTCAACAGGATAAGCTTCACTCAATACCAAAGGAGGAAGGCGTTGGCAGAACCTCACTCAACGCCAAGGGCGGAAGGCGTCGACAAAATAAGCTTCACTCAATGCCAAAGGAGGAAGGCGTAGACATAACCTCACTCAATGCCAAGGGAGGAAGGCGTCGATAGGATAAGCTTCACTCATCGCCAAAGTAGGAAGACGTCTACAGAACCTCACTCAACGTCAAGGGCGTAAGGCATCGACAGAATGAGCTTCACTCAAATCCAGGGCAAAAGGCGTCGACAGGACCTCACTCAACGCCAAGGGCGAAAGGCGTCAACAAAACCTCACTCAACGCTAAGGGCAGAAAGCATCGACATAACCTCACTCAACTCTAAGGGGGTCCTCTTGCCTGCTTCACCCGCCTGAATTGACCCAAGGTTCCACTCAGGGAATACGGGATTGTACACAAAGAGTTTTGGAGAGAATATTTGGCCACCAAAGGTGATTCGTGCATCCAATCAATGGGCCATTTGTGGTTGTGGATTTCTCTCACTTCCACCCCCTTTCCACCTATCTATTTAGAGATCCCATGGACACAATGACATGAGTAAAGGTAATTAATCTTTGAATGAATTTTAATAAAGTTGAAAATTCCTTATTCACCCCCTCTAAGGATGTCATACAATCCTACAAGTGGTATCCGACCTCAGTTACTATAAAAAGGTTTAATAACATATAGTAGTGGTGCATCACATCTCACATTCATAGAGGGACAAGGAACTAATTGTCCTCCACTTTTTATCAGTTTTGATTATGGCTATTGGAGTACTAAGATGAAGTATTTTTTAATGACATTACATTTAGAAGTTTGGGGGATGGTGGAGCAACTCTACACTCCACCATCTATTGTGATTGTGTATAAGGTTGTAGAAAAACTTATAGATAAGTGTGATGACTGATAAAAGAAAAATATACTAATAATTCTAATGTTATGGGCACTCATTTTTGTGTGTTAAATAAAATTGAATTTAATCATACATGCATCTATGAAAATGTAAATGATATTTGACATTTACTAGAACTAACACATAAAGGTACCTCACATGTAAAAAAGCCAAAGCTTTCCAGGTTGGTGTGTGAGTATAAGCAATTTTGCATGGAGATTGATGATGAAGTCAATGTTATGTATATTATGTTCACAAGGATTGTGAACGCATCAAAATCTCTTGGAAAGTTCTTCCCTAATGGGGGCTCGTTGATGAAGATACTAAGATCTCACCCTCCAAGATTAAATCCAAAGGTCACCACTGTTGCTAAATCACATGATTTGAGCCGATTTGAGATAAAGAGTCTCACTGGGAACTTGAAAACCCATGAGGTTGATTTAAAGATTAAATCAAAGAATATAATACAAAGTCAACGAAGAAGTTGTTGGCATTAAAATCAACAAAATAAAAAGATGACGATTAAGATGATGATGAGGAAAGCATTTTTGTTCAAGACTTCAAGTGATTCATGAGGTATCAAAAAAGAAATACTTTTTGGAAATATATGAAGAAATGAGGTGACAAGATTGGATCTTGGTCAAAGAAAACAAAGACGCCTGATAGCGACAAGGAAAAGCCATTACCATAGTGTTACTATTGATTTA
Organism: Platanthera zijinensis; assembly: GCA_039513925.1. Taxonomy (NCBI): domain Eukaryota; kingdom Viridiplantae; phylum Streptophyta; class Magnoliopsida; order Asparagales; family Orchidaceae; genus Platanthera; species Platanthera zijinensis. Next base: position 131,052,150 of record CM077091.1, read on the forward strand.
AGACCAAGCACATTAGAAGCAAGTGTATGGAATTCTTGGAGGAGGAAAAAGAAAAAAATGAATAAGAGAAAAGAGAAGAAGAAGGTTCTGAAGGAGTCTACTTGTGATGACACCTCTTTTGCGGAGTCAAGTGGCGCAAGTTCAAGCAATGATGAGGTGACAAACATGTGCCTAATGGGAAAAAATTAACCTCCTTCTAATGACAAATCTAGTGTCCAAAGCGACATTGAGGTACCTCTTTCTTCCTACGATGATATTTATGTTGAGTATATGAAAAATTGTAAATATTTTGATAAAACTCTTAAAATTTTTGACATATTAAAATTTGAAAAATATAATATTGCTGAAAGAAAATAAAAATTAAATAAAGAAGCTATCAAATCCGGGAAATAAAAGATTGAGTTCCAAGAGTATGACAACTCATTGACAAAGATAAAAGAATTGAAAGAGTTATTCTCCAAAACCTCCTATAACATGGAAACTCTCACTATTCAGAGGAGAAATTTAGAGAGTAATTTGGAAAATATAATATTGCTGAAAGAAAAATAAAAATTAAATAAAGAAGCTATAAAATCCAAGAAATAAAAGATTGAGTTCAAAGAGTATGACAAATCGTTGACAAAGATAAATAAATTGAAAGAGTTGTTCTCCAAAACCTCCTATAACATGAAAACTCACTTTTGAGAGGAGAAATTTAGAAAGTAAACTGAAATCTTCTCTTACTCAGGTTGAAAATAGAAAAAAGACATTTAAAAATCGATGTGTGACATCAGTCACTGAAAACACGGCACTTAAAGCCTACATCCATGAACAAAATATTGTAGTACAAAAATTCGGAGTTGGTCAATTTTTTTTGGACATGATATTTGCCAATCAATGTCATGGAACTATAAAATTTGGGTTTGACCATACTTCCATTGTACAACCTCCTGTAGTAGCTATTATCACCGACGGTAACAATGTTTCTTGCAATTAGCCTAAATTAAATAAAAAATTAAATAAAAAAGTAAATAAATGTGCTATTACTTTTTCCTCTTCTAGCAAAAGTCCACCCCAAAATCAGAAGGTGATTTTCAATGCCTTCCTTTTATGTTCCAAATGTAACAAGTTTGGACACACATCTGGCTTTTGTTTGAAGAAGGGATCTCATGCTCAAAAGAAAATCTGGGTACCTAAGACTTCCACTTATTCTATGAGAGGAACAACTTGGGTATCTAGATCCTTTCTCCCAAATTTGGGCACTTTTTTTTATTTTTTTCATGCTAGAATTGACTGTTCTTTATTGCTTACTTCGAAAATCCATATGAATTGAAAAGAAAAATTTCAGAAATATGCATTTCGATGTTTTTTCTAGTTTCCATTTGATATCACTGTCGATAGTACTATTGATGGTGGTTCCATATCACACACACACACACACACATTCAAAAATCGCGTCAATATCTTCTCAAAAGTATTAAGACTTGTCTGTGTAGACTTCTCAGAAGGCCTCCAATGACTAATTTCTTGGAACCTATCAAGATAGTAATCTGGGATAAAATATTACATTATTCTACATATTTTAAGAGAGAAATATTCAACCTTGGAACTTGATTTTGCAAGGCATAGTGAAATATGATTGGTCAACATTGAATACTCAGAAGGCTTTAGTTGGAAAGAATTTGAAATTCCTACAGTCAATTTTCTGCCAGAGAATAAGAAGAAATATAAGAGGAGATACAATAGAAAATTAAAAAAGAAGAAGGTATATAGTAGAAAGATCTAGAGAGCTACTCCCTCCACTTCCTCCTTTCACTGTGGACATTCTTCTGCTTTGAAGGACGGCAAGTAAGCAAAAATAAAAAGAAGTCTTCTACCCTCAGAAAATAACAAGAATATTTTCTCTGCTATTGAAAATCATTCCCCTTCTCTTCTATAAAGAAGTTGTTGCTAACACTTGCTATAATACACACAGTGCTATCAAGACTTCTTCTCCAAATATTTGTTGAAAGGAGATATTTTTGTGGAAGTTTCATCTCACCTCAAACTTTTTACAAGGAGTCTTGAGAATCCCTCCTCAAATGATTCAATTGGTCTAAGAGTCTCCTTATCAAAAAACTTAGTGGTTTTTAAACACCTTATCAAAAGTCATAGTTTTATGAGTCTCCTTATCAAAAGACTCAGTGGTTTTTGGACACCTTATCATATGTAACATCCCATTTCCAATTAGGCCCCCCCTAAGAATAACTTCGGGTTTGCTTGAGTCAGGGCAAGACCATAAGGGACCAAGTAGACCAAATGAGCTCAAAACCTAGTGATGACTCAGCTTGGGCTGCAAATAGCAAGTTTTCAAAACACTAGGTTTGGGTAACTTAGTGGGTCCAAATTGACTCTGGGGCATGCCTAGACCCAATATGGTGCAAATGAGTCACCAAGGACTCATTGGGGCCAACCCTAGTGGCTTAACTAACCCAAACCAGCCCTAACCCTAAAATGGTCAAAGTGCCCTTCCTAAGGGCCATGTGACCTCCAAGGGGCCAACTCAACTCCACCAAACCCTACCTAGGCCTTAAGGGAGTCCAATGGGTCACTAAAGACCCATTGATGTGGACCCAAAGAGTCAAAATGACCAAATCAACATTTAACCCAAGTCAAGTCAACTTAGCCCATTTGGGTTAACCCAAGTTCAAGCCACCCTCCCTCTTGGGCTAAGCCTGATGACAAGAATAATGTGAGGTATTAGGGCTGCCAATAACCTAGTTCCTTGACCAGTCAACTAGGTGACTAGGAGAGAGAAGAAAAATAGGAGAGAGAAAATAATAGGTTCATGGAGAAGATGAGCCTCCCTCACTCTTGTGAGTTCATGTAAAAATTAAATGGCCTTAGTGGGCTGCCATTAGAGGGGTGAGATGAGGAGTTTTCAGTTTGGGGGTGACTAGGAGAGAGAGAGGAAGAGAGAGAAAGGAAATAATGGTGGGAGGAGAGAGAAATATTGAAAGAGAAGTTGAAGAGGGTGGGGCTCGGCCAAGAGAGGCTGAAAGCATGCCTTTATGGCTGCATTCAACTCCTCTAGAGAAGAGGAGTTGATGCAGCCGTTTCCCAGCCTTCAAGAGGGCTGTTTCAACCCCCCCTCTCCTCAAACCGAGCCACCCCTTTAATGGGCTTGATGGCATTGAAGGATCCAGCCCTCCCCTCCCCTCTCTTCCTTCTTAACCTCCATCTGTGAGCAAGAGAGAGTTTTTCGAAACCCTAACAGAGGAGCAAGTGGTGGTCGGAGCAAGAGAAGGAGAAAACGCCGCCGCCGCCGTCGCCATGGCCCCTCGCCGATCTACACGTCGCATGGCCGCCGGGAAGGTCCTCCCTCACTCTTTCCCTTGTGCTATAGATCTTAGACGCGTTTAGGGTTCGAGTTCAAGCCCAAAGGAGCCGGTCGGGTGGGCTAAAACCAGAGAAAACTGCCATTTTCATGGCACTTTGGTGGGCTCGGGTAGGGTGGTGCCGCCACCTCCGGCCGCCCTAGCTCCGGCTAGGGATAGCCCCCACCACCGGGAACAAATAGAGGGTGTTTCCCGGTGGTGGCGCCGCCCAGGGTGGCCGGGAAACAGCCCGTAAAAGGCACCTGCGGCGGGCTCGGTTTTGACGTTTTCTGGAAGAAGATGAATAGTACCCATGAATTATTATATTGTTTTATTTCCTGTTTACTGGCCGATTTTAAATTAATTATTAAAAATACATAGGCCCTCCTACAGAAAATATGGCCAATATAAAAGTTATAGCCCTTGATGTCTGGATTAATTCAAAATTAGTTTCAACCAATTTGGATGAGTGGGCTGACCCCAACAACCATTTTGGTGAGGGCTGTCCAAAATGTTGATCAGCCACTAAAATAAATGCCCACTCTTCATCCCTTGATCAAATGACCTGAAATTTGAACCAGGGGTCACTCTTAACTATACCTAAGAGCTGTGCAAAAATGGTAATTTTTGGATAACATTTTTCTATAGTTTTTGTTAAAATTTAATAATCATATCTTAGAGTGATTAAGGGGTCTAATGACCTCCAAATTCCCCAAAATTTTGGTGGGAGGTCCTTAGGGACCTAGGGAAGCTCTGTATAAAGTTTCATTTAATTTGGAGATGTTTTGGGTGGGTAATTACCCAATCCTAGGTTAGCCCATTAAGGGGCAAATAGGTCAAAAGTGCACTTAGTGATTTTAGTTGACCAAACTCCCTCACCAGAGGCTGAAACTTGGTCCACTGGTTTGTAATGGGCTTTAACACTCCCTTATGGTGTATGGAGTGGTTTGGGGTGAGTATGCCCTAGGACCCAAGTCCAAACCCCTAGGTTGGACTTTGGGGGCTTGTGAAGGGCATGGGGTCAAATGACCTTGAATGGAAGTGATTTTTGGTGGAGAGGAGACTAGTGAGGTTAGAACCCCCTGACCAAAGTCTTGGAAGATTTGGAGAGGGTTACCCTCCCTTAAACCCTAACCCTAGTTTAGGACACCTCCTTTGTTAAGGTAAAATAGGTCACCAAAACTTGCCTAAAGGCCATGAAACTTGGGTAGTGTACTTCTTGGGTTTAGGGAAGTCTCTGGGAAATAATATTGAGAGCCTTGGAATTCAATACATGATAGTTCCTTCATAACTCACAAAAATAGGCTTTTGGGTATTTTAATTAATTTGATTTCTCTGGTTGATTAATGGAAATGAAATTTTGGCAGAGAGCTTTTTAGATCCTTATACATATGCTTGAATTTTGCTGGAATTATTAACTGATTATTTTAAGTACTTCATTCACAAGCCATTGATTTTCTAAAAATAGTCAAATAATTATTATGGGTTGTTCCCTCACTGAAATCTGGTGTAACTTAGACAAATGAGTTTTTATGACCTCTTACATCTCTGGTAATTATTGTAGAATTTTTGGATCTATAATCATAGGGGTTGATTTACAAGGCTTGCAATTTGTAGAACTTATAAATGATTTTTAAATAATATTTTTAGGCCTTGTAAAATTATAATTTTTGGTCAGTGAACATTTATGGACATGGTAGAGCCCTGGTAATTTTCTTATAATTTTATGATGAATGAATGTAGTACCTCATGCTCAAAATCACTCATGGCTTTAATTTCTGGATAAATAAATAAATGTTAAGTTATTTAGGAAAAATTTGGAAGTGCTAGATTTAAATTATAAAAGTCATGATAGGCCCTTAGTAATTATCTTAGGGTGTTTGGATGAGAAATTGATGCACTTCCTATCATACTTGTTGTTAGCTCAAGTTGGTCTGCATATAGTGAAATCATAGAAATTGTAATACCATGGTCATAGGGCGACAAATCATGTGTAAAGGCCGTGGCAAGATGATTCGGAGGTTATCAATAAAATTGGTTATGGGATAGTGGTTAGGTTAACTAAGGATGGGTGGAGCTCGGGTTCGACGGAACATCGTCTTTCCTGGGAGCGGGTGAAGGAGTTAAAACACATTAGGGTTAGAACCAGAGTAACATTAAGGGTTTGGGAACAAGGTATTAACCAACAATAATAAGTGCCTTGCGAAAGGGAACTTCGGGCCGTAATGCACCGTCTTGGTTCCTAGTGCCCCTTGAGAGCCCTTCACGGGGTATGCCGGGGGCAGTCCTGGGCTAACGTAAATCTTAAAACAAACGAAAGAGTAATTAGCCTAATAAGGATTCACATTGCACACACTCATTAGTTAGGGTTGGTAATGGTTAAGTCGTCCCGTGGTGTTCTAAGGGATGAAGTCTGGAGATGAGCCGGACGGTTTAGTCCGGGGAAGTTGGTCTCGGTGTGGTTTATACGGACGGTTTAGTCCGGGAGTTTGACATTGTAAATTGTTATATATTAAACGGATGCATGTGCATAAAAATAGGAAAGATTAAGGTGGTGGGTTTTCGATATCGGGGAGTTCGATTGCACCGACACCGATATCGTTGACTCGGCAAGGTGACTAGCACTTAGCCAAGGTTAAGTCCGGCGGACCAGTCGGCAAGAGTACGCAGGAGTCCGCCTCGTGCACCAGGCGTTGAGGGCGTACGATAGGTCAGACCAGTAGTGCTTTTACTGGTTTTGAGGTGGGCGAGGCCCAACCCACCGCTTCCGTCTGCCACTACGGGAGTATCCTGGGAGTTATCTCCAGAAAGGGGGAACTAAAGGTTTGTGTACACAAAGTTGGGTGGGTGAGTTGCACTGCATGACATAACATACCCACCATATAGCTGCATATCATAATCTTTCATAACAATCTTGACACCTAAAGTATAAGTGGAATGGGACGCTTATACTTTAGGACTTGCAAAACGACCCCTTGGTCTATAAGCTTGTGTGGGCAAGTTTATAAATCAAAGGTTAATTTCAATATATATATATGCTGCTGTTTGATAACCGACACCCCAACGTATAAGTGGTATGGGACACTTTATACGATGGGAGCCTTGCAAAAGATCCCTTGGCTTATGTGTACTCACATAAGTGAAGGTTTAAATTACCTTACTTATTTTCCTTCTTGTTTGACCTATTACAACACTTAAGATTTATATTGCTCCCCTATTACAACTTGCTAGTTAGGTCCACCGTCATCTGCTTTTGACTACTCTCCACTTTCATGTCCTCCCCTTTCTTCCTCTCCGCCCGATGCCTTAGAGCGTGGGGGAAGGGGTGGGGGATGATAGGGCTTAGTCTTTTAGACTAACGGTTTTCGAACCATATCATTTTAGGGGATCGCGGAGCCCAGCATGGAGGGGCAGCCCAGGAGGCCGGTACGCTTGGAGATGGGACAGTCTAGCACGGGAGTCCAGACTACGGGGACTGTGAGTCCCGGCCCTTTAGTAGAGTTTTAGTTTTGCTTCCGCATTGAGTGGTTTTGTAGTGAGGATTTGATGTACCGGGCATGAGCCCTTTTATTTCTAGACTATTTATACTCTGATGATATTCTGTGGACACTCCCATCGTGGAGTTTTATTTTATGTGATATTCTCTTTTGGTGGACTTGCTTCTCTCTTACTTGCTACTCATGGTGATCGAAAAGGCCGGCAGGATCGGCGCGTTGTAGTGGCGACCTTCCCGGGTGCGAAGGTGTCACCGCAAAGCGGCGGTTCTGGGCATAAGACCCCGGGTTTTCAAAAAAAAAAAAATGGGGTCTTACAAAGTGGTATCAGAGGTAACATCGATCGGATTAGTAGCAGTCCACAAATCCCTGGGTCACCCCCGCGCGAGTTTAGTTTGCGGACAAACTAAGCAGCGGAAGCAGTGGTGTGCCCATAAGGGGAATCACATATAATTGTCCACATTTAGTTCTTTCGAATCGTTTTCTCATAATAAAAATTTTTCTTTTCGCAGCCCTCAGCGCAGCCTACTCCACAGGGTGAGGTTTTGCAGACTCCGGATGCTGCACCACCTCCACCAGCTCCCGCTCCTTTCCTTCAGACGGACATGGGGCAGACTTTGACAGCCATCCTAGAAGCCTTCAGGGCTCAACAGGCTCCGGCTCCGCAGTTGATTCCGGGGGCCAACTGGTTGAGTATATTCCGAGGACTTTCTCCCCCGTCCTACTTGGGGACAGAGACGGCAGTTCGGACAGAGGAGTGGTTGGACATCATGCATGAGATGCTGACTGGGATACGATGCCCGGTGGAGGAGAGGGTGGCGTTGGTGGTCTCTTGCCTAGAGTCCCATGCCAAGAGGTGGTGGAAGACACTCCTGGACAAGACTTATGCTGACAGGGAGGTTGCGGAGATCACTTGGGGAGAATTCAGGGTCGCGCTGTTGGAACATTTTGTTCCGCAATCGGCCAGGGATGAGCTTGAGGACCGGTTCTTACAGCTAAAGCAGGGCACTAGGTCGGTGGTGGAGTACCATCGGGAGTTCGATCATCTAGCCCGATATGCAGATTCTTATCAGCTGGACGAAGCCGGGTACACTAAGAGGTTTTACAAGGGCTTGAAGGAGGATTTGAGGGAGGCCCTATTGTTCGTGTCCGATGGGCCTATTCCTCGGATGCTAGAGATGGCCAAGAGGATCGAGGCAGACTGGCATGCTACCCGAGGCTGGAAGCGGCCAATGGAGGATCAGAATCGTGGAGCAAGAAATGAGCAGCGACGAGGTCGTGTTACAGATGTGGGCAGGATGGAGGATCAGCCTCGCCAGGAGGTGAGACAGGAGTCGAGGGAGCAGGTGACGCTAGCTCCCCAGCCCCTCCAGATGCGGGAGATACCAAGACCACAGATGCAGGATTTGCAGAGACCAGGAGGGAGGGCTTACCCTCCACCAGAGTGTTTTCACTGCCGTCAGGTGGGGCATATCAAGAGGAACTGCCCTATGAGAAGGGGGCCCCCACTAGCGCCACAGATTGCCCCACCTGCTCAGCAGTATGGAGGTCGAGGACGCGGTCAAGGACAAGGATACCAGGGCGGAGACCGTAGGCAAGAAAGGGAGCAGGTATATGCACTGGACCTGGCCCAGCCTCGACAACCTGAGCAAGTGATCACAGGTACGACTATGTTTGTTTGCTTTGTCTTAAATCTTTTTCCACCCTTTCCTAGGAATTAACTGTTTTTAGCATTAGGTAGTAAAAACCAAGAATAGAACTCTAAGTTAAGTCACAATCTCAGGCATTGTCTTCATTTGCGGCAAACCCGCACACACTCTCTTCGACACGGGTGCCTCGCACTCGTTTGTGTCGGAGACTTTTATCCAAGGGTTGGATGGCGTGGAGAAATTCACGGGGGCGATGATGAAGATACGGCTACCTGACGGGTCGGAGCTGTTCACCTCGTCCCATTGCAATATGGAGGCATGGATAGGCGGGAAACCTTTCGAAGCGTCAGCAACGATCTTGCCACTGCCAGATTATGATCTGATTCTGGGTATGTCATGGCTCCACTGGAACCATGCCCAGATTGACTGCTTGGCCAAGAAGGTTACCCTTAGATATGGGGATTCTCTCATCGTGATGGAAGGTATCAGACCTGCGTCCTATATTTTCTTATCCTCTATTCAGGCCGTTAAGGCCCATCTACAGGGAGACATGGTATATCAGGTACTGTTCGAGATGACCGAGGAGAAGGACCGGATTGCCAATATACCGGTGGTTTGTGATTACGCCGATGTGTTTCCAGAGAAGCTGCCAGGATTGCCTCCGCACAGGGAGAAGGATTTCCAGATTCAGTTGGTGCCAGGGGCTAAGCCGACATCCAGGGCTCCCTATCGGATGGCCCCGAAAGAGCTGGCGGAGTTCCGGACTCAGTTGCGAGAGTTGGTGGAGGCGGGATTTGTTAGACCGAGTTCTTCGCCATGGGGAGCTCCGGTCTTATTCGTGAAGAAGAAGGATGGGACACTTCGCCTGTGCATCGATTATCGAGCACTAAATAGGCTGACCGTCCGAAATACCTATCCGCTCCCCCGGATAGACGAGTTGTTCGACCAGCTGGAGGGAGCCCACTATTTCTCGAAGCTGGACTTGAGGTCAGGATACTACCAGCTGCGGATCCAGGAGGAGGATATTCCGAAGACGGCCTTCAGTAGCAGATATGGCTTGTATGAGTTCACCGTGATGCCCTTTGGGCTCACGAATGCTCCGTCGGCGTTCATGAGTCTCATGAACCGGGTTTTTGAGGCCTACCTGGATGTGTTCGTTATAGTGTTCATAGACGACATCCTGATCTACTCTAGGACGGAGGAGGAGCACACCCGGCATCTGGCACTGACTCTACAGAGGTTGCGGGAGCATCATCTTTATGCGAAATTCAGCAAGCGTCAGTTTTGGTTGAAGGAGGTGGCTTTCCTAGGCCATATTATCAGCGGAGCCGGGTTGGCAGTGGATCCGACAAAGGTTCAGGCAGTTCGAGATTGGCCGCCGTTGAAGACAGCCACCGATGTACGAAGTTTCTTGGGACTTGCCGGTTATTACCGGAAGTTCGTGAAAGGGTTCTCTCAAATTGCCCTCCCCCTCACATCTTTAACAAGGAAGGAGACGCCTTTCGTTTGGACCGCGCAGTGCCAGGCGGCTTTCCAGGAGCTAAAGGACCGACTCATCTCAGCCCCGATTCTGGCCCTTCCGTCTGGAAAGGAAGGATTCCAGGTGTATACCGACGCATCATACCAAGGGATGGGAGCGGTGCTGATGCAGAACGGACATGTCATAGCATATGCCTCCCGCCAGCTGAAGACCCATGAGAAGAACTACCCGGTGCACGACCTCGAGATGGGAGCGGTCGTTTTTGCTCTGAAGGTCTGGCGCCATTATCTTTATGGAGTCCACTGCGATATCTTCTCCGATCACAAGAACTTGAAATATGTGGACACGCAGAAGGAGCTGAATATCAGGCAGAGGCGCTGGGTGGAGTTCTTAGCAGATTATCAATATGAGATGCACTACCACCCAGGGAGGGCAAACGTGGTGGCCGACGCGTTGAGTCGGAGAGCGGCCACTTCCGAAGCCAGGCCCCAAGTTATGTCCATGGAGCTAGTTCGGACCTTCAGAGATATGCAGATATCCCTAGTGTCCGAGGATGACCCAGAGCTATATAGGGAGTATCTGGCATCGATGGTGGCTATCGATGATATTCGGGACCGCATCCGGGACGGACAAAGGACAGATGCATGGGCAGTGCCGATATTCCGAGCCTTGGAGGAGGGTTCGACAGGAGATTATTCCCTGAGAGACGGATTGCTACATTTCAAAGGCAGGGTTTATATACCCGCAGGAGGCCGGGTTCGGGAGGACATCATGGCGGAGGCGCATTGTAGTAGATATTCTATACACCCGGGGATCACGAAGATGACGGCAGACTTGAAGAAGATGATGTTTTGGCCAGGGATGAAGAAAGACATTACGTACTTCGTGACCCACTGCGAGACATGCCAGTTAGTGAAGGCGGAGTGTAGACATCCCGCTGGTTTATTGCAGCCACTCCCGGTGCCGGAGTGGAAATTTGAGGACATCGCGATGGACTTCATCCACGGCCTACCTCGATCACGGACGGGAAACGATTCGATCTGGGTGATCGTGGACCGTCTGACGAAGGTGGCTAGGTTCATCCCGATCAGGAAGGACGACTCTGTTGGAGTGTTGGTTCGGAAGTTCGTGGAGCAATATATTCGTTATCACGGCGTGCCAAGGACGATCGTATCAGATCGAGATGGGCGGTTTACGTTCAGAGAGTGGAGATCGGTGCAGGCGTACCTTGGATCCCGACTGACTTTCAGTACGGCCTTCCACCCCCAGACTGACGGGCAGACGGAGCGTACCAATCGGACGCTGGAAGACCTCCTGAGACTATGTATAGTAGACCGCGGAGAGCCCTGGGAGAAGATGCTGCCTTTGGTGGAGTTCTCGTACAACAATAGCTACCAGTCCAGCATACGGATGGCCCCTTACGAGGCTTTATATGGGAGACGGTGCAGGACACCGTTATCTTGGTTACAGGATGAGGACCCGAAGATTCTAGATTCAGAGTTCGTGGAAGACACCGAGGCTCAGGTCAGACTGATCCGGGATCGGATGTTAGAGGCGCAGAGCAGACAGGCCAAGTATTATGACGCTCGGCATCGTCAGGTGGAGTCCCAGATCGGGGATCGGGTGTTCTTGAAGATTCGGCCGATGCATGGAGTTTCACGAGTGCGAGGTCAGCGGAAGAAGCTCAGTCCGAGGTACATGGGGCCCTTCCGGATCCTGGAGCGGATCGGCCCCTTAGCTTACCGGTTGGAGCTGTCACCGGAGCTAGCCGGCTTACACGACGTCTTCCACGTATCTTCGCTCAGGAGGGCTCTACTACGCCAGGAGTTGCAGATTACGGCCCCGGATGGGCCGGTAGCTCCAGACCGATCCGTGCAATTGGAGCCGATACGGATTGACGACCAGGGGGTACGAGTCTTGTGTCGCAAGAAGATCCCACTAGTCAAAGTCTTGTGGAGGAACCACGGGCGAGAGGAGCATACCTGGGAGCCTCAGGACCTGATGCAGGAGAGATACCCGGAGCTGTTTAGTCAGGTAATCCTCGCAACTCCTCAAGTAATTTGAAGTTTTTCTTCCTATTTACAAATACTCATAGAATAATTTAAGAAGGTATAGGCTAAACTTTTTGTTTATTGGAGACTAGCCCGTAAATGTTGACATCATAGGCACTACAACCCTAATGGGATGTTACAAGCTTAACTTGTGCCGATAAAAAAAACCCCGTAAACTTAACCCTAATTTCGGGGACGAAATTTTTGTTTTGTTTATTGGGATTTGTAACATCCCATTTTCAATTAGGCCCTCCCTAAGAATAACTTCGGGTTTGCTTGAGTCAGGGCAAGACCATAAGGGACCAAGTAGACCAAATGAGCTCAAAACCTAGTGATGACTCAGCTTGGGCTGCAAATAGCAAGTTTTCAAAACACTAGGTTTGGGTAACTTAGTGGGTCCAAATTGACTCTAGGGCATGCCTAGACCCAATATGGTGCAAATGAGTCACCAAGGACTCATTGGGGCCAACCCTAGTGGCTTAACTAACCCAAACCAGCCCTAACCCTAAAATGGTCAAAGTGCCCTTCCTAAGGGCCATGTGACCTCCAAGGGGCCAACTCAACTCCACCAAACCCTACCTAGGCCTTAAGGGAGTCCAATGGGTCACTAAAGACCCATTGATGTGGACCCAAAGAGTCAAAATGACCAAATCAACATTTAACCCAAGTCAAGTCAACTTAGCCCATTTGGGTTAACCCAAGTTCAAGCCACCCTCCCTCTTGGGCTAAGCCTGATGACAAGAATAATGTGAGGTATTAGGGCTGCCAATAACCTAGTTCCTTGACCAGTCAACTAGGTGACTAGGAGAGAGAAGAAAAATAGGAGAGAGAAAATAATAGGTTCATGGAGAAGATGAGCCTCCCTCACTCTTGTGAGTTCATGTAAAAATTAAATGGCCTTAGTGGGCTGCCATTAGAGGGGTGAGATGAGGAGTTTTCAGTTTGGGGGTGACTAGGAGAGAGAGAGGAAGAGAGAGAAAGGAAATAATGGTGGGAGGAGAGAGAAATATTGAAAGAGAAGTTGAAGAGGGTGGGGCTCGGCCAAGAGAGGCTGAAAGCATGCCTTTATGGCTGCATTCAACTCCTCTAGAGAAGAGGAGTTGATGCAGCCGTTTCCCAGCCTTCAAGAGGGCTGTTTCAACCCCCCCTCTCCTCAAACCGAGCCACCCCTTTAATGGGCTTGATGGCATTGAAGGATCCAGCCCTCCCCCTCCCCTCTCTTCCTTCTTAACCTCCATCTGTGAGCAAGAGAGAGTTTTTCGAAACCCTAACAGAGGAGCAAGTGGTGGTCGGAGCAAGAGAAGGAGAAAACGCCGCCGCCGCCGTCGCCATGGCCCCTCGCCGATCTACACGTCGCATGGCCGCCGGGAAGGTCCTCCCTCACTCTTTCCCTTGTGCTATAGATCTTAGACGCGTTTAGGGTTCGAGTTCAAGCCCAAAGGAGCCGGTCGGGTGGGCTAAAACCAGAGAAAACTGCCATTTTCATGGCACTTTGGTGGGCTCGGGTAGGGTGGTGCCGCCACCTCCGGCCGCCCTAGCTCCGGCTAGGGATAGCCCCCACCACCGGGAACAAATAGAGGGTGTTTCCCGGTGGTGGCGCCGCCCAGGGTGGCCGGGAAACAGCCCGTAAAAGGCACCTGCGGCGGGCTCGGTTTTGACGTTTTCTGGAAGAAGATGAATAGTACCCATGAATTATTATATTGTTTTATTTCCTGTTTACTGGCCGATTTTAAATTAATTATTAAAAATACATAGGCCCTCCTACAGAAAATATGGCCAATATAAAAGTTATAGCCCTTGATGTCTGGATTAATTCAAAATTGGTTTCAACCAATTTGGATGAGTGGGCTGACCCCAACAACCATTTTGGTGAGGGCTGTCCAAAATGTTGATCAGCCACTAAAATAAATCCCCACTCTTCCTCCCTTGATCAAATGACCTGAAATTTGAACCAGGGGTCACTCTTAACTATACCTAAGAGCTGTGCAAAAATGGTAATTTTTGGATAACATTTTTCTATAGTTTTTGTTAAAATTTAATAATCATATCTTAGAGTGATTAAGGGGTCTAATGACCTCCAAATTCCCCAAAATTTTGGTGGGAGGTCCTTAGGGACCTAGGGAAGCTCTGTATAAAGTTTCATTTAATTTGGAGATGTTTTGGGTGGGTAATTACCCAATCCTAGGTTAGCCCATTAAGGGGCAAATAGGTCAAAAGTGCACTTAGTGATTTTAGTTGACCAAACTCCCTCACCAGAGGCTGAAACTTGGTCCACTGGTTTGTAATGGGCTTTAACACTCCCTTATGGTGTATGGAGTGGTTTGGGGTGAGTATGCCCTAGGACCCAAGTCCAAACCCCTAGGTTGGACTTTGGGGCTTGTGAAGGGCATGGGGTCAAATGACCTTGAATGGAAGTGATTTTTGGTGGAGAGGAGACTAGTGAGGTTAGAACCCCCTGACCAAAGTCTTGGAAGATTTGGAGAGGGTTACCCTCCCTTAAACCCTAACCCTAGTTTAGGACACCTCCTTTGTTAAGGTAAAATAGGTCACCAAAACTTGCCTAAAGGCCATGAAACTTGGGTAGTGTACTTCTTGGGTTTAGGGAAGTCTCTGGGAAATAATATTGAGAGCCTTGGAATTCAATACATGATAGTTCCTTCATAACTCACAAAAATAGGCTTTTGGGTATTTTAATTAATTTGATTTCTCTGGTTGATTAATGGAAATGAAATTTTGGCAGAGAGCTTTTTAGATCCTTATACATATGCTTGAATTTTGCTGGAATTATTAACTGATTATTTTAAGTACTTCATTCACAAGCCATTGATTTTCTAAAAATAGTCAAATAATTATTATGGGTTGTTCCCTCACTGAAATCTGGTGTAACTTAGACAAATGAGTTTTTATGACCTCTTACATCTCTGGTAATTATTGTAGAATTTTTGGATCTATAATCATAGGGGTTGATTTACAAGGCTTGCAATTTGTAGAACTTATAAATGATTTTTAAATAATATTTTTAGGCCTTGTAAAATTATAATTTTTGGTCAGTGAACATTTATGGACATGGTAGAGCCCTGGTAATTTTCTTATAATTTTATGATGAATGAATGTAGTACCTCATGCTCAAAATCACTCATGGCTTTAATTTCTGGATAAATAAATAAATGTTAAGTTATTTAGGAAAAATTTGGAAGTGCTAGATTTAAATTATAAAAGTCATGATAGGCCCTTAGTAATTATCTTAGGGTGTTTGGATGAGAAATTGATGCACTTCCTATCATACTTGTTGTTAGCTCAAGTTGGTCTGCATATAGTGAAATCATAGAAATTGTAATACCATGGTCATAGGGCGACAAATCATGTGTAAAGGCCGTGGCAAGATGATTCGGAGGTTATCAATAAAATTGGTTATGGGATAGTGGTTAGGTTAACTAAGGATGGGTGGAGCTCGGGTTCGACGGAACATCGTCTTTCCTGGGAGCGGGTGAAGGAGTTAAAACACATTAGGGTTAGAACCAGAGTAACATTAAGGGTTTGGGAACGGGGTATTAACCAACAATAATAAGTGCCTTGCGAAAGGGAACTTCGGGCCGTAATGCACCGTCTTGGTTCCTAGTGCCCCTTGAGAGCCCTTCACGGGGTATGCCGGGGGCAGTCCTGGGCTAACGTAAATCTTAAAACAAACGAAAGAGTAATTAGCCTAATAAGGATTCACATTGCACACACTCATTAGTTAGGGTTGGTAATGGTTAAGTCGTCCCGTGGTGTTCTAAGGGATGAAGTCTGGAGATGAGCCGGACGGTTTAGTCCGGGGAAGTTGGTCTCGGTGTGGTTTATACGGACGGTTTAGTCCGGGAGTTTGACATTGTAAATTGTTATATATTAAACGGATGCATGTGCATAAAAATAGGAAAGATTAAGGTGGTGAGTTTTCGATATCGGGGAGTTCGATTGCACCGACACCGATATCGTTGACTCGGCAAGGTGACTAGCACTTAGCCAAGGTTAAGTCCGGCGGACCAGTCGGCAAGAGTACGCAGGAGTCCGCCTCGTGCACCAGGCGTTGAGGGCGTACGATAGGTCAGACCAGTAGTGCTTTTACTGGTTTTGAGGTGGGCGAGGCCCAACCCACCGCTTCCGTCTGCCACTACGGGAGTATCCTGGGAGTTATCTCCAGAAAGGGGGAACTAAAGGTTTGTGTACACAAAGTTGGGTGGGTGAGTTGCACTGCATGACATAACATACCCACCATATAGCTGCATATCATAATCTTTCATAACAATCTTGACACCTAAAGTATAAGTGGAATGGGACGCTTATACTTTAGGACTTGCAAAACGACCCCTTGGTCTATAAGCTTGTGTGGGCAAGTTTATAAATCAAAGGTTAATTTCAATATATATATATGCTGCTGTTTGATAACCGACACCCCAACGTATAAGTGGTATGGGACACTTTATACGATGGGAGCCTTGCAAAAGATCCCTTGGCTTATGTGTACTCACATAAGTGAAGGTTTAAATTACCTTACTTATTTTCCTTCTTGTTTGACCTATTACAACACTTAAGATTTATATTGCTCCCCTATTACAACTTGCTAGTTAGGTCCACCGTCATCTGCTTTTGACTACTCTCCACTTTCATGTCCTCCCCTTTCTTCCTCTCCGCCCGGTGCCTTAGAGCGTGGGGGAAGGGGTGGGGGATGATAGGGCTTAGTCTTTTAGACTAACGGTTTTCGAACCATATCATTTTAGGGGATCGCGGAGCCCAGCATGGAGGGGCAGCCCAGGAGGCCGGTACGCTTGGAGATGGGACAGTCTAGCACGGGAGTCCAGACTACGGGGACTGTGAGTCCCGGCCCTTTAGTAGAGTTTTAGTTTTGCTTCCGCATTGAGTGGTTTTGTAGTGAGGATTTGATGTACCGGGCATGAGCCCTTTTATTTCTAGACTATTTATACTCTGATGATATTCTGTGGACACTCCCATCGTGGAGTTTTATTTTATGTGATATTCTCTTTTGGTGGACTTGCTTCTCTCTTACTTGCTACTCATGGTGATCGAAAAGGCCGGCAGGATCGGCGCGTTGTAGTGGCGACCTTCCCGGGTGCGAAGGTGTCACCGCAAAGCGGCGGTTCTGGGCATAAGACCCCGGGTTTTCAAAAAAAAAAAAAAGGGGTCTTACAAAGTGGTATCAGAGGTAACATCGATCGGATTAGTAGCAGTCCACAAATCCCTGGGTCACCCCCGCGCGAGTTTAGTTTGCGGACAAACTAAGCAGCGGAAGCAGTGGTGTGCCCATAAGGGGAATCACATATAATTGTCCACATTTAGTTCTTTCGAATCATTTTCTCATAATAAAAATTTTTCTTTTCGCAGCCCTCAGCGCAGCCTACTCCACAGGGTGAGGTTTTGCAGACTCCGGATGCTGCACCACCTCCACCAGCTCCCGCTCCTTTCCTTCAGACGGACATGGGGCAGACTTTGACAGCCATCCTAGAAGCCTTCAGGGCTCAACAGGCTCCGGCTCCGCAGTTGATTCCGGGGGCCAACTGGTTGAGTATATTCCGAGGACTTTCTCCCCCGTCCTACTTGGGGACAGAGACGGCAGTTCAGACAGAGGAGTGGTTGGACATCATGCATGAGATGCTGACTGGGATACGATGCCCGGTGGAGGAGAGGGTGGCGTTGGTGGTCTCTTGCCTAGAGTCCCATGCCAAGAGGTGGTGGAAGACACTCCTGGACAAGACTTATGCTGACAGGGAGGTTGCGGAGATCACTTGGGGAGAATTCAGGGTCGCGCTGTTGGAACATTTTGTTCCGCAATCGGCCAGGGATGAGCTTGAGGACCGGTTCTTACAGCTAAAGCAGGGCACCAGGTCGGTGGTGGAGTACCATCGGGAGTTCGATCATCTAGCCCGATATGCAGATTCTTATCAGCTGGACGAAGCCGGGTACACTAAGAGGTTTTACAAGGGCTTGAAGGAGGATTTGAGGGAGGCCCTATTGTTCGTGTCCGATGGGCCTATTCCTCGGATGCTAGAGATGGCCAAGAGGATCGAGGCAGACTGGCATGCTACCCGAGGCCGGAAGCGGCCAATGGAGGATCAGAATCGTGGAGCAAGAAATGAGCAGCGACGAGGTCGTGTTACAGATGTGGGCAGGATGGAGGATCAGCCTCGCCAGGAGGTGAGACAGGAGTCGAGGGAGCAGGTGACGCTAGCTCCCCAGCCCCTCCAGATGCGGGAGATACCAAGACCACAGATGCAGGATTTGCAGAGACCAGGAGGGAGGGCTTACCCTCCACCAGAGTGTTTTCACTGCCGTCAGGTGGGGCATATCAAGAGGAACTGCCCTATGAGAAGGGGGCCCCCACTAGCGCCACAGATTGCCCCACCTGCTCAGCAGTATGGAGGTCGAGGACGCGGTCAAGGACAAGGATACCAGGGCGGAGACCGTAGGCAAGAAAGGGAGCAGGTATATGCACTGGACCTGGCCCAGCCTCGACAACCTGAGCAAGTGATCACAGGTACGACTATGTTTGTTTGCTTTGTCTTAAATCTTTTTCCACCCTTTCCTAGGAATTAACTGTTTTTAGCATTAGGTAGTAAAAACCAAGAATAGAACTCTAAGTTAAGTCACAATCTCAGGCATTGTCTTCATTTGCGGCAAACCCGCACACACTCTCTTCGACATGGGTGCCTCGCACTCGTTTGTGTCGGAGACTTTTATCCAAGGGTTGGATGGCATGGAGAAATTCACGGGGGCGATGATGAAGATACGGCTACCTGACGGGTCGGAGCTGTTCACCTCGTCCCATTGCAATATGGAGGCATGGATAGGCGGGAAACCTTTCGAAGCGTCAGCAACGATCTTGCCACTGCCAGATTATGATCTGATTCTGGGTATGTCATGGCTCCACTGGAACCATGCCCAGATTGACTGCTTGGCCAAGAAGGTTACCCTTAGATATGGGGATTCTCTCATCGTGATGGAAGGTATCAGACCTGCGTCCTATATTTTCTTATCCTCTATTCAGGCCGTTAAGGCCCATCTACAGGGAGACATGGTATATCAGGTACTGTTCGAGATGACCGAGGAGAAGGACCGGATTGCCAATATACCGGTGGTTTGTGATTACGCCGATGTGTTTCCAGAGAAGCTGCCAGGATTGCCTCCGCACAGGGAGAAGGATTTCCAGATTCAGTTGGTGCCAGGGGCTAAGCCGACATCCAGGGCTCCCTATCGGATGGCCCCGAAAGAGCTGGCGGAGTTCCGGACTCAGTTGCGAGAGTTGGTGGAGGCGGGATTTGTTAGACCGAGTTCTTCGCCATGGGGAGCTCCGGTCTTATTCGTGAAGAAGAAGGATGGGACACTTCGCCTGTGCATCGATTATCGAGCACTAAATAGGCTGACCGTCCGAAATACCTATCCGCTCCCCCGGATAGACGAGTTGTTCGACCAGCTGGAGGGAGCCCACTATTTCTCGAAGCTGGACTTGAGGTCAGGATACTACCAGCTGCGGATCCAGGAGGAGGATATTCCGAAGACGGCCTTCAGTAGCAGATATGGCTTGTATGAGTTCACCGTGATGCCCTTTGGGCTCACGAATGCTCCGTCGGCGTTCATGAGTCTCATGAACCGGGTTTTTGAGGCCTACCTGGATGTGTTCGTTATAGTGTTCATAGACGACATCCTGATCTACTCTAGGACGGAGGAGGAGCACACCCGGCATCTGGCACTGACTCTACAGAGGTTGCGGGAGCATCATCTTTATGCGAAATTCAGCAAGCGTCAGTTTTGGTTGAAGGAGGTGGCTTTCCTAGGCCATATTATCAGCGGAGCCGGGTTGGCAGTGGATCCGACAAAGGTTCAGGCAGTTCGAGATTGGCCGCCGTTGAAGACAGCCACCGATGTACGAAGTTTCTTGGGACTTGCCGGTTATTACCGGAAGTTCGTGAAAGGGTTCTCTCAAATTGCCCTCCCCCTCACATCTTTAACAAGGAAGGAGACGCCTTTCGTTTGGACCGCGCAGTGCCAGGCGGCTTTCCAGGAGCTAAAGGACCGACTCATCTCAGCCCCGATTCTGGCCCTTCCGTCTGGAAAGGAAGGATTCCAGGTGTATACCGACGCATCATACCAAGGGATGGGAGCGGTGCTGATGCAGAACGGACATGTCATAGCATATGCCTCCCGCCAGCTGAAGACCCATGAGAAGAACTACCCGGTGCACGACCTCGAGATGGGAGCGGTCGTTTTTGCTCTGAAGGTCTGGCGCCATTATCTTTATGGAGTCCACTGCGATATCTTCTCCGATCACAAGAACTTGAAATATGTGGACACGCAGAAGGAGCTGAATATCAGGCAGAGGCGCTGGGTGGAGTTCTTAGCAGATTATCAATATGAGATGCACTACCACCCAGGGAGGGCAAACGTGGTGGCCGACGCGTTGAGTCGGAGAGCGGCCACTTCCGAAGCCAGGCCCCAAGTTATGTCCATGGAGCTAGTTCGGACCTTCAGAGATATGCAGATATCCCTAGTGTCCGAGGATGACCCAGAGCTATATAGGGAGTATCTGGCATCGATGGTGGCTATCGATGATATTCGGGACCGCATCCGGGACGGACAAAGGACAGATGCATGGGCAGTGCCGATATTCCGAGCCTTGGAGGAGGGTTCGACAGGAGATTATTCCCTGAGAGACGGATTGCTACATTTCAAAGGCAGGGTTTATATACCCGCAGGAGGCCGGGTTCGGGAGGACATCATGGCGGAGGCGCATTGTAGTAGATATTTTATACACCCGGGGATCACGAAGATGACGGCAGACTTGAAGAAGATGATGTTTTGGCCAGGGATGAAGAAAGACATTACGTACTTCGTGACCCACTGCGAGACATGCCAGTTAGTGAAGGCGGAGTGTAGACATCCCGCTGGTTTATTGCAGCCACTCCCGGTGCCGGAGTGGAAATTTGAGGACATCGCGATGGACTTCATCCACGGCCTACCTCGATCACGGACGGGAAACGATTCGATCTGGGTGATCGTGGACCGTCTGACGAAGGTGGCTAGGTTCATCCCGATCAGGAAGGACGACTCTGTTGGAGTGTTGGTTCGGAAGTTCGTGGAGCAATATATTCGTTATCACGGCGTGCCAAGGACGATCGTATCAGATCGAGATGGGCGGTTTACGTCCAGAGAGTGGAGATCGGTGCAGGCGTACCTTGGATCCCGACTGACTTTCAGTACGGCCTTCCACCCCCAGACTGACGGGCAGACGGAGCGTACCAATCGGACGCTGGAAGACCTCCTGAGACTATGTATAGTAGACCGCGGAGAGCCCTGGGAGAAGATGCTGCCTTTGGTGGAGTTCTCGTACAACAATAGCTACCAGTCCAGCATACGGATGGCCCCTTACGAGGCTTTATATGGGAGACGGTGCAGGACACCGTTATCTTGGTTACAGGATGAGGACCCGAAGATTCTAGATTCAGAGTTCGTGGAAGACACCGAGGCTCAGGTCAGACTGATCCGGGATCGGATGTTAGAGGCGCAGAGCAGACAGGCCAAGTATTATGACGCTCGGCATCGTCAGGTGGAGTCCCAGATCGGGGATCGGGTGTTCTTGAAGATTCGGCCGATGCATGGAGTTTCACGAGTGCGAGGTCAGCGGAAGAAGCTCAGTCCGAGGTACATGGGGCCCTTCCGGATCCTGGAGCGGATCGGCCCCTTAGCTTACCGGTTGGAGCTATCACCGGAGCTAGCCGGCTTACACGACGTCTTCCACGTATCTTCGCTCAGGAGGGCTCTACTACGCCAGGAGTTGCAGATTACGGCCCCGGATGGGCCGGTAGCTCCAGACCGATCCGTGCAATTGGAGCCGATACGGATTGACGACCAGGGGGTACGAGTCTTGCGTCGCAAGAAGATCCCACTAGTCAAAGTCTTGTGGAGGAACCACGGGCGAGAGGAGCATACCTGGGAGCCTCAGGACCTGATGCAGGAGAGATACCCGGAGCTGTTTAGTCAGGTAATCCTCGCAACTCCTCAAGTAATTTGAAGTTTTTCTTCCTATTTACAAATACTCATAGAATAATTTAAGAAGGTATAGGCTAAACTTTTTGTTTATTGGAGACTAGCCCGTAAATGTTGACATCATAGGGCACTACAACCCTAATGGGATGTTACAAGCTTAACTTGTGCCGATAAAAAAAACCCCGTAAACTTAACCCTAATTTCGGGGACGAAATTTTTGTTTTGTTTATTGGGATTTGTAACATCCCATTTCCAATTAGGCCCCCCCTAAGAATAACTTCGGGTTTGCTTGAGTCAGGGCAAGACCATAAGGGACCAAGTAGACCAAATGAGCTCAAAACCTAGTGATGACTCAGCTTGGGCTGCAAATAGCAAGTTTTCAAAACACTAGGTTTGGGTAACTTAGTGGGTCCAAATTGACTCTGGGGCATGCCTAGACCCAATATGGTGCAAATGAGTCACCAAGGACTCATTGGGGCCAACCCTAGTGGCTTAACTAACCCAAACCAGCCCTAACCCTAAAATGGTCAAAGTGCCCTTCCTAAGGGCCATGTGACCTCCAAGGGGCCAACTCAACTCCACCAAACCCTACCTAGGCCTTAAGGGAGTCCAATGGGTCACTAAAGACCCATTGATGTGGACCCAAAGAGTCAAAATGACCAAATCAACATTTAACCCAAGTCAAGTCAACTTAGCCCATTTGGGTTAACCCAAGTTCAAGCCACCCTCCCTCTTGGGCTAAGCCTGATGACAAGAATAATGTGAGGTATTAGGGCTGCCAATAACCTAGTTCCTTGACCAGTCAACTAGGTGACTAGGAGAGAGAAGAAAAATAGGAGAGAGAAAATAATAGGTTCATGGAGAAGATGAGCCTCCCTCACTCTTGTGAGTTCATGTAAAAATTAAATGGCCTTAGTGGGCTGCCATTAGAGGGGTGAGATGAGGAGTTTTCAGTTTGGGGGTGACTAGGAGAGAGAGAGGAAGAGAGAGAAAGGAAATAATGGTGGGAGGAGAGAGAAATATTGAAAGAGAAGTTGAAGAGGGTGGGGCTCGGCCAAGAGAGGCTGAAAGCATGCCTTTATGGCTGCATTCAACTCCTCTAGAGAAGAGGAGTTGATGCAGCCGTTTCCCAGCCTTCAAGAGGGCTGTTTCAACCCCCCCTCTCCTCAAACCGAGCCACCCCTTTAATGGGCTTGATGGCATTGAAGGATCCAGCCCTCCCCCTCCCCTCTCTTCCTTCTTAACCTCCATCTGTGAGCAAGAGAGAGTTTTTCGAAACCCTAACAGAGGAGCAAGTGGTGGTCGGAGCAAGAGAAGGAGAAAACGCCGCCGCCGCCGTCGCCATGGCCCCTCGCCGATCTACACGTCGCATGGCCGCCGGGAAGGTCCTCCCTCACTCTTTCCCTTGTGCTATAGATCTTAGACGCGTTTAGGGTTCGAGTTCAAGCCCAAAGGAGCCGGTCGGGTGGGCTAAAACCAGAGAAAACTGCCATTTTCATGGCACTTTGGTGGGCTCGGGTAGGGTGGTGCCGCCACCTCCGGCCGCCCTAGCTCCGGCTAGGGATAGCCCCCACCACCGGGAACAAATAGAGGGTGTTTCCCGGTGGTGGCGCCGCCCAGGGTGGCCGGGAAACAGCCCGTAAAAGGCACCTGCGGCGGGCTCGGTTTTGACGTTTTCTGGAAGAAGATGAATAGTACCCATGAATTATTATATTGTTTTATTTCCTGTTTACTGGCCGATTTTAAATTAATTATTAAAAATACATAGGCCCTCCTACAGAAAATATGGCCAATATAAAAGTTATAGCCCTTGATGTCTGGATTAATTCAAAATTGGTTTCAACCAATTTGGATGAGTGGGCTGACCCCAACAACCATTTTGGTGAGGGCTGTCCAAAATGTTGATCAGCCACTAAAATAAATCCCCACTCTTCCTCCCTTGATCAAATGACCTGAAATTTGAACCAGGGGTCACTCTTAACTATACCTAAGAGCTGTGCAAAAATGGTAATTTTTGGATAACATTTTTCTATAGTTTTTGTTAAAATTTAATAATCATATCTTAGAGTGATTAAGGGGTCTAATGACCTCCAAATTCCCCAAAATTTTGGTGGGAGGTCCTTAGGGACCTAGGGAAGCTCTGTATAAAGTTTCATTTAATTTGGAGATGTTTTGGGTGGGTAATTACCCAATCCTAGGTTAGCCCATTAAGGGGCAAATAGGTCAAAAGTGCACTTAGTGATTTTAGTTGACCAAACTCCCTCACCAGAGGCTGAAACTTGGTCCACTGGTTTGTAATGGGCTTTAACACTCCCTTATGGTGTATGGAGTGGTTTGGGGTGAGTATGCCCTAGGACCCAAGTCCAAACCCCTAGGTTGGACTTTGGGGGCTTGTGAAGGGCATGGGGTCAAATGACCTTGAATGGAAGTGATTTTTGGTGGAGAGGAGACTAGTGAGGTTAGAACCCCCTGACCAAAGTCTTGGAAGATTTGGAGAGGGTTACCCTCCCTTAAACCCTAACCCTAGTTTAGGACACCTCCTTTGTTAAGGTAAAATAGGTCACCAAAACTTGCCTAAAGGCCATGAAACTTGGGTAGTGTACTTCTTGGGTTTAGGGAAGTCTCTGGGAAATAATATTGAGAGCCTTGGAATTCAATACATGATAGTTCCTTCATAACTCACAAAAATAGGCTTTTGGGTATTTTAATTAATTTGATTTCTCTGGTTGATTAATGGAAATGAAATTTTGGCAGAGAGCTTTTTAGATCCTTATACATATGCTTGAATTTTGCTGGAATTATTAACTGATTATTTTAAGTACTTCATTCACAAGCCATTGATTTTCTAAAAATAGTCAAATAATTATTATGGGTTGTTCCCTCACTGAAATCTGGTGTAACTTAGACAAATGAGTTTTTATGACCTCTTACATCTCTGGTAATTATTGTAGAATTTTTGGATCTATAATCATAGGGGTTGATTTACAAGGCTTGCAATTTGTAGAACTTATAAATGATTTTTAAATAATATTTTTAGGCCTTGTAAAATTATAATTTTTGGTCAGTGAACATTTATGGACATGGTAGAGCCCTGGTAATTTTCTTATAATTTTATGATGAATGAATGTAGTACCTCATGCTCAAAATCACTCATGGCTTTAATTTCTGGATAAATAAATAAATGTTAAGTTATTTAGGAAAAATTTGGAAGTGCTAGATTTAAATTATAAAAGTCATGATAGGCCCTTAGTAATTATCTTAGGGTGTTTGGATGAGAAATTGATGCACTTCCTATCATACTTGTTGTTAGCTCAAGTTGGTCTGCATATAGTGAAATCATAGAAATTGTAATACCATGGTCATAGGGCGACAAATCATGTGTAAAGGCCGTGGCAAGATGATTCGGAGGTTATCAATAAAATTGGTTATGGGATAGTGGTTAGGTTAACTAAGGATGGGTGGAGCTCGGGTTCGACGGAACATCGTCTTTCCTGGGAGCGGGTGAAGGAGTTAAAACACATTAGGGTTAGAACCAGAGTAACATTAAGGGTTTGGGAACGGGGTATTAACCAACAATAATAAGTGCCTTGCGAAAGGGAACTTCGGGCCGTAATGCACCGTCTTGGTTCCTAGTGCCCCTTGAGAGCCCTTCACGGGGTATGCCGGGGGCAGTCCTGGGCTAACGTAAATCTTAAAACAAACGAAAGAGTAATTAGCCTAATAAGGATTCACATTGCACACACTCATTAGTTAGGGTTGGTAATGGTTAAGTCGTCCCGTGGTGTTCTAAGGGATGAAGTCTGGAGATGAGCCGGACGGTTTAGTCCGGGGAAGTTGGTCTCGGTGTGGTTTATACGGACGGTTTAGTCCGGGAGTTTGACATTGTAAATTGTTATATATTAAACGGATGCATGTGCATAAAAATAGGAAAGATTAAGGTGGTGAGTTTTCGATATCGGGGAGTTCGATTGCACCGACACCGATATCGTTGACTCGGCAAGGTGACTAGCACTTAGCCAAGGTTAAGTCCGGCGGACCAGTCGGCAAGAGTACGCAGGAGTCCGCCTCGTGCACCAGGCGTTGAGGGCGTACGATAGGTCAGACCAGTAGTGCTTTTACTGGTTTTGAGGTGGGCGAGGCCCAACCCACCGCTTCCGTCTGCCACTACGGGAGTATCCTGGGAGTTATCTCCAGAAAGGGGGAACTAAAGGTTTGTGTACACAAAGTTGGGTGGGTGAGTTGCACTGCATGACATAACATACCCACCATATAGCTGCATATCATAATCTTTCATAACAATCTTGACACCTAAAGTATAAGTGGAATGGGACGCTTATACTTTAGGACTTGCAAAACGACCCCTTGGTCTATAAGCTTGTGTGGGCAAGTTTATAAATCAAAGGTTAATTTCAATATATATATATGCTGCTGTTTGATAACCGACACCCCAACGTATAAGTGGTATGGGACACTTTATACGATGGGAGCCTTGCAAAAGATCCCTTGGCTTATGTGTACTCACATAAGTGAAGGTTTAAATTACCTTACTTATTTTCCTTCTTGTTTGACCTATTACAACACTTAAGATTTATATTGCTCCCCTATTACAACTTGCTAGTTAGGTCCACCGTCATCTGCTTTTGACTACTCTCCACTTTCATGTCCTCCCCTTTCTTCCTCTCCGCCCGGTGCCTTAGAGCGTGGGGGAAGGGGTGGGGGATGATAGGGCTTAGTCTTTTAGACTAACGGTTTTCGAACCATATCATTTTAGGGGATCGCGGAGCCCAGCATGAAGGGGCAGCCCAGGAGGCCGGTACGCTTGGAGATGGGACAGTCTAGCACGGGAGTCCAGACTACGGGGACTGTGAGTCCCGGCCCTTTAGTAGAGTTTTAGTTTTGCTTCCGCATTGAGTGGTTTTGTAGTGAGGATTTGATGTACCGGGCATGAGCCCTTTTATTTCTAGACTATTTATACTCTGATGATATTCTGTGGACACTCCCATCGTGGAGTTTTATTTTATGTGATATTCTCTTTTGGTGGACTTGCTTCTCTCTTACTTGCTACTCATGGTGATCGAAAAGGCCGGCAGGATCGGCGCGTTGTAGTGGCGACCTTCCCGGGTGCGAAGGTGTCACCGCAAAGCGGCGGTTCTGGGCATAAGACCCCGGGTTTTCAAAAAAAAAAAATGGGGTCTTACATCATAAGTCTTGGTTTTAAGATTCTCCATATCAAAAGACTCATAACTAGTGATAGAGGATTCCTAGTGAGGAAGAAGAGTGAATGTACCCAATATTTAGGGAACTACTATAAACTTTTGTGTCTTCTGTGTTGCTTTCTCTATCTTTTTTGTGCTTTTATTTACTTAAGATTGCTATACTGTGATATAAACTAGATTGATGTGTGAATATGTGAAAATAAGAAAACCATCTCTTAAAATTTAAATACTTTATTCACCCTCCCTTTAGAGTACTTCTCATGAGATTATCTTCACTTTCATTTGATATCAGAGCAAAGTTGATCAAAAAATGGTTAACACCTTAATCAATATGGTCCCTGAGAATCTAATCACCTGAGATAAATTTATATCATAAATATGAACACATCACAAGATAGAGATTATGCAACCACAAGACCTCCTGTTTATAACTTAATGGAAATTTAGAATTAAATTATATATGAACTCTATTAATGAATACATTTTTGAATCAATTTAGACAAGTTCGGTGATCCCATCAAAGTTGGACATTATTAGAAAGTTGGTGCTATCTCCTAAGGCTGAATAGACAGAGATTGATAAGAAGGATAGTTCTAATAATGTAAAAGCCATGAACATATTGGTCTCTACAATGTCTAATGGAATTTTTCAAAAGGTGGCATATTGTCAATCTGCTAAGGAGATATGAGACTCCCTCATAAGAATTGTAGAGGGATATTTTGAAGAAAGTAGTGATAAGAAATCTTCACTCTTTTCTCAATATGAGAGTTTCAAGAAAGGAGTTGAAGAAACATTAGCTGATATATACACTAGGTTCAACATTATAGTAAGGGAACTAAAGAGCCCACACAAAGAGATCTCAATAAGTATGATCAATAATAAGATCCTCACGTGACTCCTAAGTTCATATGACAACATAATATATGATATAAGAGAGTATAAATGTTAAAGGGAGATTATTTCTGAGAATCTCTTTGGTAAGCTAAAATATTATGAAATTCTCCTCCATACCAAGGAAGCAAAAGCTGCAATGAAAAATGGTTCCTCCTCCAAGGGAAAATCTATTTCCATGAAGGCTAGCAATTAAGTAAACCATTTGTTAAGGATGAAGCGACAAGTATTCTAGCAAGAAGATTCAAGAAGTGGATCAAGTTTGAAGGATCCAGAAGGAAGGAGAGAAGCCATATACAAAACCAATATATAACAAGACTCCTTCTAAAGATATAATTTGTTTTATTTATAGTAAAGCATGACACATTTCCCTTGAGTGCACTGAGGGCACTAATGAGAGTTCAAAGAAGAATTATAGGACGATGATGATGACTCTCATGGCCCAGGGTCATAGATCCTTGGAGAATTGAGGTATGATATTGCATCATTATCATGTGTAGTTGCATGAGCTTAATGTTCAATTCCAAGCATTATGACAATATAGCAAAGTTGAGGAAACTTTTTGGTGGATCTGGTAATGTTTGTTTATAAAGTTCATTTAGGAAAACCTAAATGCACTAACAAATAATTATCCATCTATTCATCAATGTTTTTTCTTGGGGGTGAGATTAGAACTAGGCTCTTGACCATTAGGATTTGTCAAAGAGTTTAAAGTTGGAATTTGATAGTTGAATTACTAGCACGTTGTCATTGATTGCATACCCCTGACAATATGAATAAAAACTGATTTATTAACCATTACATAAGGGATGATTGATGATTCATTTGTAGATTAATAAGTCATGAGGGGTTAGAATGATTAATTCATCATGGTTGGTAGAATGATTTGAAGATTATATATTTAATTCCTTGAGTGATGGTCTAGTATGCGATGTTTATTTCTACACCATCAAGAATGATTAGCCAACCATAATTGATGGATTATTTTTGTAATTACAAAGAATAATCTCATTACAAATCCATAGTAGATGTATGCCAAGTCAAGATGGTAGTGTTTATGGATCATTAATCAATATTAATAATCCTAGATAGTGATAGAATCCATGTGGTGGGGAATGATATAATGAATAGTGGTTTTGGAATATGATATCAGTATTATCCTTAATATGATATTCCAAAAAATGGAATGCTAGCTTTGCCAATGAAGGTTATAAATGTGAAATCATGGGGAATAACCCCATTATGTGATGAATTTGCTGAATCATTGTGATGACATAGGAATGTCATGTGATTTGAGGATATGATAAGTGTGAATGTTATGGTTGTGATTGCCGACTGTATTCCTTGATGGTTTTATAGAACCTTACAAGATGGTTGTATCTTTAGTCAATGTGAGTGATATTTGATAGCCACATAATCGACGATATTACTTTCCTATTTGTGATGTATCTTGTCATGTGATGACTTGGAAGTCTAGTATAGCTTGTTTGCTTATTTTCTTATGATTTAAACTGTTGGAAAAAGGCAACATGTGGGTGTACCTCGCTACATATACAACTTTGTAGTATGATAAGAAAAGGACTTATTTGTTGAAATGTCATTTACAACGCGAGTGACCATATGAATGGTGAGAACTATATCATCCAAATGCATGGAAGCATTACAATGTGGTGTTGGGACATGAATACATGTCCATATTAGTTGGGGTGTGCATAGAAAACTAAAACCGACCAAACCGAGAAAACTGAGCCAAATTTCAGACCAAATCGATCGTTTTTGTTCAGGTTCTATTCAAGGGGGTTGAAAAATGTGTTAGTTTGGTTTAGTTCCGGTTTAAAGGGTTGGTAAACCGAAAAACCAAACTGACTAAGTCAATAAAATACCTAACAACAATTGAATTTACCGAATAACCCCAAGAACTAAAACTTGATCAAGAAATGCTGAAGTGATAAACTTTAGTCAGTACCTCACAGTTAGAAAATTGATTGATAGAGCGAGAGATTTGAACCAACTTATCATTCACACTCTAGAACAAGAGTAAGAGACATTATATTAATTAGAATTGTCTAAAAGATCATCATTTGTGCTTAATTAGAGTGATTAAGATGGTAAATTTTACCTCATATTTTGGGGTGTGCACACAATATTTATTTTTGTAGACCGCTAGAAGAATATTACTCAAGAGAATGATGATAATACTAGGATTATTCAGATCATGAGAATGCTTAAAATCAATTTTTTTTTAGATAGTTAAGTTTTAAATTTACCCGAAAATCGAACCGATGTCAAAAAAATAAAACAAATTGCACCGATTAGTTTTAATTCGATTTTGGTGTTTAATGTGTAAAAAGCAAGGTTATTTTGGTTCGGTTTTGGTTTTACCTAAAAATAAACCAAACCGAACTATTTCTAGTCGTACATATTATTGGGGCCATATGGCTGACACTTAAATTGCATCGTCCCAATGCATGGAAGCTTTATGATGTGGTGTTAGGACATGCATAAATGTCCATATTGGTGTTAGCGGGTTTGCATACCACAATGTTTAAGTGCCTTGAGAGCACTATGAGAGATTTTTGAATTATGTTTGACTGTAAAGATTATATGCTATTAATAGTGTAGTCTAGAAAGTGATAGTCGACTATTAGTAGTAGATCTTAATGAATAGGATATCCATATTTGATACTTTACCTTATGTGTGCATAGTAGGACACCTTATTTATATGCCCAACAAAAAGACATATATGTTGATTGTGACACATAACCCTGCAATTTGTTTATTGCTTCATGTTATGTTTATTGTGAGTTTATATGGGCTTCTGCTCTTAGGGTCTACTAGTATGCCTAAGGAGTGGGATATATCGTCACATTATTTTTGGTCAACTTAGGTTAACCCTCATTTTTTGCTTATTTATATTCATTTTTAGGGTTTTACACTAGAGCTTGCTATTGTCGTGCTACAAAATAAATAGAAATTATGATGATTAAATGTTTCATATATCCATGAAGCCTATTTTTAATTTATCGGGACATTGAGCCTCGAATATTGTAATACAAACTATATGGATGAATGTAATGGCCATATAATATTGTTGTACATTGTATTATCACTTACAACTTGTAATATTTTGGATTATAGTTGCCGCAGATATTCTCCCATTGAAGTATTTATCTTTTGCACTTTGAATATACTTTGATGATCAAGTTTTTAATACTGGTTACCATGTTCTTATATCTCTCTCATGGAAGTTGCATGCTATGGAGCTCGACCAAACCCACATTATTTGGTGAATATGGGTAGTTTGTTACAATTTAGTATTAAAGATAGGTTTCAAACATCCTAGAGGAGTTTTAAAGAATTCTAGAGATTTTGGGAACCTTATAGTTATAGGAACACTTCATATGCAAAGATTTCCATGTAGGAAGTGATATATACAAGACCGAGTGTCCTTTGATGTGTTACTTATTTACATTTTTCTTTGGTATGTTGTTTGAGAGCTGTCATTTAGACTATCTTTAATATTCTAGGTGATCAGTGATGGTGGTGGATCTTCATGTCTTATAGAGGATACCAGTGATATTGGTGTTACAACATTTATAGTTTCCAAGATATCACTAGTAGGATTTAGTGGGAGGATAGATGGAGTTGTAGATGTCACTATGATAACACATTATATTGGTTTGACTACTGGTATGATATTTGTGACCATTGGAGATACACATGTGCCTATTATTTGTGGTGAATATATTGTTGCGGGAGTAGTATGCAATAATGATGAGTTGTTGAAGTCTTTCTTGAGGTATAAATCACCATTATTTAAAGGCATTAGTTTCTTAATTGATGCAGAGGATTAGTTTACGTGGATTAAAGAGACACTACTTATAATGGAAATCCCAATAATAAGATGTTGAACTTCCATCTTTCATCTTATTTAGAGATGCAAAGATTTGGTGGAAGGAGCAGTGTGACGAATATTTTATCAGAGGTTCCTTAACACAAATTAGCATAGAAGTCTTTTCTACCACTTTTTGAAAGTGATATATCCTAAGTACCACACATCTCATACAATAAGAGAATATCTCAATATTGAAATAATTTGAGTTGACCATTGAGTCATACACCCAAGAGTTCACAAGCTTGAGCAGTTATGCATGCGATGTAGTGGATTATGAAATGGAGAAAGTTCAATAATTCTATATGGGGTTGTGCAAAGAGTTGAGACAACATTTGTGTGGACCAAAATCTATTGAATTCTATGTAGTGATTGAGTTTTCCTCAATTACGAGGCTTTACTTACAAGCTAATTGCGTTTGCATGTTAAAATTCAAAATGATAGAGAATATTGTTGCTTGGTGTATACATATAGATTTATTATCTTAATTTTTATGCACATTAAAAAAGCAGTTATGATGCGGAAAATTTAATACCTTAAATATAAATTTGTTGAGGTTATGATGACAAGCGAGTTGTTAATTAACAATCTTACTCTAATCAGAATCTTAAGGTTAAAGGCAATCGTTGGTTTGTTGAATGATTTTAGAATTTTGGTCTAATTTGTTTGGAGTTGTGATGAGGTTTGGAAATGTAGGTACCTACGGAAATGTGCTTCAATGAAATTGTGATCCTTTATAGGGAAAAATGTTTGGTGATTTAATGAATTATGCACATCCTTTTGGTTAATTAACCATTATGTTGTTACTCATTATCTCCAAATGAAGTGATGTTATGGCATGGTCACTACCTAATATGGTTTGGTTAAATTATTATATCCCTGAGGCGAATGATTTGTGAGTTGACCCGCTCGGATATGAATGTTAAGTGGAAAATTGGTTTTATGAAAATTTGGAAAGCTCTCTAGTGGAGGAATATCACAATATATGTTAGTTAGAAGTAGAAGGCTAAATCTGAATGACTTTTTTATAGTGACTGTAATAGATAAACATTTTTTGGGACTATGAAGAAAATCAATATTTAGAAGTTAATACTCTAAAAAGAGATGATTAATCCTGGTATTATGACCAAGGTGGTCTAAAGAACATTGTTTTAAGATAGCTCGGGTAGCTTTGTTGAACTTTTTACACCCTTGTATATGTTGTTCTTTGGAATCAGTATGGACTTAGAAGTGTCATCAGTGGCCCCTTAATGCAGATGCTTGTAACTTATTATGCTAGGTGGATTCTTGTTGGGTATATTGGAAACTGTGTACCAGATTTGGAGAAGCCTCACTTAACTCAATGATATACATCAATGTGTATTTGATGGGATGTTGAGTTTCAATGTGCAGGTTAAAGAAATGCAGGATAATTTTCTAAGTACAAGTGTCGACACTTGTGAGGGAAATGTGTCGACACCAGAAGCAAGATTGTGTAGACACACAAGACTTGTGTCGATACACAGAAATTCTGTCAGCAGCAGTTGTGTCGACACCTAGGACTTGTGTCGACACACACTCAACACCAGCTATGTTGAAGACCAGAAGTAGTTGTGTCGACACACAGGACTTGTGTCAACACGCACTCAAAGAAATCTGTCAACACTAGCTATGTCGAGACCAGAAGCAGTTGTGTCGACACACGGGACTTGTGTCGACACATCCAACAGAAGCAGTGTCGAGAAGATAAAGAATGACTGTGTCGACACATTGGGAGCTGTGTCGACATCATCAAGACTTGTGTCAACACATGGTCTATTTGTGTCGACACATCTGAAGTGTTATGCTGACAGTTCTCTGCTATGATAGAAGTTTAAGGAGGAGTCAATTGTCAAGACTGAAGACCTGAAAGTTGTCATAAGTAACAAAGCTAACACATCTGTCAGAGCTGTCAGAAGGCTGCTATAAACCGGATCAGCCGGTAACCTTGGATGGATTCTATATATAGACCTATTCTGTCACAATCAGAAGCAATGAACAAGAGAGGGGGAACAAGAGACAAACCCAGAAGAAGGCTGATCCTGAAGAGTCTGCAAGAAAAATTCAGATCTGAATCTGAATTTAAGAAGGAAGCTGGATTAAAGATCAACTCCAACTCCAATTAAAGATCAACCTTACTTGGTACAAATTCAAGAAGCTTTGAAGAAGCTAAGATAGGTTGGATCTAAAGTAATCTGTTCAATCAAGAACAGATCAAGAAGCTTTCACCCTATTCTCTTTCTATCAGGGGAAGAATTTATTGTTTTAAACAATTAATTTTCTTGTAAGATCTTATATAGATCTGAGTTGTAAGTCTAAATTTATAAAGGCTGAGGTAGGGCTGAGAGCCTGAGGTAGGACTTGAAGAAGTCTGAGTTGTAGGCCTGGTGATAAAGGCTGAGGTAGGGCTGTTGCCTGAGGTAGGATTCTTGGGAAGAATCTGAGGTGTAGGACTTGAAGAAGCCTGAGTTGTAGGATTGGTGATAAAGGCTGAGGTAGGGCTGTTTCCTGAGGTAGGATTCTTGGGATGAATCTGAGGTGTAGGACTTGAAGAAGTCTGAGTTGTAGGAACCAGTTGGGTTCTGAGTTATAAGATCTGTGGATCTGAGATAGTGGAAGGAAGTTTGACCGAATCCAGCTCTCTACTGGATAGGTGAAGGGGGAGAGTGGATGTATCCACAAATTGAGGAACCACTATAAACCATTGTGTCTGTGCTATGAATTTTCTGTGATTGTTATTCTTTGTGCTGTGATAATTGTGTTGTGTATAACTTTGTTAATTGCCTAAGTTGTTAAAAAAGATTAGAACCTATTCACCCCCCTTCTAGGTGTTTAGGCTCTTTAAACCAAATCTTTCAAGTGGTATTAGAGGGGGGTTGCTCAAATATAGACCTAACAGTCTGAGTAGATCTCCAAGACAATTAACTGTTAGCCAGAATGGGTTAAAGTGAGAATCAGAAGGAACTTGGATCCATGAAACTTCCTATCTGTATGAAATAAAACTTTAGCATATGGAAAGAGAGGGTTAGATTGTTCATGGAGGCATCTGATCCAAGAATTTACATTACAGTTCAAGAATGTCCTTTCATTCCAATGAACATATCAGTTCTTGATGCAAATCTCAAAAATCCAAAGAGCTATTCTGAAATGACTAAGGAAGAGATCATCCTAGCAACCTTAGACAAGAGAGCACAAAATATAATTGTGAGTGCTATAGATGATTCTACATTTCAGAATCTGGTACATTGCGAAACCACCAAGGAGATGTGAGACATTTTGATTGTCTACATTGAGGGAACTGAAGAAGTAAGAGAGGATAGAAAGTCCATGTTAAATCAAGAATATGAGAGCTTTAGACAAGCTAAGACTGACAACATAGTTGAATGTTATAAGAAATTCTTTAGAATTGTAAATGAGCTAATGACTTATGGAAGAGTCTTTAGCACATATGAATTGAATAACAAGTTTCTTAGGTCACTAATCAAGGACTGGGATATAAAAATATGTGACATCAGAGAGGTGGCCAGGCTTGCTGATACACCTCCACCAACCTTGTTTGGAAAACTGTTATCTTATAAGATGCAGCTCACTGCCAGAAAGGAGGAGGAGAAAAGCAATAGGTCATAATATAAAGAAAAGTCAGTAGCCTTCAAGGCTGAAGCTACAAGAATGGGTAGTAAAAAGTCTCCTTCTCCACCCAGGAGAATTGCTGATGCTGAATCAGAAAATCCTGACATCAACACTTCAGACAGCCACAACTCTGATGAAGATTTTGCTGCCTTTACAAGGCCGTTTCAGAGGTTCATGAAGAGAAAGAAATGGAGAACAAAGCCATCTACATCCTTCTCCAAAGATGACTATAATAAAAATAAGAAACCTTCCAAGGATGACAGGTATGGCTCTAATCCTAGTAAACAAAATGCTTCTAAAATTATTTGATATTGCTGTAACAGGCCTGGACATGTCATAGTTGATTGTCCTGATAAGAGAAAGGAGTGTATGGACAAGAAGAAGCATAAAAATAAGGGAAAGAAGGAGAGGCCCTTATTTCCCAGAAGCAGGAGAGTTGGACTGTCTGTTCATCATCAGAATCAGGAGAAGAGGATGAAGCAGAAGCCTATATAGGATTGTTCACTACAGAAGAGGATTCTGTGGAAATAGAATTCTTGCAAATGCTGGATTCCATAAATGGAAGTGAAGATCATTATTGTAGAGGGCTGATGGCTTTATCTGAGGAAGATCAGTGCCAGGATCAGCCTGGTCCCAGTAAGGTATACAATGCATCCTTAGTTTCTAATAATTTTACTGGATCTGAATCAAAAGCATCTGCATCAAGAGATGTGGATGGTTCTGAGTCTAAAGGGGATGTTCATTAATTAATTGATGAGTATGGTGGTCTGTTGCAAGCTCTTAAGAGAAGCAAATTCCTTATCAAGAATCAGGCGAAGGAAATTGAATCTCTCAAATTGGCTGCATCAGATTCAACAAAGATGTTGGATTTTGAAATTTAAAGAGGTTGTAAAACTAAAAAACATAACTGTTATTTAGATGGGTACAATCACTTTCAAAAATAATCATATCAAGAATCGGGAAGTTAGACTTCAGAAAGAAAAGGATCTTGTGGCTAAATTCTCTAAGCCAAAGTCAGTCTTACCCATAATTGATAATTTCATCTCCCAAAAGGGTACTACAGGATTAGTCTTCAAGGGAAGAACAAGGGCAGCCAATTCTCAAAGAAAAGACAAAGCCCCAGTTCAACCACTAGCTATGAAACCCCCTATTTCTTTTAGAAAAGTGATGCAGCCTACTAATAGGTATGATCATGACATCACTCATGGTCACTGTAAGTATGGTGATCTGAATGTCAAGAGTGCAAATTCTAATAGGTCACCCCATGAGCAAACCCATCAGGTTCTTAAGGAATCCTTAGTCTTTGCTGCTCTAGCACCTGCACTGAAAAGGACTGCTGACAGCAATATTGTTAAGCCTGTACTTAAGAAAAGGTACAACAGATTTGAGTGCTACTGTTGTGGCAAGGCGAGCCACTTTGCCATTGATTATTGGTTCAATGCTAGTATTCAACATAAGGCCAGCTTACCTGTCAGAAAGGCTGCAGGTAAGAATATCAAATATCAAGCTGACCTGGACCTAGGACCCAATAACAATTATGGTTCGAAGGATAGGTAATTTTATTTGATGCAGGTGAGTCCAAGTGGCCATACCCCTATATGGTACTTGGACAGTGGATGTTCCAGGTACATGACTGGAATAAGAAGGATGCTGAAGGATTACTCTCCCATAGAAAATGGACCCAAAGTGATCTTTGGTGGATCTGAAAAGGGTGTCATCAAATGATTTGGTAACATTTCTAATAACTCTATTACTATCACCCAAGTGGCTTATGTGAAAGGTATAAAACATAACCTAATTAGCATAAGCCAACTAAGTGATCTTGGTTATGACACTTCTTTCCTCAAAAGTGTGTGCCAAATAAGAAGGTCAAGTGATCAAGAGATCATTCTGACAGGCACTAGGAAAGGAAATGTCTATTATCTTAACTTTG
The DNA here is from genome assembly GCA_039513925.1 of Platanthera zijinensis. Taxonomy (NCBI): domain Eukaryota; kingdom Viridiplantae; phylum Streptophyta; class Magnoliopsida; order Asparagales; family Orchidaceae; genus Platanthera; species Platanthera zijinensis. The sequence continues at coordinate 131,089,775 of CM077091.1, forward strand.
ATTGTGAGAATAAGATCTCTGCTATTTGTCTAGTTGCAGATAAGAAAGCATCTCATTGTGTCCAATGGCACAAGAGGCTAGCTCACCTGAACTATAAGTCAATAGGCAAACTCTTTAGTATGGAGTTAGTGAGGAATGGTCCTCAGGTCAAGTGCATTAAAGAGGGTGTATGTTCAGCTTGCCAAAAGGGCAAAAAGACTAGGACCTCTTTCCATGGACATGATACCAAAGACTCTGTGAGATGTCTTTACCTCCTGCATATGGATTTATTTGGTCCTATGCCAGTTCATAGTCTAGGTAGAAAAGTTTACACATTTGTAATTGTGGATGACTATTCTAGATTTACATGAGTTTTCTTCTTGAGGAGGAAATCTGAAACCCCAACTATCTTCTAGAATTTTGTTAGGCAAATTCAGAATGAAATTAATAATTTAGTGGTCAAAATCAGAAGTGACCATGAGACTGAATTTCAGTATGAATGCATGACAAAGTTCTGTGAAGAACTTGAGATTCATCAGGAGTTCTCCTCACCTAGAACTCCCCAGCAAAATGGGGTTGTTGAAAGAAAGAATAAGACTCTTATTGAGGCAAGTAGAACACTACTAAGTGACACTTCTCTCCCAGAATATTTCTGGGCTGAGGCAGTACATACTGCATATCATGTTCTCAATAGAGCATCCATCAATAAAAGACACAAGAAGACACCCTATGAGATTATGAAAAGCAGAAAACCAAACATATCCTACTTTAGAATCTTTGGTAGCAAGTGTTATGTTCTAAATAATGGCAAGCACTATCAAACTAAGTTTGCTGCCAAATCCCTAGAAGAGATATTTGTTGGGTACATCAATAACAGTAGAGCTTACATGATCTACAACTTGACTACACAAGTTGTAGAAGAATCTGTCCATATAGTCTTTTATGAGTCTAAGCTAATTAACTATGAGCTGTCTAGCACTTCTTTTAGTCCTACAGGTTTGATTGAAAAGATGGACAAGCTAACAATTAGTGAAGAAAACCCTGCAAGACAGGATGAAGAAAATGATGGATGTTGTCCAGGAGGAGTACAAGTCTCACTGGATGAAGATGAAGTCAATAAAGTACATCTAGATGAAGACAATGAAGAAGACCAAGAGGTGGACAGATTTCCTCTAATAATAAGACATTTGAAGGATCATCCAGCACACCAAATCATTGGTGATGCAAGACATAGAGTCTTGACCAGAAGCAAGAGCATGAACACAGTTCTATGTTCAAGCTTCCTATCCCCAGTTGGAACCTAAGAAGTTCGAAGAGTTTATACAAGACACAAATTGGATTGATGTCATGCAAGAAGAGTTGAATCAATTCAGAAGATGTAAAGTCTGTAAGTTGGTTCCTAAACCAAAGAACCACAATGTCATAGGAAGTAAGTGGATCAATAGGAACAAGTTAGATGAAAATGACACTATAATCAAGAACAAAGACAGATTGGTAGCAAAGAGCTAAAGATAGGAAGAAGGGATAGACTTTGATTTGACATTTGCCCCAGTGGCAAGGTTAGAAGCAATAAGACTGTTCCTGGCTTATGCAGCTTATCAAGGGTTCAAAGTATTTCAAATGGATGTAAAGTCAGCATTTTTGAATGGTGACTTAAAAGAGAAAGTTTATGTTGAACAACCATCAGGTTTTGTAGATTCTCTTTATCCCAACTATGTATATAGGCTTAAGAAAGCTCTATATGGATTGAAACAAACCCCTAGGGCTTAGTATGAAACACTGTTTGCTTTCCTTATTGAGAATAAATTCTCAAGAGGGAAAATTGACAAGACTCTATTCTTTAGGGAATCAAAAGGTAAGATCATCCTAGTCCAGATATATGTTGATGACATTATCTTTGGATCAACTGAAAATAACCTTTGTAGAAAGTTTGCCAAACTTATGCAAGGGAAGTTTGAGATGAGCAGCATGGGTGAGCTGAAATTTTTCTTGGGACTCTAAGTTAGACAGATTAATGATGGATTGTCCATTTCTCAGTCTAAGTTCACCAAGTAGTTAATTAAGAAATATGGCATGGAGTCAGCCTCCACCATGAAAACTCCAATAAGGACAAGTATGCCTATAGGCAAAGATGAAGCAGGAAAACCTGTTGATGAGTCTTTGTATAGAGGGATAATTGGCTTCCTACTTTACTTGACTGCTAGTAGACCTGACATCATGTATGCCATATGTGTCTGTGCTAGGTACCAAGCCTGCCCAAAGGAATCTCATTATACTGCAGTTAAGAGAATTTTGAGATATCTTAAGGGCACACCTAAACTAAGTCTTTGGTACCATAAGAATAGAGATTTCTTGCTAACAGGTTTTTCAGATGCAGACTTTGCAGGCTGCAAAGAAGATAGGAAAAGCATCCCAGGAATATGTCAGTTCCTAGGTGGAAGGTTAGTGTCATGGAGCAACAAAAAGCAAACAAGTGTAGCTATTTCCACTGCTGAATCAGAGTATATAGCTGCAGGCAGTTGTCGTGCTCAGTTGTTGTGGATACAAAATCAACTTAAAGACTATGACATCAAGGTAAGTAGAATTCCATTATATTGTGATTCTACTGGTGCTATATCTATTGCTAGAAATCCTGTTTCACATAGCAGAACTAAGCATATAGAAATCAAGTTTCACTTCATCAGAGAACATGTTGAAAAAAAAGACATAAGTATTGAATTTGTCAACACTAACAATCAAATTGCTGATATATTTACAAAATCTCTAGATAAAAGTAAGTTCAATTATTTTAAAATTGAATTAGGTATGTTGAACCTAGAATGAGATGGTAGGTCAGCACAAAATTTCTTAAGAAATTTGGCTAAGTTAGAAAGTTTGTGTCGACACACGCCAATTGTGTCGACACTATCAACAAATTGTGTCGAGACCATGTACTAGTAGATTTTTATGTCGACACACAAAAATCATTGTCGACACATAGACATATCAACACCCTCAATACTCTGTCAAGACTTAAGTAGTCTATGTCGACACAGGCAAAAGTATGCTGACATATAGACATGTCGACTTCAACAAAGTTTTGTCAAGACCTAGGTCATCTATGTCGACTCATGTAAAATTTTGTCGACTAGTAAATTCCTAAGTTAGGCGCGTTTTTTGACCTACCTTTTACAAGTACACTATAAATAGGAGAAGACAAAATCTTACCGACTATGTTTTTAGAACTCTCGACTCTAGACTTTGTGTCGACAAGAAATTCTCTCGTCGACTCTCTTCTCTCTCTTTCACCAATGGCGCCATAATAGGAAGACAAGATCAATGAAGGATATGAACTGGTACGCAAGGAATTCGAGACTGCCTCGCCCGAAATCAAGGGCGTGATTACCCTAATCATAGAAAATAGATTAGAATACTTGGTCTCTGCACCTTCAAGGATATGGAAAAAAGTTCTTGAATTTTACTCTTCCATAACAATGGATTCTCAAGGAAAGAAGATAAAGTCCTCTGTTAATGGTACTCGAGTAAAACTCTCACCAAAGAGTATACGAAAGTCTCTTCAGCTACCCAAGATTACGGAAGAATATGATATCGCATCCTCCATGACAAGGGATGCACTCTAATGGTGTGGGCTGGATCCCAATACCAAGATTCGATCTTCACTAACCAGGAAGGGAATGAATTCCTAGGGTAAGTTTCTATCGGAGATAATGGGCAAAGTTATTCTATACAAAATAGGAGGACATGATAGGATCTCTGCCTACATGTTCATACTCATGACCAGAGTTATCTTCAAAGTGAAAACAGACTGGTCAGCTGTAATATTTGACAAGATCACAGAAAGTGCCAAGAAGCCAAATTTGGATAGGATACTGAGCTTGTATCTGGCTTCCACCATCCCAGAAGTGATGAATCAAATTCCAGGAACCAAAATTAATCACATGAGGAGAATGGATCTGAGAATACTATCCAGATGGGATAGAGTTTTGACAAAAGATAATTCTACCCCATAAAAAAATGTGAAAAAGGATAAGAAAAAGAAACCTACCACCCAGGAAGCAGAATCTTCCAGTGATTCTGAAGAGCGGGTTGTCTTCAGCTCAGATGAAGAATAACCAAGAAAATCACCTACACCACAACCAGATAAAGAAGGTCAAACCCAAGGGGAGATCATTCAACTACCAGAGAACTAGATGGTCTTCACTCCAAGGGGAAATAACACAGACCTTGAACAATCACAGCTGCCTGCCCAAGGGGGAGGTATAGCTGAAGTTGCCCTGGAGAGTGAGTATGCAACTGATACTGTTATGGACATAGTATCAGAAATCAACAATACAACAACAGTCATTATTGAAAAATAAGCACATGATGTGCATATGCCAGATCCAGATCAAGATGAGCACCTCCACTCCTCCAGCTTAGAGAAAACCCTGGACAATGATCTTGATGTCCAGGGAGAACCATTTATTGGACAAGAGAACATTATACCTCCTGTTCAAATGCATTAGGAGGTAATTTTAGAAGAGTTGTTCCTTGACCCCCCAAGATGCAAGGACTGAGGGGGAGCTGCAAAGGACTGAGGGGGAGGTGCCACTGCATGCCTCTAGTACTAAGGAAACTGTGGATATACACAGTTCATCAAATTATTCTGATGATGAAGAAGCTTTCAAGGCTAAGAAAAGGAAGTTGGTGGCTCTCAGGAAAATAAGCACAGGCTATAAGACAGCCTTACAAATAGTGCCTCAAACATCTGCTCCAGGAATGGACTTCAGTTCACTATTGGTGCAACTGCAAGTGAAATTGGATGAGCAAAGACTTGCTTTGGAAAAGTATGTGGATGAGTCCCATAAAGAAATACAGTTACAGCTAGCTCAAGATATTTAATCTATCAGATTTGAAGTCAATTTGAATAAAAAAGAGATGACAGATTGCTTCCATAAGGGAGGTAATGTTGTAGTATATCTGGCCACCCAACAATAAGAAATGAAGACTACAATAGCTGACATAGCAGAAAAACAAGGATATATTCTAGAAAATCAATTCAGAATGAATGAAAATCTCACAGACTCACATAATGTTATTCTCACAAAAATGGGAGATATTGCAACTGATGTGAAAACTGCAGTATCTAACTAGATCAACAAAGATCTAGCTGCTATACAAACAACAATTTTGGCATCTCAAAAAGCTATTTCTGATCAACTGGAGAAATTCAAACTCTACTACAAAGAGGGCATAGATTATATAGCAGATCAGGTAAGGTTTATGAAAGATGATTTAAGAGATGATGTGGCCAGAGAAGTCATAAAGGGAGAGAGAGTGTTAGTCAAAACAAGCTCAGATCATGCCAAATGGGTATCCAATACCATCAGAGCTACTATTGGATATCCACCACTTTGTGATGATTATAATACTGCTGAATCTGGTATTTAACCTGCTTACATTGAAGGGGTTCAGCAGGAAGTTGCTCAGCTCATCTATCCTCCATATGATTTTGAAGCAGTACAGCAGGCAGTTCATCAAATGTATAGCCCTCCACAGGAGGCACATAATGTTATTATTGAAAAGTTGAAATGTCTAAAGCTGCTTTACAAAGAGAGCAAGAAGCTCAAAAATCTAGGGATGCTTAGAAAGAAGCTCAACTATCTAAGAAAAGATTCAGAGAGCAGGCTGAATTAAAGGTTGATTTTGAACAATAGAGTCCAACCTACAGCAATATCATTCTTACTGCTTGGAAAGCTGTGAAAAATAATATGCATTATAGAGGCAAATGATATTCTGAACAAGAGTGGGGTAAATATCAAAAAAGGCAAGATGCCATACATCAGTTCAGAAGGGATATCAAACACTACTAGAAAACAGACTTTTGGCCAGGGCAAATTGCCCTGGCAAAAAGTCCAAAACCGTGGCTAAAAAGCTTTAGCCACGATCTAGCCACGGGAAAACGCTGTGGCTAAAGTCAGCGTGGCTAAAATTTTTAAGCCATGGATTAGCCGTAGCAAATAGTATTAGCCATGATAAAAAACTGCCGTGGCAAATAAACCAACTATTAGCCACGGTATGAAACCCTGGCTAAAAGTGGACTCATCATTTTTTAAAAACTATTTGCCACAGTTAGAAGTCGTGGCAAATACTAATTTATGTATTTTTTTAAAAAAAACACTTTCAAAATATTGTAATGCTAGACAATAACATTTAAGTAAAACTTAATCCACATTGCACAAAAAACAAACTGCCTAACATAATCAAAATATTGCAGTTCCTTCTCGAGTTTCAGCATTTTCCTTCTCGGATTTCAGTTAACATAATCAAAATATTGCAGTTCCTTCTTGGATTTTAGCATTTTCCTTCTCAGATTTCATTTCCAACTCGATATTCAACAAAAGAATCTTTGGCTTCACAAAGATCTTTGGCTGCTGCTCAAAACCGGCATAGGAAAATGCCTTCTTAAAGGCTACACTGTTAACAAGGAATAAATCTCGTATGGTACCCCCAGGTACCTGAAATGAAAAACAATTCTCCTAGTTAAAGCTTTCAACTAAACAGGACAATCTTAAGCCATTCAGACTGTGTTAGAAGGTTAGAGATAAAAATATTTTTAATGCCAGACTATGTTCAAATAAACTGTACTATAACATGAGAAGAATGGGGAGTCCAGACTTGTAAGTGCAATTAAACTTATAAGATCTTGCTTACTGATAATGGAACGAGTCCTCATATAACCAAGCATAACACTACAGAAGAATATACAAAAAGGGTATCTGCATCCTGCAGACAATATAAGTGAAAAATGGAAACAAAGTGAAAGAACAGCTTCTAACCCGAAAATAAGATATTACATAAATGTTATTAAACACAATCTTCCTACCAGTAAAAAAATGTTTAGCACAAGATTATATGACATATGTCAGTATAACTGTTAGTCAAAAATAAAACATATCATTCTCGAAACCTAAAAAAGGAAATAAAATACAAGGCGAGCTGTCTAGGATAAGAACAACATGACATGGTGATCTTAATTAAATACATCACAATATTAGAAATTCTTATTAACTTACAAAATTAATATACAATTGCAATGCAAAACTAAACCGATGAACAAGATGCTTACGATATAATCTCCTAATGCAAATGCAATATTTCAATCATGTAGTTAAGTAGTTTGTTCCAACATGCAATTAATTAAAGAACATTAAATCTAGTAGCTTTATCATACTTTGAAAACAAACCTTATAATATTTTATAGCTCAGACACCTGCATTACCACCCAGGCACTTGCATTACCTATATCAGTCATTAAAAAAAAATTTGTTTGGTGTAAAAAATCTCAAGTATTCACATAAATTACCATAAACCAACAATCAAAGCATGATGTAATTAAGCTGGACAATTTCTAGATTATCAAGCATTTGAGAAAATTTATCAAAACCAAGTTTATCTCCTGATCTTCTATTTAAAGATAAATTACAAAAAAACTGAGAAATAATGACATGCTTGGAGGAAAAAGAAAATAAGGAGTATTTTCCATCGAGTAAAACATCGATATCTGTTTCACGAACTAAATGAAGTAGGAATTTTGAAAAAAAAAGTTCAGGATTTCTACATATTAGTTCCTACCTACATACAACTAAAGAGCAGAATCTCCCTCATTGTGTTTCAAAATATGTCTTCTAAACTTTAATCAACCAAATGAGCCTTTAGATACTAGGTAAAAATAACAAATGACAAAAAGGCACCAACCGTATATATCTTGGCAAGCTGATCTGGAAGCAGATTTTCTTTTTCCGTCTCTAAAAGATCTTCACAAGTTGGCATCCGATAGCTCTCTAGGCCACTGAAATCAGCATCGCCGAAAGTCTTATCAAGACCTTCCTTCGGAGAAAATAAGTAATTAACCACGGGATAAAACCAAACCTGACCCTAGGAACCGATGGCTTAACAGGGAAGAAGCCAATCACGAAGAGAGAAAGGCCGATGATCTAAAGCAGCATAGCTGTAGAAGTCAAAGCTGCCAGTCGCCTGCAGGACAACGAAGAGTTCACCATTATAGTAGGGAATGTTGACCTTAAGTAGTTTTCGGATGGTGCTATGGAAGCAGGGATCGTTGCTGTCGTCGACGGCTTCAATAATATCGCAGGAGGAGCGTGAGAGGGAGGGACGTCGGGGAGTGAGGTGTGTGCCATCGTGGGGGGTTTGCGGTTTACCCCTGTGATATATCGGGAGGGAGAAGGTATTAGGTTATCGTCTATCGCTGTTTTTATGAAGATACCTAATGAATCATCTGGCGGTTCATATTAAGAATCATGAATGAAGGGCCCTGATTTTTGGGTCAACAATCTCTTTTTGGCCATGAATATTATTTTTCATGGCTAATACATATTAGCCATAAGTATTAGCCACACTATTTATAATCGTGGCTATAAAATAACTATTAACCACAGTTTTTTCAATCATGGCTAATATCAGTGTATTAGCCACGATTTTTAGTCCCTGGCCAAAAAAAGTGTAGCCAATACTCACTTTTCTAGTAGTGAAAGCTGGGAAGTTACCTGCTAACTCTGTGGAGCCTAGCAAGTACTTTCCAAAGCCTTATCATTACTTTGAAAGGCAGAAGATTAAGGCAGAAGAGCTCAAAAAGAAAGATCTGAAAGGGAAGAAGCCTGCTGATGACACAAAATCCATGGTGCAAGTTAAGATTCAATATGGTAAAGGAATAGTTATCAAGGAGCCTGATCAATCTTAGGGATAGATAGACTAGACTTAGAACTATGTAAATTTTGTTCTAAATAATCTTGTAAATCAAACACCTATTCCTGATTAATGAATTTTATCATATTCTGTGATGATATTAAATGTTATTTGTGTTTATAAGTTACCCTGCCTGTGAAATGATTATATACATCTTGTTATTTATTTTATTATAAGTGGTGTATATCATTGACTAAGGGTTATGACTTCTCTAAATAGGGGGAGATTGTTGGGTACACTGGAAACTGTATACCAGATTTGAAGAAGTCTCACTTAACTCAATAATTAATATACATCAATGTATATTTGATGGGATATTGACACTTGTTAGGGAAATGTGTCGACACCAGAATCAAGATTGTGTCGACACACAGGATTTGTGTCGACACACAGAAATTCTGTCAGAAGCAGTTGTGTCGACACCTAAGACTTGTGTCGACACACACTCAACACTAGCTATATTGAAGACCAGAAGTAGTTGTGTCGACACACAAGACTTGTGTCAATACACACTCAAAGAAATCTATCAACACCGGCTATGTCGAGACCAGAAGCAGTTATGTCGATACACAGGACTTGTGTCGACACATCCAACAGAAGCTGTGTCAAGAAGATAAAGAATGACTGTGTCGACACATTGGGATTTGTGTCGACATCATCAAGACTTGTGTCAACACATGGTCTATTTGTGTCGACACATCTGAAGTGTTATGCTGACAGTTCTCTGCTATGATATAAGTTCAAGGAGGAGTCAGTTGTCAAGACTGAAGACTTGATAGTTGTCATAAGTAATAAAGCTGACACATCTATCAGAGCTGTCAGAAAGCCGTTATAAACCAGATCAGCCGGTAACCTTGGATGGATTATATATATACATATTCTATCACAATTAGAAGCAATGAAGAAGAGAGGGGGAACAAGAGACAAATCCAGAAGAAGGCAGATCCTGAAGAGTCTGCAAGAAAAATTCAGATTTGATTCTGAATTTAAGAAGGAAGCTGGATTGAAGATCAACTCCAACTCCAATTGAAGATCAAACTTACTTGGTACAAATTAAAGAAGCTTTGAAGAAGCTAAGACAAGTTGGATCTAAAGTAATCAGTTCAATTAAGAACCGATCAAGAAGCTTTCACCCTATTCTCTTTCTATCAGGGTGAAGATTTTATTATTTTACACAATTAATTTCCTTGTAAGATCTTATATAGATCTGAGTTGTAAGCCTAAATTTATAAAGGCTGAGGTAGGGCTGAGAGCCTGTGGTAGGACTTGAAGAAGTCTGAGTTGTAGGCCTGGTGATAAAGGCTGAGGTAGGGCTGTTGCCTGAGGTAGGATTCTTGGGAAGAATATGAGGTGTGGGACTTGAAGAAGTTTGAGTTGTAGGCCTGGTGATAAAGGCTGAGGTAGGGCTGTTGCCTGAGGTAGGATTCTTGGGAAGAATCTGAGGTGTTGGACTTGAAGAAGTCTGAGTTGTAGGAACCAGTTGGGTTCTTAGTTGTAAGATCTATGGATCTAAGATAGTGGAAGGAAGTTTGGCCGAATCCAGCTCTCTACTGGATAGGTGAAGGGGGAGAGTGGACGTACCCATAAATTGGGGAACCACTATAAACCATTGTGTCTGTGCTGTGAATTTTCTGTGATTGTTATTCTTTGTGCTGTGATAATTGTGTTGTGTATAACTTTGTTAATTGCCTAAGTTGTTAAAAAGGATTAGAACCTATTCACCCCCCTCTAGGAGTTTAGGTTATTTAAACCAAATCTTTCAATTCTCAATTTTGTTATGAGATCATATTTATGCAGCATGGTCGTAGGGTCAAAACCTAGTGTTGTGATGTCTTCATTTTTAAGGTTGGATGTAAATTTTGGGATAGAATTTCTTTAAGAAGTGGAGAGTTATTACACCCAAAAAATCCCCTTTGAATGCATGTGTGTTCCTGTTACCCATCCTTGAGGATATAGATTCATCATGTAAGAATCTGTAATATATTGTTTGACTTTTGTATACGTGAGCTACGAATGGCATGGTGGTTGTCAATCACCGATAGAGATATATAACTATCATCAATCACTTATTCAAGGGAGTTTTGTGATGCCCCATTTGCCTTTTTATGATATATGATAGATGTGTATAACTAGTTTTGGAAAGGGAAAAACACAAATTTAGGGGGTTTGCTTCCTACACATCTTTGTATATGCCCATGTATAAGGTGTAAACATATAGAACCCATCCCAAACTAAACTTCTAGTAGGCTACATGGCCTAATACATGGCCATATGGTGACCAATGTACATGTAATTGGCCAGTTACACGCCTGTGTACATGGCCGTTAAGTGCACCCAAGACTTTTCCAAAGAACTACAATGCCTCAATCTACCCATGTATATGAACCTGAATCAATTGCTTTTTTTGAATGCAAAATATGGCTTGGAACATGACCGTGCACCAAGTTGTGCATGGGGTCATTAATAGATAATTTGACTCATTTTTTATTGTAGATCTTGGGGTTTTTTTAATCTAATGGACAAAGATCAACCATTGACCTCTTCAAGTTGGGATTTAGGGATGAGAGGCTCATTAAATTCATTAGATTGATTTTTCGAGAAAGGAGAAGTAGGAGAAGAAGATATGGTTGGAGAAGCTATAATTCTCCGTTGTTGGAGCTTGGGAGCTCCGATTGATGACCCATCGCTACCAATGTATAAGGAATCCCTCCATGCTCATCCTCCATACATTTCATTGAGGTTTCCATTCTTGGAAAGTAAGGGACGATGGTAACTATCATATTCTCCATGGTTTAAGGTCTTCTTTTATTTTGCTTTACTCTTTGTGTGATTTATGGTACCCCATTCTTAGTAATTAGGGGAATGAAGAGGTCCATAACTATTTGAAGCAATGAGGCATAAGATTACATCCTATTCATGTGTAGTTGTATGAGCTTGTTGTTTGATTCCAAGTTTTAAGGCATTGATGTGAACTCGAGGAAGCCTTTTTGGGGGATCCAGTGATGTTTTTTTGTAACTTCATTTAGGGGAAACCTAGATGCACTGACAAATAATTATCCATCTATTTAATAGTGTTTTTTTACTTGGGTTATGAGAATGCGACTAGGCTCTTAACCATTAGGATCCATCAAAGTATTTAGAGTTGGAATATGATATCTCATTTATTATGCATGTTGTCCTTGAGTGCATACCCATAGTATCATGAATAGATATTGATTTTTAACCTATTGTATAAGAGATGGAAGGCAATTAATTGGGAGATTAGTAATATGTGAATTGTAAGAATGATTAATTCATTACGGTTGGTAGAATGATTTTGAGATTGTATATTTAATCCCTTGAGGATAGTGCAGTATGAGATGTGTGTGTCTATATTGCAAAAATTGATTAACCAATAGTGATTAATTTATTTATTTGGTAATTAAAAAGGGTAACCCCATTACACAATGGATCCATGATAGAAGAATGTAAAGACATGATGGTAGTGGTTATGGGTAATTCATCATGATTAATAATACCAGGTAATGATAGACTCCCAGTATTGAGGTGTGATATCATGAGATTTTGGAGTATGGATGAAGCTTAATTATATATATTTTATTTTAATCCATCCTTTAAAATGAGCTAAGATATGATTGAAATACGTATTTAATATGATTATTCATTCATTAATGCATGTTTGAGTTATATAGGAGCACATAAGAGCGATTTGTGGGAAAATCAGAGCACTTTTGGAGTATTTTTGGATCCCAAAGATAAAGATATACACGACCTAATTGACCAAGCCATGTCATATGGTCGTATGAAGTAGATGGGAAATGATTCGAAGTGAAGCGACACAATTTTTATGTGACATGTCCATGTCCCCTAGTCGTTTCGAGAAAATTCTATGTTGATAGACATTTGCTTATAAATAGAGCATTTCTTTCAAAAGAACCAATGCATGATTTTGAATTCCTAATGTCATAATCTAAAGAAGAAGAACCCCATGTAGGGAAGAGAAAATGATGAAGACACCATGAAGGAAGGAGGCTTCTTTATTAATCCTCTTATACATCATTATTCTCCTCTCTTCCACAACGATAACCCTCGTTCCAGAAGAGCATATGGAAGGGAACATTTCAAATAGGACTTGGTGGGAGCACAAAGCCAACTTATTAAGTCTTACCACATAATGATAGCCTTATCACGCAGAGCTAACATTAAGGAAACCCCAGACAATTACAACATAATTGGAGAGGCAAATGAAGCAGGAGATCTCATTTTTGGTGAACTAAAATATCACACTTTCGTAAGGCAATAAGTTTTAATAATATAGGTTAATAAGTATCCTTAATATTTGGAAAGTAATTTCCATGTAGAATGACTAAAAAATAATGGTTCTTTTTAAGAAAGAGAAGTAATGTTTGATTTAGATCTACTCCATAGGATTCTATATCACTCTGATCTCCCTAGGCGAGTTGCCACCAAAGATCTAATTTTAGAGAGGTCACCTAATCTTTGGACTATGGGTAGGGCCCCAAAAGATTGCTTTATTGTTTTTTGAATCCCAATCAAGTCGGAAGAATCTTGTTTCCCTATTCTTTTAGGGAGCAATCAGATCTCTTTATACTAGATTGATTTAATCCATTTACTACCAAAATCATATAGAGATCATAGATTTCATAGATCACGATAAAATTGTGGTAGAAAAAATTCATCGACTATTTAAAGGCATAGTAAAAAAGAAGATTAATCAAATCATTAAAGATAATGATAAAGTACTTCTCAAATTCATAAAAGAAACCATAGAGATTGCAAGGATTACATGATTAACTATCAATACAAGTGGATAAGAGAGGATAATCCTAAGACTAGGGAGATTTAAGAGGATAAACAAATAAATATGAATATTTGCCTCTTAAACTCTCCTTCACCCTTGGATTTCCTTCCCTTAGAAGTTCGACCCAAACCACTCAAATACAATAATATAATAGTACCATCTCTTTAATCTCCTAAACTCTCCACAAAACTATGTGTCCTCTGTTTATTTATGGATTTAGCAAAATAGAGTGCACACGATCAGGGAAATATAAGCCTGTGCCTCGTGCTTGTGCCTCAATCATCATGGATCTGGCCTCCAGTCACATCCTTGGACCATTTGCTAAAGTTATAATAGCACACAGTCTGCACGCATAGTCGTAGGACTTCAGGTGTGTGCTCCATCCATCAGGTCCCTAGGCTCCAGATGTGTCCCCCATCCTTATCCAATAGTCAATTACACATACGGTCAACACCTAGGATCATGTGCCTACGGGCATGTGCCTCAAAAGTTGCACTATTTTGTGGGTAAACCATTCTGGAATCATCTCCAATCGTGAGATGGGCAAACACACAATCCTATGCTAAAAAGTGAATTTATATCATCTTCAAGGATTTTCTTTGTCATGATTCCTTTCTTCTACAAGTTTGACATCTGATTCTCGCCATATAGTCCTGAAAATGAGAAAACAAGTCAATAACACATAAAAGTATATTCTAATAGTGAAAAGTGATGACAAAACTGAATATAAATTTACTATAATTATAAGTTCATCACTTACCGTGCGTGATAAATACTGATTAAGGCGACATCCCCGACCTCAAAATCCAAAAGCAAATGAAGTTGTAAATTGAATACTAGATGCTACCGCTAAGCTATAACTACCCCTCCGCATGGTAGCTCCCTACACATGAACATGTCTATTTAAACAACCCGAAATTAACTTCCTCTAATGTGTTTTCACGAAATTTTGAGGGGATATTCACCCTATCTATCCAGAGGGATTGGAGAGGTGATTCCCACTCATTCAAGAGAGATTTCAATGGGGTAGATCAACATTTTATCATGCAGAAGATTGAATGTTACTACAAATAATGATCAAAGACACCTTCTCTCAACATTCACTTAGAGTCTTCATGCCATAAAAACTCACATCAAAATAGGGAATTCCAAATATCTAATGTGCATTAAAGAGGAAGCATCCAAGCCTTATCCTATCTCTCCCCAAGATTCTTTTAGCATTATCCTATCTCTCCCTAGATAAGCCTCAAGCTGGTCCTAGACCTAATCCCTAAGTATAGACACCTAACTCACAAGGCGAATTCATCACTAAGTCACACAAGGACCTAGTCGTCATCATATGGGCGAATTTCTCTACCATCACAAAAAAGTCTCCAAAAGAAAAGAGATTACAAGAGATATAAGAAATAAAATTTATGTAATAAAAACTCCCCATAGTAAACATAAAGGCAAAGGCGAAAACATGAGAGAGATTAACATTGTTGTCACCTTCATGCTTCATGTAGAATAAGCATTGATAAACTCTACCTTCAAGTTCTCCTTTTGATCTTCAAGAGTGTTGTAGGGATGTATCTGAATGTCTGTGATGGGAATCTATGATAGTGTATATATTATATTTATATTTATCATAGTTTGGGTTTTCATTTTAAATAAGTGATTGGTGTTTTATTAAATTTTAGCCTAATTTTAATTATTTTGTATTTTTAGGGCTTAGGAGAAGTTCTGGAGTAATTTTAGCATTTTGGTATGCAAATAACAAAAATATAATTTTGAATGCTGAAGTTCAAATGACCATAACTTTCAATCTAAGAAGAGTTACAGAATTTGTCACTCTATTTTGAAATGATAACGATGTCATCTACAATTTGGGAAAATTCTACATGGACAAAATTACATGCCCTAAGGTCATGAGGGTGTGATGACCTGTTGGTGTGTAATAGAGTAAGATTAAGATCCTTCCAGCAGACCATGACTCCTAAAATTCAGGTTTAAAATACACGTCTGGTTAGGATGTGACCTGAGGGTGTGTACACTCCAAAAACATTCGAATGCCAGCCAACAAACCTTGAAGAAGTCATTCCTTCTCGCATTAGACACGCCCTAGGTATAGGGCATGTACATAGGTCATATAACATAATTTTATGACAAATTTAGTGGTTTTTATCCAAGTACATGCCCCCATGTCAAGCCATGCACCTAGGGCTTGTACTTTGAAATTTCATCTATAAAATACAACTGATTCAAGGAGCTCCCCATCAAATCCTCACCTTTTGATTGGAACATTTTCAGCTCATTTTCCTTACTTTTGTATTTTATTTCTTGAAAAGTGACTTAGACTTGCACTTTATATTCTAGATTATAATTGCACTGATACACACTGATGGATCATATCAAATTTTAGTATATAGATATTGTGTGTTTTTTATACGAGCGTACCTATCATTTGTGGTGGTTGATTGGTTATATCAATGTTGTATTTTGCAAGACTATTGTAAGTACTGCACTTCATCTCTCATTCTATTATCTTGCCTAATTTATATAAAGACAAATTTCTATTCTAGGATATGATTGTCCTAGAGTAAGATGGTTTTGATGTATTGATCTGACTTTTCATAAGAAAATTGGGATTAACATATATTATATTTGTCCAATGAAAAGTAGTTATTTCTATGTTGTAGAAAATATAGGTTTATTTATTTTAATTTAATGATGTCTTTTTTCTTATCTCTCTTCTTGCTAGATCGATGGGGTTCCGCGCCACTTTGGCTTCCTTAAGTGGGATAACCAGAGCACTGATCTTAGAGTGACATACCTATGATTTGAACTATAAGTATGAGCTCTAAAGTTTGTGTTATCGCACTATGAACTCAGTCAATAGGTTTTGTAACATCCAAGAATTAATAACAGGGTTTCCTATTCTTTTAAGAAATCAACGTATCCTTTTTATCCTAATGTATGATCAAATATAATAACAATAACCAAAATCATATGTCTTGAGTTATTATATAACATGTATGGAATCGATATTTTTAACCAATTGACTCATTATATTATAAATGCATATAAATCTTAGCGGGAGAGGTGTGCCAAAGAAAAGTTATTATTTGATTAAAATAAAGTACAGTTACAACATAGAAATAATATGGCGAAACATGATTACATAAATAAGCTAAAACAGTAAACATGAAGTAGAGAGGAGAGGATAAGAGTACTTACATATGGAACCATCCATGAAGGACTTCCACTCTCCAAGTCTCTTTCTCCTCTTTTCTCCCTGATGTTCACATCTCCTTTTGAGTTTTCTAGGCCTTCAGGGTCAAATCAAGCATATGTTCTTTAGGTAAAAATCTACAATTTATAGAGATGGCATATCAGAAGAAGTTAGCATCACACACTCCTGGGTTACACCGGTGTGTGTTGTGACCATGTCCCTCAAAGATCATGCTACTTCACTCCTAGACGTATATAGGTTTGAGAATTTCCAAAAAATTGACACACGCCCTAGGCACACTGTTGGATCATATAACGCCCTTAGAGGAGGGGTGAATAAGGGTTTTATGGAATTTTAATTCTTAAATTAAAATATTAGAGTTAATTAATGAAGTTATGAAATATTCTATAGGTAATTATATTTTTCTTTATATTTAAACAAAAATATTATATTAAAAATTACTTTTTAGGAAATTGAAAAATTTAATATTACTTTACTACTGTTAGCGATATCACTATTTAAAACATTTTATGATATGAAAATTAAATAAAGATAATGAGACAATAAATGAAATGATTTTATTTCATAAGAAATTGATTGCAAAATACAATGTATCTCTATAAAGCTAGAGATCGAGGTCATGAAAAATATAAACTCCTTTTGATTTAACTAGTCCTTTTACCATGAACCATCCGGCTATAGCGTATCTCTCCCTAGATCTTGATACTAGACTACCCCTAGATCTCACCACGATCTAGTTATTATGCATAAGGTAGCGAAAACTCCCTAAGTCACACAAGGACCTAGACACCACGCACAAGGCGGCGATTTCCTCGTAAGCCACACACGGACCTAGACGCGATGCACAAGGCAGCGATTTCTCTACCGATTACAAAGATGATAAGATAAGTTACACAATAAAAGTTCAGAATAAAAACTCCCTCAAAATGAAGCTCTGAAGACGACGTCGAATCCTTGCAAAGATTGCCTGAAATGCTGTGCACGAACTTTCTCTTCTTCGCTCTTAAATGTTCTTTAGAAAGTGGGAGTTTTCTAGAGGATGGAGCTCTCTGGATGTAATACATGAGAAATAATACTCTAGGTAATGAAAAATTCCTCTTTCTCCATAGAAGAATTCAGCCTTTTTTATATTTTTGAGATATCGCCCCACGATAGTGGCTATCACCCTCCAGCGATATCATCTCTAGCTGCCATGTGTCCCATAATTCTGAGGTTTTTACGGGATGATTCAATCATGGGGATATCACCGGAGATATTTGATATCACATGGCAATACCTCCAAATAGTGGTTTGGTGGCTGGATCATTTGGAATATGGCCTTCATCATGCTGACATCATTTTTGCTATCGCCTGGCGATAGTGGCTATCGCCTGGAGATATCTCCTTTTCACTTTTATCATCCAAACCTTTTCCAGGTTATAGATGACTTTGTTCTCATTCCAGAATTGGGTGACACATTCTGTAACTCCTCCTGGATTGTAATTTATGGTCGTTTGAAGTTTAGCAAACAAAACTCATCCTTTTGTTTTTTTTTCTAAAGTGTACACACTTTTAGATCATGCCCATGACTGAGGACTTCTCATCATTCAACCAATAAAACATGCATACTATAAACACATAAAAGAGTAGATTAAATACAATACGGTATTTGTTATTCTCCAACTAAGAGATGCGGAATGCATGCTCCAACAATCTTCCCATTTTGATAATAATAAGTACCTATATGAGAAATTATTGAGTTTAAGAACATTTATGTTATAGGTAAGTATGGTAAAAGATATTCATGAATAATAAGTTTATAACGTGGTAGATTTAAAGCAAAACTCAGGTGCATATTCTTCCTATATGAAGGATCCCCCTATATAAGTGTTCCCCATATATTTTGCTCCTCCTAAATATCGATTCCACTAGATTTCTCATTTTATTCTCCCCATTTTGTTATTAGCAAAAGTGGGTAGGGATGAATATATACTTTTTAAGATTGATTAGGGATAACTTATTGGAAGAATAATCATGATCGAGCAATAAGATAATATATACATTTCTTATATGATTACTCCACCTACATATATGTTTCATATAAAATTTTCAATATACTCCCTCTAAAATTTTAAATTCATGCAAGTTATTCTCCCCTTTTGATTGTATCAAAAGGAGGTAGAGGTGAGTGTATGCAATAAAAAATAATTTATTCTATGTAGTGATGAAAAATATATTGCTATAAAAAGTTTGTTAAATACCACTGGTTAAAAAATAAGCATGGTGGAGTATAAAGTAGTAAGCAACATAAATGAATTGATGGAGTAAGAATTTTAATTTTAAGATACCACTTATTAAAAAACATGAATAAGCGCAAGTAGTAATCACATCAGAAAGTATAATAAGTATTTTTAAAAATAAACATCTTTTTAAAAAGTAAGAGCATATAAAAGATAATGAGTTTTAAAACTGAAAAAGTAGATGTTTGAGTTAAAGTTCCAAGAGATGCTATTCTATTGAGATATAATTGCAAGCATGATTTGAAAATATCAAGAAAAGAAACAAAGTTATAATGTAATAAAATTTGCATTTCTAGTAAATAAAACATTGAAGTGTTCATGCTTTGTAATCTAGTGCATTTACTTAAGTTTGTAGAGAATTGTGTAGATATGCATTAGGATCCAATTCTCATGAGTAGAAGTTTTATATATGATAATAATGTGTATAAAAGTAATTTAATAAAATATACAAATATATTAATCAAAATGAATGACATATATGATGAAATAACACAACATTAAAATACATAAATAAAATTACTTGCGTGATATTTCAATGCGCATACAAAAAAAGTACAACTACCAAGGTGCTTCACACACACAATGCTCATTAAGACTTATCATGGAGTGAAGTAGTACTTGGGGGATCACTTTTATTCTTTTTAACTTTGTTTTTGTTTGTGATCTAGAGTACTAAGAGAAGTGGTGAATACTTTTGTTTGTTACAAGACATTTTACAATCCTTTTCAAGGTTCTCAACCTCACAATGCTCATTAAGACTTATTAGGAGGGTGAGTAGTGGTTGGTGGAGTTTTCCTTGTCATTTATTATATGCTTTTTATGCTTGTGATCAAGGACTCTGAATTCACTTATTTTGCAAACAATATCATTTAAATTTTTAAAACCATTTTTCTCTAATGAATAAGTGCATGAAAAAAAAGAATTGAAATAGATAATTCGATGTAGTGTAGGTAATCTATTTATGCATTTTAATTATTATGTTATTACACTATACAATCATGCAAGTATAAGATTAAAAACATATGTAGGTTATCAAAATAAGTGAGTGTGTAAAGTCATTATCAAACACAAAACATTACCCATACTTAGAGACATGCTAAACAATTCTACACATGTTTTCTACAATCAATTTTATTGCACATAACAAAATAATATTCAAGGCATGACATAATCAAAACAATATTTTAAGAAACGTGAAAACTAAATTAACATTGTATTTTATCTTTATTTGATATAATTTATCATCATTGCCAATGACAATGAATAACAAGCAGTTTTTATAAAATGTTTTTAGAAAAAAAATACAAAATAATAAACACACAAAGTAATAGGAGTGCAACTCAGATCGGTTCAGTTACACTCATAACCAGGAACCGACCCAAGTATGTTTGGTTCTAAATTTTTGGAACCGGAACCGACCCACAGTTCTAAAATATAGAACCGGATCCGAACCGAATTGTTCGATTCGGTTCCGGTTTGATTTTCGGTTCTACACGCCTTCAAAAAAATATAATTAACAAGGTTGTGCAAGTATTAATGGTACAATATTTGGAAGTTTTACATGCAATAGTTAACATTATATATTAGTATTTAATGTTCGGTTCTCGGTTTCCAGGCATGTATATATTAGTTTTTTTAATAGTTGTTACATGTGAACAATAGTTCACATTTTATCGGTTCTAAATATTTACATTTTGCCGGAGTCACACCATAGCGCTGTCATGGTACACTGGGAAGAGGCTAGGGTTCGAGCCTTCGAGGGGTTTGGGGCCTTCACACGGCTAAAATATTGAATGGCTGTTGTTTAGTAATAATAATATTAACTTATAAAATCTTAATATATATTATATTATTAAGGTTAATACTTAAATAATTATAAGTTATAATCTAAGATTGATTATATTATTATTAACACGAGCTAAGAATCAGCGGACAACGCCATAGAGGATGTTGTATCAAAGAACTATAACAGAGTCTATATAAATTATTCAAATTATTAAAATTAAATACTAACTCGGGTCGGTTCTTGGGTACCAGACTATAGGAAACGAGAACCGACCCAAACCGCCGATTCTTATATTACATGGATCCAGACCCGAACCAATCAACACAGGAACTGACCCGAACCATCAAATTCGGTTCGGTTTCGATTGGGTTTCGGTTCAGTTCTCGATTCTTCGGTTCCTTTTGTACATGCCTGCAAAGTAATAATGAAAAAAAATAAAAACATATTTTTATTCTTTTAGATTCATTTTGTAAATTTGTATTTAATTTTCAAATATTTTTAAAACAAATAGTTTTCTAGAAAACATATAATTATATTAATAACACATCAATATATTGTCCTTTTATGCCAGAGAAAATATAAAAAGAAAGACTAAATAACAATTTTATGCTATCACCAGCATTAGTACTAATGTGTGCGCTAGCCACAAAAATATGTGATGTTGCATAGAAAACTTGATTTTTTTATAATTTTTCATTCTAATTTATCTTGATTCATATTTTCTAATATAAATGACACCAAGTACCGCAAAGAATTTTGAATAATAATGAAAATATTGTGGATACAATTTTTTCCTATGGTGAAAAAATTTTATTTTTCAAAAAACTTATGTTTTTCAAAATCATGAATGCCCAAATTGTATATAATATGGAAAAACACAAGATGATATGCTCGAACAAAAGATATAATATAATGCATGAATAAATAATAATAGATTTTATAATAATGTTCATGCAGTGATAGTGATGTAGTATGTCCTAGATTAAAAATACCCAAACTCTATGTCTACACCCTAGCCCCGTACTAAGTGATGAAAGGACATGAGGAGCTGCACACATATCGTAGGTTGGGGTGTTAATCCCATATACATACAAAAGATGACTCTCAACCTAGCACTCTTCCCCCCAGTGCTTCGCAAGGCCCCACTAGAACTCTCCCTGGTTAAGGACAAGACATGACTTAAAGATTAGGCCTCTAATGCACACAATCTTATGCCCTCCCTAATATGAGACACAAACTAGGTGTAAATAATCATAGATATACTAAACGTTTAAGTCTAAGGAAGAATTCATAAACTATATATTTATTTTATGGTTAAAATTATAGTAGATTTTAAAGTCACATAGTTATTTTGAATTTAACTTTTAATTTACTTTATCATGAAAAAATGAAATAACTACCAAAGTTAATAATATTCATTATGTGTGGATAATGCTACAATTTTGATTTCAATGTTTTGTCATACCATTAATAAGTAATAATGGTGTATGTATTCAAATATAGAGTTTCACTCAAAATAAACCTAAAATTATGTAATTATGTTTTTTTATTTTATTCTATGGTTAAAAAAATGTGATACATGCAAACATAATACATTCACACAATGATTTTGATATCAATAATATTTACTTCAATTGAATTGATCATTGATTTTTTAATACTTTCAGACTTTTTTTAAAATATAACTATAATGGAAATAAATAATCTTTTGCTTCATCATAAACTTATAAATACCACAATATGATAAGATTCAATACACATAATTTGTTTTGCATGTATTCAACATAGATTTTTGATTTTTCATAGAACTAGAATTAAATTATTAAATATTTTTAATATTTTTTAATATGAATGATTCTAAGGTCTAGGTATAAGTAAGATGCATGCAAATAATAGTGTACCATATCAATACACCAAAAATAATACTAATATCCAATCATATGATTAATAATTCCTAAGTGTGGTAGAAATAGTCAATTTAGAATTTATTCTTAATAGATCATGATTTAATATATATGATTAGAAAAATTTTTTAATTTTGTTTTATTTTAGAAATTACCCAAAACATACATAAAATATCTGATAGTAGAAGATAATGATACTTAATCATAGTAAAATAATTTTTCAGAAATTATCACTTATAATTGTTATCTTTTTCAATGAATAAAAGATTTAACATATAATTTTTGACTCCATTAAATCCATTTTAAAATTATTTAATTAATCTTGATAATATCACTTAAGAGATTCAATGTTCAATTTATAATGATATTATAAGACAATAATAGACATTGAATTTAATAAGTATGGATGCTAGAAAATAAGATAGATAAGCCACTTGAAATTTGAAAATAATATGACTTATTATTCAATTACATTCAATTTGATTTATTAGAGAATTTAGGCTTAATATGTGAAAGTCATATATATCATAAAATCTATAAAGTGACCATAATATTTTTCGGCTTAAAGGAAAAAACTGAAAATAAACAAAAAATAACAAAAACAAAATAGATATTAAGTATATATATCATGAAATAGAGTTTTGTGTATTTCATTTTGATTTGATTCTACTTCACACATTTAATTGGATATTAATGAATAATAGATTTAG
The DNA here is from genome assembly GCA_039513925.1 of Platanthera zijinensis. Lineage (NCBI taxonomy): Eukaryota > Viridiplantae > Streptophyta > Magnoliopsida > Asparagales > Orchidaceae > Platanthera > Platanthera zijinensis. The sequence goes on from CM077091.1 coordinate 131,113,232, forward strand.
GTATCTAAAGGGGACCGCGTGCGATGGTTCCTTTGGGTACCCAAATATAGCGTGTTGGATTATGGGGAGAAAGTGATCAATGGACCATTTCAAATGGAGTTAATGTTTCATTTTTAATTTTGGGTCTCCATTCATACTTTGGTTGAATATGTTTCAAATTTCCATAGTCATGAAAATGATGCTTATAATTATAGTGATTTTTAAAAGTATTATTAATAGGAAATTTGTGACATTTAATTTAGAGTTGGGAGAAATTGATTTTGTGAAAAATAGTGATAATTGATTGAAAAGTAATGAATTGAAGATTTACGAGTTTTGAAATTATTTTTCAAATAATCATTGAGTTATTTTTCATTTTCACTCTTCTCTTTATGCATACTTTTATTTTAAATACTAGTAAAAGTCTTACATAATTTTGAAGATAAACTAGAAATAAATGATTTTTTATCACTTAAAATTTTTTCCACAAATAATTTTAATAATTCTAGTTTATTCATTATAACATTATTTTCTTTTATCACTTTTTCATAATGCTCTTTTTAAATTAAAAGCTCTTTTTCAAATTCCTTGAATCTTTTTTTAAGATCATTACAATCATAATAAGATGTAGAAATTTCAACTACAGAGCATGAAAGAGAATTTGATACATCAATACAAAATTTTACTCTAGTATTTGCTTTTAAACTTATATTTTCTAAACGTAATTTTGAATTAATATTTTTCAATTTCTTTATTCTACATTTAGCAATTTCAAGCATGTAATATGTATAAATAGAATTTGTAACATAGGAGAAGAAATAGATTTTCTTTCAACACTTTTGGATGAGGCCTGATTTGAATATATAATTCCATTGACATCTTCATCGTCCTCTTCCATAGATGAGATTTTATTTCCTCTTTTGCACGATGTGTTTTCTTCTTCTAATCCATTTGATGTGCACTCAATGGATCCTTCAATGGATGAACTTTCTTGAATACTTATAATACGTTTAATGGGATGATTCGATCATGGGGATATCTCCTAGCGATATTCGATATCTCCCGGTGATACCTCCAAATAGTGGTTTGGTGGCCGGATCGTGTGGAACATGACCTTCATCATGCTGACGTCATTTTCTCTATCTCCTGGCGATAGTGGCTATCTCCTGACGATATCTCCTTTTCACTTTTGTCGTTCAAACCTTTTACATATTGTAGATGACTTCGTTTTCATTCTAGAATTGGGTGACACGTTCCGTAACTCCTTCCGGATTAAAAGTTATGGTCGTTTGAAGTTTAGCACACAAAACTCGTCCTTTTGTTTTTTTTCTGAAGTGTACACACTTTTAGATCATGCCCATGACTGAGGACTTGTCTCAACATTCAACCTATACAACATATATACTATAAACACACAAAAGAGTAGATCAAATACATCACGGTATTTATTATTCTCAAACCAAGAGATGCGGAAGGTATGCTCCAACACACACATCCATGTTTATCGAACCGTATAACTCCAAAAATGCGTATTTGATCGTTGGAACCGCCACCACGTGTTGGGCCACGAATGAATGCTTCCCCAAATCATTTGGGATGTGTCTCTTCAGTATTTCATCCATCTTAAGCCCCAAAATTGTTCAAATTCGCCTGAATCCGAATTTAACATGTGCCTACACACTTAAACAATATTAAACGCATAATATCACTTAAAACACTGTTTTTTATCTTTTAAATCAATTTAAATCAAATAAACATTGATTTTGGCGGAATAAATATGTATAATTGTGGCATCATCACACACTTTTAAATTCCTAGCTAGAATTTACTTCTCATGCACTTGTACTTTTCAATTATCAATTTATAAAATTTCTTTCTATTCTTGGTCCTTCTTTCTCATAGATTAGTATTGGAATTTTCTTGTTCATAAACCAATTTTCTATTTCAGCGATAGAATAATAGAATATAGTGAGTAAAAGTACTCGATAAGCCTCGTGTAATATGATATTTGATATTCCTAAATATCTTATAATATGAATGATAGATATACTTCTCTATAATTTTTAGAATTGAATAAAAATAAATCTCTAAATTTTACGTGTCAAGTATTTACCGCCATTGCCGGAGAATTTTTTGTTGATATTTTGAAAATGAATTTTTTTTATCAAATTTCTTTTCTTTTCAAAAATCAAAACACCAAATTTTTTTCTTCTATTTTTCTATTTTTATTTTTAGTGTATGACCTAGGGAATCTATCAAATCTTCTTAATTTGGATATAAAAATCGAGCAAATCATTCACTAATGCTTAGGATTCCAAGGAACCACTTCTCCATATCTGATTGAGGAATCCGTAGGCGACACTTTCATTTTTCTACCATGGGTGAACTCAACGCAAATGCATTCGAGCAAAGGACTATTGTTGGATCGTGCGACACCCTTAGAGGGGGGGGGGGTGAATAAGAGTTCACTAATTTTACTAAGTTTATTTTCAGATTTGATTAATTGAATTTCATCCAGTTTTTTATCTAAATATATGCAGGTTCTTAAAAATTCAGAATATAAATCATCTTAAGTTTCAGGAGTTACCTCAGTGTCGCTCTGAACACTGATCTCATCTTCATATGATGAAGTGCTCTTTCCCATCAGGCATATGTTGGCCTCCTCTTCAGTTTTTGAACCTGAACTTCTTGATTCCTCAGAAGTGGCGTCATCCCACATTTCCGCCTTCGGAACTTTCTTCTTTTCTTTTTTCTGTGCCGCTTCTCCTTCAACTCTTTCAGATACTTTGGCACTTGCTCTTTATGTGGTCAATTTACCTGTAGTGATAGAACTCAGGTGGTGGTACTTCGTCATCCTCTCCATCAGCTTGGGCTTTTCCTTTCCTATACCCATATTCTTGCTTCTTGAAAAATTCCCTGAAAGAATTTCTTCTTTTAGGATTTCTCATGAACTTCATGAATTTCTTCACAAACAGGCTCTCTTCGTCTCCATCGTCACTCTCATCGGACTCACTTTGCTCTTCCTTCTTGGACTTTAATGCCAAAGCTTTCTTTCTTGGTTCCAGGTTATACTCTTATTTTGAATCCTCAACTCTACTTCATGGGTTTTTAGATTGCCAATCAGATTCTCAATTTGGAGAGATTTTAGATCGTGTGACTCCGAGATGGGAGTCACCTTTGGATTGAACTTCAGGGGAAGCGATCTAAGTATTTTTCTCACTAAATCTCCATTTGAGAAACTCTTTCCTAGAATCCTTGAGTCGTTCACTATCTTATTGAACCTTGTATACATGGAGTCTACATCCTCATCAACCTCCATCTTGAACTTCTCAAATTCTGATTCTAATTGGAAAAGCTTCGAGTCGTTCACCTGTGATGTACCTTCATGAGTAACTTCTAGGAGATTCCATATATCATACGCAGTGTCACATGCACAAATATGATTAAATTCGGTCCTATCGAAGGCACGGAATAAGGCGTTCATTGCCTTAGCATTATTTTTACAGCGAAGCTTATCAGCTTCATCCCATTTATCCTTGGGTTTTTCCATTTTGACACTTCCTACTACAGTTATAGAAGAAGTGTAGCATGTTTCTACCATGCCCCAAACGTCGATATCTAGTGCTATTAGGAAGCATCACATTCGAGCTTTCCAATAGTTGTAGTTTGTGCCCGTGAATAAGGGAGGTCTACTTATACCTTGCCCCTCAGAAAATGCGTGAGTGTTTTGCGCCATTACTCCTGGTGGTAAAACTGATTTCGAAGTAACCTTCCTCTGATACCAAGTGTTGGATCGTGCGGCACCCTTAGAGGGGGGAATAAGGGTTCGCTAATTTTTATTAACCAGACAAACTTTACTTGATGAACAAAACAACGCAAGTAAGAAATGAAGACTAGTTTTTCATAAGCAACCTTAACTACTCAGAAATGTATATCAACAAAAACAATAATGATATATTTCAAATGAGATAAATCTTAATACAAAGTATCTCTATAGAGCTAGAGACAATGACTTATGAAATAAACAAGTTACTTATGTTTTCGCCGGTCCTTCTACCAAGAACCGGCAGGCTAAAGCGTATCACTTCCTAGACCTTGCTTCTAGCCTCCCCTAGATCTACCACAACCTAGACGTTGTTCACAAGACAACAATTTCTCCCTAAGGCGTACAAGGACTTGGACGCCACTCACAAGCAGCGATTTTCCCCTAAGCCACACAAGGACTTAGATGTCACGCACAAGGCAACGATTTCCCTTCTCGATTACAATAAGAAAACAATAGAAACAAGAACAAAACAAATTGAAACTTCCTTCAAACAATGCACCGAAGATGCCGACGAATCCTTTCTAGGGTGGCTTTGAATGCTACAAATGTGCCGTCAATCTTTTGCGCTTTGGTCTTCTTGAGAGTAAGGAGTAAATCTAAAATCTGGAGCTCTCTGAATCATTTGAACAGGAAGGTACACTCCAGGTAATGAAATTCGTGATCCCCACAGAAAATGAACAGGCTTTTATACTTTGTCGATATCGCCTGGCGATACTGGGTATCGCTACATGGCAATATCCATAACTGCTGCCACATGTCCCACGAACTCCTGATTTTCGCATCGCAGATCCGTCGATCATCGAACGTGCATTATCGCCTGGCGACACTAGGTATCTCCACCTGGAGATAGAGATAACGGTTTCCACGTGGCCCACGAACTCCTAATTTTTGCATTGTAGATTAGTCGGACGTGATTCGTTGAGCGTCGAACATAGATTCGTTGAGCGTCGTTGTCGCCTGTCGGCAATACTCAATATTGCCTAGCGTTATCCTTTGTCGAACGAAATTCGTCAAGCGCGAGGCGGCAATCGTCGAACGCATAGTCGTTGAGCGCGAGTCGACGATCGTCACTATTGTCTGTTTGCGATACTCAATATTGCCTGGCGATACTGCCTAAGCTCAGTTCTGATCCGATTCAGCACCCAAAATACATTAAAGCTAGACCTGTGATATCTGCACATCAAAAATACCAAAAGATCAAATACAACCAAGATTTATTATTAGCAAACCAGGAAGCGTGGAACGCATGCTCCAACAACTATGCCCCATATGGCCATCCAAATTTGAAGGGAACAAAATCTAGTATCATTCACCCCACTATTGTGAATAATACTTTTGAATTAAAACCAAACATTATTCAAATGGCACAATAATATATATAATTTGATGGGATGCACATTGAGGATCCCAATTCACATCTTTCTAATTTCTTATAAATATGCGACACTTTTAAATCAATGAGGTCACTGACAATGCAATTCAACTTTGACCTTTTTCTTTTTCTTTACACACTAAGGACAAACATTGGTTGAATTCTCTTCCTAAAGGATTCATCACTACATGGGCCCAAATGATGAAAAAAATTCATTCAAAATATTTTCCATTCGCCAAAACTGTAAATTACGTAAAGATATCTCTTCCTACTCTCAAACTGATTCTTAAACTCTTTATGATACTTGAGAGCAATTCAAGGAATGATTACGCTATTGTCCCCATCATGCAATACCCACTTTATTTCAAGTTCAAACCTTTTATAATGGCCTAAATCTTCCAACTAGGGAAATGATTCATGCCACCTCCGGTGGCACCTTAAATAACAAAACACCTGAGGCCTCTCAAGAGGTTATCAAAGATATGGTCATGAATTCCTATCAATGGAGTAACCCCCTAGTATAAGCTCGATAAGCCAACTGGTATGTAAGAAATCGATAATATTTCTTTTCTAACTTCGTAGGTATAGGTGCTTCATCATAAGATTTCAGAGATATCAATGAATCCTTCATCGTCCACTATATGGGGATCCAAACATATGGAGCATGTGGATTATATAGTGAATACATAATGGCCACCATTTGCAACCCGCACAATAATCCATACAACTACCCCTATAGTCCGGTTTGGAGGAAACACCAAAATTTTTTAAGGGAAACCAAGGTAATACATGTAGTACTTCTCCCCTTGCTCCTGCAAATTTTTCATTACAACCGCAAGCCCTCAAATCGCCTCCTCTTGAGGAGGTAGTTTCTAATAATTTTATTAAAAATGATGTGGACCTCCACAACGTAGAAGGGTCTATTCTATGTAGAATTTGGAGAACCAAGTGTAGAAATTATTAAAAATGGTATCTGATCTTCTCAAAAGAACACTGCCGGTTAACACAAATGCCTTGGCGGTGACTTTTATGAGTTATTTGAAAACCCACCATGAAGAGGAGACATTAATTTTTTACACCTACTCTTCAAGAATATCAACCCCATATTCCATATCCTGCTCGTATGAATAATAATAATTTTACTATTCTCTGCATTATAGGCACTACTCATATTCAAAAATGCTTTCACTGATCTTGGTGCTAGTACTAATATTATTCTCTATAGTTTATCAGAAAAATTAAATTTAGGAGAGCCAACCCCCACCGATCTGTAAAGACCCCTTTGGGTATTATTTAGGATGTGCCTGTTGAGGTTGATGAGTCTAATTTATCGATAGATTTCAATATGTTTGAAGTGGAAGAGGATGTTGGGATACCTCTTATCCTTGGTCACCCTTTCTTAGCTGCATCCCGAGCTCTTTTTGACATTTATAAAGGAAATTTTCTCCTTCTCATGGGGTATGAAAATGTTCTCCCCCATGTACACAATTCACTTTCCCCATCATCACCAAAACCCTTATCATCATTTGATGATATGTTAAGAAAAAGGTAATCCATCGTCATATGCATCTAACTAAAAGACGGTAAAGAAATGGGTTATTGGGAGGTACCATTTGCTTATCCTTTTTTATTTTAATTTTTAACTCTCTTTTGCAAGTCTTCTATTTCAACGCGGTGACAACATTTTAGGGAAGTTTTTTTCTCTTTAGTGATGAGAGTGAGGTCTCCTGAAGGATTAACATGGGATTTTTTTATCACTGTTGTCCTACATCAAGGTTCATCTTTAAGCCCTTATCTCTTTACCCTTATCTTAAATGAGCTCACCGGACATATTCAACAAGCAATACCTTGGTGTTTATTATTTTTAGATGATATTGTTTTGATCGATGAGACACGCGATAGTGTAAACACAAAACTTGAACTTGGCAAGACACTTTAAAAAGAAGGGTTTAGGCTGAGTAAGGAAAAGACCGAGTATATGGAGCTTAAATTTAGCAGTGCAAGAAAGACAAATGACTTTGTTATTAAGCTGGGTGATCAAGATATTTCCCGCAATGAGTGCTTTAATATTTTTGATTGATATTTCAAGAAGATGGAGGTGTTGATAAAGATGTGATACATAGAATCCAAGTTGTTGATTGAAGTGGAGAGGCGCGTTAGGGATTTTATGTGATCGTAAAGTGCCATTAAAACTTAAAGGTAAGTTTTACTGTAATGCAATTAGACCAGCGATGCACTATGGTTCTGAGTGTTGGGCAGTGAATTGTGTAATTGAGTAAAAAATGGGAGATGCGGAGATGAGAATTCTTAGGAAGATTTGTGGACACACAAGACTGGATAAAATTAGGAATGAATGTATCAGGGATAAGGCATGAGGGGCACTAATTATAGAGAAGATGCGAGAAGCCAATAAAGATTTGAAATGAAACTATAAGGAAAGACATGATTGTTGAATCTATGGCCAACCTTAGAGGGAGGTGAATAAAGTTTCATGCAGATTCTCAAGATTTTGAAACTTTTTGCACTAAGAATACGTTCTCTGTTTGTTATCACAGGGTGGAAGAGTAACCACCGATGGTATCTCCTAGAAACTGTATTCTTGAGACTTAGGTTCGTTCGATCCGTACATGTAATCATTTTAGCATGTATGAGATTATAGATTAAGGAAAAATAGATTGTAATACTAACTATTTAACACACACAACAACTCAAGTCATGAAAATTCAATTATACAATTCCTTTGAAGATTTATAAAAAATTACAATTACAAAACAATGATCTCTATGACGCTAGAGATTGAAAGCGATGAATAAAATAATCTAGAGTTTTTTATATTGACCTCCCCGAAGGATCGGTTGACTCTCTCCCATCTCCCTGGAAGGCCTTCAAGCCCTCGCTAGATCTCCTCAGTTTAAATGTACCTCACAGGCGATTGTCCTATGGAATCTTCCTCGGAATCCAGCATCCTCCACAAAAGATTTCTCACGGAATCCTCCCCAGAATTCGACGTCCTCCCCAAATGATTTTTCATAGCACACGATGATTTTTCATAGCACATGATACAATAAAGTATAAATATGGTAGGACAAAAGCTAATGGCCTCTTACCTTGCACCAATAGCTAATGGCCTCTTCCCTTACACCAGCACGACCCTTATACCTTCCCCACTAGCATCAGTGTTGACTTCAAAAGATTTCTCAAAATATGGTAGGACAAGCATCGAAGTTTGAGTCATCGTTCTCTTCAATTCTTCAAAAGCTTTGTTTGTCTCATCTTTCCATTCAAGAGTATCTTTTCCCAACATGGAGGTCAATGGATTTGCAATCAACCAGTAATTCTTCACGAGACGCTTGTAGTAGCCAGTTAACCCTAAGAACCCTCTCAAAGAGGTAATGTTGGTCGGTAATGGCCAATCGATCATGGCCTCAATCTTCCTGGAATCCACCTTTACCCCCTCCCCAAAAAGGATATGTCCCAAGTATTATTACTCCTTCTGTAAAAACTCACACTTTGACAGCTTGATGAAGAAGTGATGTTGCTCCAGTAGTTCCAACACTACCTTGAGTTGCTTAATAAGCTCCTCCATGGATATAGAATACACATGGATGTCATCAAAAAATCCAACACGAACTTGCGTAGAAGGGTTTGAATATTGCATTCATGGCGGCTTGGAATGTGTATGGACATTGCACAACCCAAACCACATAACCAAGTACTCGTAATTTCCGGAATGTGTCCTAAAGGCAGTCTTGTGCACATCTTCCTCCTTCATCCTGATTTGGTGATATTCCGCCCTTAAATCAAGCTTGGTGAACACTATTGCACTATACAACTCATCCAACATTTCATCAACCATTGGAATGGGAAAATGATCCTTGATAGTAGTTTTAATCAAGGCTCGGTAGTCCGTACAAAATCTCCAAGATCCATCCTTCTTTCTTATCAACAATACTATGGAAATGAAAGGGTTTGTACTTGCTCATATAAACTCTTGGGAAAACATCTCATCCACTTGACATTCTATTTCCTATTTTTGGAAATGAGCATGTCAGTAGGGAGGCACATTCACCGGACTTGCCACATCATGGAGCGCGATTCAGTTATCAAACAAGCATGGGGGTGGCAACCCTTCAACATCTCCAACACCTTCTTGTGATCCTCCACTATATACAAAATAGATAGGGGTAGTAGAAGTAAATTTTCTTTGAGAGCCTCCCCTCCCTGTCTCCTAGAAGCCTTCTCCTTGATTGTACCTGCTAGGAACACAACAAAGCAACTCGCACAATCCTTCCAAAGCCTCTTCATCATATTGGCAGCTCACATCTGAATTTTAGTGGGCATTAAGGCCTTCCACAACCTATTCTTCCTGCATAATTTGAACTCCATGGTCATGGACTCATAATCATTCAACACCCTCCCAATGCTTTTCAACCAAACATTACCAAGGACCATGTCTAACCTTACAATTGTAAGGACATGCTAATTTGCACAAATCTGTACCCCTTGCACGTTGAGCTTTACATCCTACACGGCCTCTATACATTTGATCTTTTCCCCACTAGACACCATTACTTCAAAGGGTTCCACGACCAACCCTTTAAGCCTCACTTTCTACATGATGCATGCATTGATGAAGTTGTGGGAGGAACTACTATCCACCAATAGTGTAACCTCATGCTTTCCCATCCATGCCAAAAGCCTCATAGTGGCTGGTGCCCTTGCCTCCGACAGGGCATTAAGGGACAGCTCTGTCACATCGCTCCCAGATGTCACATGGTGGTCATCCCCATTCTAAGACTCGTTGTCACAACCCGCATTTTTCTCACTATTTAATAAATCAGAGCAAGAGAAAACTACGAGCTGTGATGCCACGTCGAGCAGGGGATAACTGCCGACGTTCAGGCAACACTCCAAATCCTTTCAAATCATGACTTAATTGATTATAAAAACTTGATTAATTTATTGGCCGTATCCCTCGGCTCAGTGGACCAAAGAGTCCACGGTTTGAAAACTGATTTTTTATATACGTAGCGGAAAATACATCATTTATGTTGACACCCTAAGTGAGCGCATAAGTGATCCCAAGGGACACTTACGCTAAACCAACACTCTAACTTTAATTTATACATATATAGAAAAATCATTTGATATACGTAATTAAGAAAGTACGTTGTGTGTTCTCTTTTGGAAATCATGCCGATCATGTTTATATACATAGTATAGTTTTGTTTTTAGCTTTTTAAAGTAACTAGCAACCTAGCATAAAATCTTCCCAGAGCAAATAAACTAGGTCCCCAAAGACAGGGTAGCAGTAAAAGTAAACATATCTAGTGCAAAAGGTAAAACTACCAGGGGCGCCAACAGCTGACACGAACCCACTGGCAAGTATGTATGTCTGTAGGAAGTGCAGTAAAACTACCTCACAATGACTCAAGAGAGTCTCAACAGGCAACAGAAGGACCTCCAACAGCACCACAGCAACAGCCACCTACTGGCTACTGCCCAGAACCTGAGGCGTTCAGAAGAAAATAGAACACCTCAGAGCAAGGAAAAAGGAATGCAAGTGCTAAAAAGGAAAGTAAGGTAAAAGCAGGTAAAGTAAAGTAAAGAGAGTACAACTAGAGTAAAAACAACAATGCCCAAGGAAGGGCGAAAAGCAAACCTGCACCAAGTGCGGGCAAACAGCAACTACTCTGCCTAAAAACCTGCAGAGTCAACATGGCCATGATGCCAAAAAAAATGCTGCAACACCTACGGAAGAAACGCCTAACATCCTAAATTGTGAGAGGCGGCAGTAGCAAAAACAAGAAACTTGGAATCAGGTTGAAAACGTTCCAAATCGCCCAACCACTAATTCCAAGTCAACAAATTGCTCAAGGGTTGACACGTGAAGGCACAAAAGACCCATCACTCACTTGCCCAGAAAACTACTCGGGTCAAGGTAAAGAGTGTGGTCAAGGCTACATCACGCCACACAACCCCTAAAAGAGCCATCCACCACCACTACTAACCACAACCCACGATTCGGCCTTCGAAAAGTAACAGCCGACAAGGGACTCTCGATACACGAGCAAAACACTCGGGGAGAAATCAACGCTAAGGGATTAGTCGTTGCGATTACGCAACGCCGCTGCGAGTGAGTACACTCACTCGATCCTAAGCCTAGCGTACGAGCACCGACATTGGGTCGCACGATTTAAAAGACGCACGACCATAGGCCGTGCGTGCACAATTACACCTAAACACCTCAAATAGGCAAACTAGGAAAAATCCCAAAACCTAGACCTACACCTAGGCCTAACATGAACTCAACCCGACGCTAACCCATATCTACACTACACACCTACCGCGACGCCGTCCTAAATCGGAAGCTACTAGCGGGAGGATAAAAAATCCTAATTTTCTAACGCGTTTCCAATAGGGATTAGGTTAAGGGGGAGTTAAATTAACAAATTCTATTTGCACGAATAAAATCAATTAACAAGGAATTGAACCAAAAAGGGAGGCCAAACGGCGAAAAGAGGAGAAGCACTTGCCTCGCACGTGTCACCGAAAAATTCGCCGGCACAACGGCGCTATGGCGGATTTCCAAGAGCACGAAAGGCTCCAACAAACCACCAAAACCTCCAATATAACCTAAGATTGCATTCTAATCAAACAAAAAGCAAGAATATCCCAAAACAAAGAGAAATCCAAAACGAAATCAAATTGGAAATTCATGGAGGAATGACGAATAGACTACCTCGGCTCGAAGCTCTCGGCGAGGGGAGTGCGGATCCGGGCTCGGATCGGAAGGAGGGGACCGGGGCGGCCGGCGGCGGGCGGCGGAAGGGGGCCGGCTAGGGCGGTTTCCGCTCGGGCTCGGGATTTCGCACAGGAGGGGGGAAGAAAGCTGCGGTTTTTTTTTTTATCAAGGGCCGGCTGCAGTTTTTTTTTTATAAAGGGGGGGGGGGAACGGCTGCTTAGGTTTTTATTAGGGGGAGGGGCCGGTTACTTGGGTTTTATTAGGGGGAGGGGAGGGTTTAGTATTAATTATAATTAATAGGTTTTATAAAAATTAAATTTAATAACCTAAGTAACTAATACAACCTAATAAACATTCATACTAACTATAGACTAAAGAAATAAGAAACATAATAATAGCCTAATTAACCAAACACTAACCCCAACATAACTTTAACATGTACGCATACGCGCATTAAATTTCCACCCCGCATGCACGCACACGCACGAGCAAATATTAATAACCTCACACGTACAACACGCACACCAAACAATAACCACACCGGCTCGCACGAGTCGCGCGCCACGCGACACATGCGCCAAGAGACATGCCGTCATAGAAAAATGACGACTCGCACAAACCAACTACCGCCAAAACGACGCGAAAACGCGACGTCCTCGGAATTCGACCAAAATCGCACCGTAGCTAAAAACCCGGGCTACGAGAACAACGGCGAAGTCAAAAACGACATCCGACGAACAAAACTCGAGCTAACCTCGCCCGAAGCCCAACACGAGAATTCCCTGAAAGGCTCAACCGGGTCTCCAAAACAGACACCGGCTAGCTGGGGAAACCCGCAAACAGGCTAAACCTCTAAGAACACCTAGCGAGGTACTCTAACAACGGCTCGAGACGGAAAACGTCAACGTAACGCTGAAAAAGGATTTAAAATAAATCATCGAAAATTCGGGGGCGTTACAGTCACTCCCCCTAACAAAAAGTTTCGACCCGAAACTTTGCGAGAACTACTCCTACAACAGAAGGAAAGAAACAAACTACTAGAAAGGGAACGTACCCGAAAACTCAGGGGAACAAATGAGGGTGAGCCTCCCTCATAGCCGACTCTAGCTCCCAAGTCGCGCTCTCCAAATCCTGGTTCCTCCAAAGAACCTTCACCATAGGAATAGACTTCGTCCGCAACACTCGAGCTTGAGCTTCCAAAATGCGGACTGGCACCTCGACATACGAGAGATTGGGCTCCAACTGGGGCACAGCGTCCAAGACTTGCCCACTGCTCCGCACGCACTTCCGCAACTGGCTCACATGAAAGACATTATGAACCCCCGGGAAGCTAGCTGGCAGATCCAGCCTATAAGCAGCCACACCAATACGCTCCAAAATCCTGAACGGGCCCACAAATCTCGGATCCAACTTCCGATTCTTGCCAAACCTCTTCACTCCTACCATCGGAGACACCTTCAAGAAGACCAAGTCATCCACTGAAAACTCCAAATCGGACCTACGCCGATTGGCGTTCTTCTCATACCTCTCCTGAGCAACTCGAAGCTTCTCCCGAATGAGCTTCACGGAAACCTCCATCTCCTCGAGCGCATCAGGACCCAAAACAGGCCTCTCACCGGCCTCGGCCCAAAACAAAGGGGTTCTGCAGCGCCTTCCATACAACGCCTCGAAGGGAGCCATCTGTAGACTCTCTTGGTAGCTGTTGTTGTAGGCAAATTCCATGAGCCGCAAACGCTCATCCCACGCACCTCCATGATCAAGAATATAGCACCGGATCATATCTTCCACAATCTGATTCACACGCTCGGTCTGCCCGTTGGTCTGCGGATGGTAAGCTGTGGAATACCTCAAATCAGTGCCCAAACCCTCCTGCAAACTCCTCCAGAAACGAGATGTAAACCGAGAGTCTCGATCTGAAACGATGCTAACTGGAACGCCGTGCAATCTGACGACCTCATCCAAGTACAACTCAGCAATCTTCTTCATCGAGTAATCGATCTTATATGGTACGAAGTGTGCACACTTCGTCAATCGGTCCACGATCACCCAAACAGAATCAAACCCTCTCGGAGATCTCGGTAAGCCTGTAATGAAATCCATCGAGATGCTTTCCCACTTCCAAGTCGGGATCTCCAAAGGTGCCAACTTGCCACCAGGCCTCCCATGGTCGGCCTTCACCCGCCTGCAAGTGTAACACTCCGAGACAAAACGAGCTATATCACCCTTCATCCCATACCACCAGGCGATCTGCTTCAGATCATGGTACATCTTCGTAGATCCCGGGTGGTAGGAAACACTGGATCCGTGAGCCTCTTTGCAAATCAATACTCTGATGCCTTCCACTGCGGGGATGCAAAACCTGCCGCGGTACTTCAGAGTACCCGCCTCGTCGATGGAGAAATCTGGCAACTCTCCCCTCTCAGCTCTGAGGTACAAGTGCAACAAATCCGGATCCTCTTTCTGATGCAATTTGGTGAGAGAAATCCATGACGGCTCTGCCACTACCAAACTGCTCTGCAACTCACAGCGTCCTACGGTGATATCCATCAATAGAAACTCCTCCACTAAACGATCCGCGGTGAGATTGAAGACTTTCCCCGTCTTCCGGCTCAAGGCGTCGGCCACCACATTGGCCTTGCCCGGATGGTACTGAATCTCAACATCATAATCAGCAACATACTCAAGCCACCGCCGCTGGCGCAAATTCAGCTCCTTCTGTGTGAACACGTACTTCAGGCTCTTATGATCGGTAAAGATCCTGCACTGGGCCCCATAAAGTAAGTGTCTCCACAGCTTCAAGGCGAAAATCACCGCTGCGAACTCGAGGTCGTGCGTAGGATAGTTCCGCTCATGAATCTTCAACTGACGAGACCCATATGCGATCACCTTCCCCTCCTGCATCAACACGCCACCGAGCCCAACATGCGAGGCATCCACATAAACGTCATAGTCCTGTCCCTCCGCCGGTAAGGTCAACACAGGGGCAGAACATAACCGGCTCTTCAGCTCCAGAAAGGCCTCCTCGCACTTATCACTCCAAACGAACGCCGCATGCTTCTGCGTCAGCTTTGTCAAGGGCGCTGCCAAGGTAGAAAAGCCCTCGACGAATCTCCTATAATAGCCGGCCAACCCCAAGAAGCTCCTGATCTCCTTGGGTGTGCTCGGCCTACTCCAATCCATCACGGCTGAGATCTTCTCCGGGTCCACTGAAATACCATCTTTGTTCACCACATGACCCAGGAAGGAAACCTGAGGCAACCAGAACTCGCACTTGCTCAGCTTGGCGTACAACTGATGATCCCTCAAGGCGGATAACACCAACCGCAAATGCTGATCATGCTCCGCCGCATTCCGAGAATAAATCAAAACGTCGTCAATGAACACGACGACAAACTTGTCTAGAAAGTCCTTGAACACCCGGTTCATCATGTCCATAAATGCTGAAGGCGCATTGGTCAGCCCAAAAGACATGACCAGGAACTCGAAATGACCATGCCTCGATCGGAAAGCCGTCCGTGGAACATCCGACTCTCGGATCCTAAGCTGATGGTAACCCGAACGGAGGTCTATCTTCGAAAATACTGAACTGCCACGCAACTGATCAAATAAATCGTCGATTCTGGGCAGTGGATACCTGTTCTTGATGGTGACTTTGTTCAACTCTCTATAGTCGATACAAAGGCGCATCGAACCATCCTTCTTCTTCACAAAGAGAACCGGAGCACCCCAGGGCGACGAGCTTTGCCTTATGAAGCCCTTCTCCAATAACTCATCAAGCTGAGTACGAAGCTCCTCCAGCTCTCGCGGGGCCATTCGATACGGCGCCTTGGCAATCGGACGCGTACCAGGCTCCAAATCAATCACGAACTCCACATCCCTGTCTGGAGGAAGACCGGGAAGATCGCTAGGAAACACGTCAGGAAACTCTCGCGCAACCGGAATCTCATCCAAAAGCGGCACACTGCTAACAGTCCCCAACACTGAGACTAGACAAGCAAAACAACCAGCAGGGAAAACCCTCTGAGCACATACCGCAGAAATCGCCGGAGAGTCCCGACGCGAATCACCGAAAACACTCCCGGGCTGACCGCTGTCCTTCCTGAAATCCAAGCGCTTTCCCCTGCACTGAATCACTGCATCATATCGGGACAACCAGTCCATACCCAGGATGACATCGAAATCCTCTAAGTCCAACACCTTCAGATCAGCCTTGGCCAGATAATCCCCCAACAAAATAGGGCAGTCCAGAATGCCCTGATCTGATATCACGGATTCACCCGAGGGGAACTTGACGCTAAAGGCACCACCAACACGATCAACAACCCACTGGCACCGCTCGACAAAGGCCCTAGCCACAAAAGAGTGGGTAGCACCTGAGTCAAATAGAACGCGGGCCCAGCGGTTCCTTACCTTAAATTTCCCTATACACAAACAAAACCATAAACGCACAAGCAATAAACAAAACAATAGCAACACTAAAACTGCTACAAAAGAGAAAGCCAAGCGAGGGGGGGGTTTACCTGAAATGACCTGCGTCGAAGTCTCAGCCTCCGCTGAAGATACCACATTCAGCTTCCCTTTACCCTTGTCCACCGGCTGAGGCGGAAGTAAAGCCTGAAGCGGAACTGCATGTAGAGCGGACTGAACCTGAGGGCACCTCGACTTAATATGGCCCTTCTGGCCACACTGGTAGCAAACACGATCCTTGGACCAGCACTGAGCAGCATCGTGACCGGGTCGCTTGCAGACAGGACAAGGAACATCCCTCCTAGGAGCACCCTGGATAGCATGCACATGCTCCTTCTTCTGGACCCTTGCCCTCTTGAAGCACCTCTCAGCTGGGTGGCCCGGATGGCCACAGAAACTGCACACTACCTTGCTCTTCTTCTCAGAAGCAGCACCAAGAACCTGGGGACCCTTTTCCTCAACTGACCTCCTCTTCTCGTTTCTCGCCTGCTGTCCACGCTGCTTCGCGTTCTCGATAGCCTCTACCTTCAAAGCGGCCTCAACTGCCCCTGCATAAGTCACCGCTCCGTGGGCGACCGCTAGCTGCTGAACGTCGCTCCTCAGGCCACCAAGAAACCGCTTCACCCTGTCCTCCTCGGAGCTCACCAAGCTAGGACCAAAACGACTGAGTTTGCTAAACTCAACCTCGTAATCGCTGACGGAGAGCTGCCTCTGCTTCAGATGAATAAAGTCATTCATCAGTCTGTCTCGCTCTACTGACGGTAGAAACTTCCTCATCAGGATCTCTTTGAAGGATGCCCAAGTACATCCTCCCACCATGCCTTCCTTCTCTCGCATCCACCAGCTCTTCGCTAGCCCCTTCAGCTGATAGGCGGCTAACATCACCTTCTGGTCTTCAGTCACCCCAGAGTAGTGAAACATCTCCTCCATGGTGATCATCCAGTCATCCAGTACCATATAGTCCGCCTTACCATCGTAGGTAGGAGGTCGCAGCCGCTGAAACTGGGAGATGAAAGCCATCCCGGGGGGCACCACCACTGGAGGCACGAGAGGAGCAGGAGGGGCAGGAGGGGCTAGAACAGCTGTACCCTCGGCGGGGTCCTGAACTCCCGGAGTCTGACCCACCGCTCCGGATAAAAAGGACTGCATCTGGGCCCGCAACTCCACCACCTGCCTTGATAAGGCCTCGTTGCTCTGCCTCAGACTCTCCACCATTGCATCACTTTGAGCACCAGAGGACTCACCCTCAGACTGGGGAGTCGACCTCGTTACCATCCTCTTCGGCGCCATACTAAAAGAACCAAACATCACAATTATTAGAACGCACTTTAACTACTAGAACGAACAACAGACACGTACAGACAATATGTACATAAATATGATCTTCTACTGCTATATTTGCTCTGGGATTTTATTTTATTTATTTACAAAGGAAATGATATGCTTAGCCTAAGATGGTTCACCACCATCACACTAACTCTTGTGCCTAGATCGGGAATGCATGAATTTATATTCTTTTTGACTCAAAAAATTATGTGTGTACACATGTCATCCTGCACGTCTTTAGCTTGGCGCGTTGTGCTTATGCGATGTTATGCTATGCATGATTATGCTATGCATTCTAAAAAGGCCCTAGTGCATGCCATGGCGGAGTGCACATGAAAATGTTATGCATCCCATAATACATAACATTCTCATGCAACTAAAAAGAAAACGTGCTAGTCGCATCCATGCGGTGAGGTTATGCACCCCATAATACATAACCCTCGCATGTTGCCCCTATGGTGGATCCATATACAACCACATATTATGTATCGTAAAATACATAATATGCCCCGTATACTTCATGTTATGCTTATGAGTGTAGTGCAGTGTTCGTGCTTCAGCCAAAACGTGCCGATGACATGTCGGTGTGTGTATGATATGACTCTAAACATCTAACACAAACAAAGGAAGGTTGCCCGACCAATTGTCAAGCAACCTCCCTCTGATACCAACTGTCACAACCCGCATTTTTCTCACTATTTAATAAATCAGAGCAAGAGAAAACTACGAGCTGTGATGCCACGTCGAGCAGGGGATAACTGCCGACGTTCAGGCAACACTCCAAATCCTTTCAAATCATGACTTAATTGATTATAAAAACTTGATTAATTTATTGGCCGTATCCCTCGGCTCAGTGGACCAAAGAGTCCACGGTTTGAAAACTGATTTTTTATATACGTAGCGGAAAATACATCATTTATGTTGACACCCTAAGTGAGCGCATAAGTGATCCCAAGGGACACTTACGCTAAACCAACACTCTAACTTTAATTTATACATATATAGAAAAATCATTTGATATACGTAATTAAGAAAGTACGTTGCGTGTTCTCTTTTGGAAATCATGCCGATCATGTTTATATACATAGTATAGTTTTGTTTTTAGCTTTTTAAAGTAACTAGCAACCTAGCATAAAATCTTCCCAGAGCAAATAAACTAGGTCCCCAAAGACAGGGTAGCAGTAAAAGTAAACATATCTAGTGCAAAAGGTAAAACTACCAGGGGCGCCAACAGCTGACACGAACCCACTGGCAAGTATGTATGTCTGTAGGAAGTGCAGTAAAACTACCTCACAATGACTCAAGAGAGTCTCAACAGGCAACAGAAGGACCTCCAACAGCACCACAGCAACAGCCACCTACTGGCTACTGCCCAGAACCTGAGGCGTTCAGAAGAAAATAGAACACCTCAGAGCAAGGAAAAAGGAATGCAAGTGCTAAAAAGGAAAGTAAGGTAAAAGCAGGTAAAGTAAAGTAAAGAGAGTACAACTAGAGTAAAAACAACAATGCCCAAGGAAGGGCGAAAAGCAAACATGCACCAAGTGCGGGCAAACAGCAACTACTCTGCCTAAAAACCTGCAGAGTCAACATGGCCATGATGCCAAAAAAAATGCTGCAACACCTACGGAAGAAACGCCTAACATCCTAAATTGTGAGAGGCGGCAGTAGCAAAAACAAGAAACTTGGAATCAGGTTGAAAACGTTCCAAATCGCCCAACCACTAATTCCAAGTCAACAAATTGCTCAAGGGTTGACACGTGAAGGCACAAAAGACCCATCACTCACTTGCCCAGAAAACTACTCGGGTCAAGGTAAAGAGTGTGGTCAAGGCTACATCACGCCACACAACCCCTAAAAGAGCCATCCACCACCACTACTGACCACAACCCACGATTCGGCCTTCGAAAAGTAACAGCCGACAAGGGACTCTCGATACACGAGCAAAACACTCGGGGAGAAATCAACGCTAAGGGATTAGTCGTTGCGATTACGCAACGCCGCTGCGAGTGAGTACACTCACTCGATCCTAAGCCTAGCGTACGAGCACCGACATTGGGTCGCACGATTTAAAAGACGCACGACCATAGGCCGTGCGTGCACAATTACACCTAAACACCTCAAATAGGCAAACTAGGAAAAATCCCAAAACCTAGACCTACACCTAGGCCTAACATGAACTCAACCCGACGCTAACCCATATCTACACTACACACCTACCGCGACGCCGTCCTAAATCGGAAGCTACTAGCGGGAGGATAAAAAATCCTAATTTTCTAACGCGTTTCCAATAGGGATTAGGTTAAGGGGGAGTTAAATTAACAAATTCTATTTGCACGAATAAAATCAATTAACAAGGAATTGAACCAAAAAGGGAGGCCAAACGGCGAAAAGAGGAGAAGCACTTGCCTCGCACGTGTCACCGAAAAATTCGCCGGCACAACGGCGCTATGGCGGATTTCCAAGAGCACGAAAGGCTCCAACAAACCACCAAAATCTCCAATATAACCTAAGATTGCATTCTAATCAAACAAAAAGCTAGAATATCCCAAAACAAAGAGAAATCCAAAACGAAATCAAATTGGAAATTCATGGAGGAATGACGAATAGACTACCTCGGCTCGAAGCTCTCGGCGAGGGGAGTGCGGATCCGGGCTCGGATCGGAAGGAGGGGACCGGGGCGGCCGGCGGCGGGCGGCGGAAGGGGGCCGGCTAGGGCGGTTTCCGCTCGGGCTCGGGATTTCGCACAGGAGGGGGGAAGAAAGCTGCGGTTTTTTTTTTTTATCAAGGGCCGGCTGCAGTTTTTTTTTTATAAAGGGGGGGGGGGAACGGCTGCTTAGGTTTTTATTAGGGGGAGGGGCCGGTTACTTGGGTTTTATTAGGGGGAGGGGAGGGTTTAGTATTAATTATAATTAATAGGTTTTATAAAAATTAAATTTAATAACCTAAGTAACTAATACAACCTAATAAACATTCATACTAACTATAGACTAAAGAAATAAGAAACATAATAATAGCCTAATTAACCAAACACTAACCCCAACATAACTTTAACATGTACGCATACGCGCATTAAATTTCCACCCCGCATGCACGCACACGCACGAGCAAATATTAATAACCTCACACGTACAACACGCACACCAAACAATAACCACACCGGCTCGCACGAGTCGCGCGCCACGCGACACATGCGCCAAGAGACATGCCGTCATAGAAAAATGACGACTCGCACAAACCAACTACCGCCAAAACGACGCGAAAACGCGACGTCCTCGGAATTCGACCAAAATCGCACCGTAGCTAAAAACCCGGGCTACGAGAACAACGGCGAAGTCAAAAACGACATCCGACGAACAAAACTCGAGCTAACCTCGCCCGAAGCCCAACACGAGAATTCCCTGAAAGGCTCAACCGGGTCTCCAAAACAGACACCGGCTAGCTGGGGAAACCCGCAAACAGGTTAAACCTCTAAGAACACCTAGCGAGGTACTCTAACAACGGCTCGAGACGGAAAACGTCAACGTAACGCCGAAAAAGGATTTAAAATAAATCATCGAAAATTCGGGGGCGTTACACTCGTCTTAGGTCATTTCTTCATTTTCTTCTTAACTAGTCTCCACTATTTGGAATACTTGACCCGTCTTTCATCAGTGCCCCTAACCCACTTACCCCCACACTTGTAGCATATCCCCTTTGAGATGCGCTCTTGGACTTACTCTTTGGACAACTTCTTCACCTCTTTCTTGCCTTTAGCCATGTCTTATGTGGCCTCCTTTCCTTCCATGATGGGTTCCCACCATTTCCTCTAGTTATCTCCTTGCTTTGGCACTTATCCGTGTAGTAGCTTTCCTCCAAAATCACTGCAATTTTCATGGCTTCTTTTAACCTCTGTGAATGCCTCAAATTGATCTCCCGAGACAACCATGGCTTGAGTCCATCAAGAAAGGTCCCCATTAATGCCTCCTACGACAAACCTCATACCATGGTATGGAGCCATTGGAATTCTTCAATATATTCTTGTACCATGCCTTCTTGTTTAAGCTTAGCCAACTACCCATGGTGGTTCAGCACTGATGAAGTTCCCTATTGCTCCATAACTCTTATTTGAAAGCCGCCAAACCAAGTAATCTTCCATCTTGCTCAAATCTGAATTTGAGCCACCTCCACCACTTACTGGCTCTCCCTTCAAGGAAAAAACAAGCCACAACCACTCTTTATTCCCGGGGTACTTCATATACGTGAAAATAATGTTTGGCCTTGTCTAGCCACTCATTGGGGTCACCTCTATTGAAGCGGGGAAAGTCGATCTGTGGCTTCCTAAGTCTCTGATCCTGGTAACACCTCCCTCTTCCATAATCACCATCTCGAACCCAAGGCCCTCCTTGTCCCGGTCATGGCCAACAATAGTACTCTCCCAATTATGGTATTTTCCAATGGTCCAGTAGTTCCAACTCAAACCCCATACTTTCATCACCTTGGTAATCCCAACTGTGGTGGCCCAGTCTTTGGATTGAAGCTCAGGAATAATCTATCTTATTGAGCCACCTCTCTACGACAACTTCTCCACCTTCAATAAGTCCTCCTCTCCTCCTTCCTTCCTAGTGTGGTTCGTCCTCCAGCCTTGACCAACCAGAATCCGAGTCACTCTGAGATTCACTTTTGGAGGCGCTGAGTTGCTTGCTTTGGCTCTTCATTCCCTCTCTTTCTTTCCTCCTTTCGTTAGTGTCATTTGTAGCTCCGCTAGTGCTGTCAAGATCTCTTTCGGTCCCCCTCCAGTAGCTCCAATCTGGCTCGGTTAGATCATGGGGTGCCTTCTTGATCCATAATGGCTTGACAGATTCTTGAGTCCCCACCAAGTTCCTTTCAACGAGAGCACAAAATTGTTGAGAACCCGGGGGTCAGGTCCAACAACAATGCCTCAAACAACCGTTGGTTCGGGAATTCCATCAAACAACTGATACACGTCAAGTTGATTATCTCTAGAGCATTCGGTCAAACATCATTATGCACCCGACAGTTTCCCACATTTCCAGCAAATACAATCACAACAAAAGTATAGTTCTTATAATATATTACCTCTGAACTTCAGTCAACTAGAATCCTTGTTCAAACATGATTGCTACTACCTCTAGACTTCTATCACACGTACCTTAAATCAATTAGGAGTAACATCGAGGAATAGCTTTGACACTTTCTATAACTCTAGAAGATCTGGATGTCGCAGTCCACCCACCTAGATCGGAGAACAGACCGCTCTAGATCGGGATTCACTCACCCCTAGGCTAGCCTAAGTGAATGCCAAGGAGAATCGACGCACACCGATTCCCAAGCTCGTCGGTAATATTCTTCCTGGTTCGCCGCCATAGAGCCTCACGAAGAGTCTCGGGAAATCTCCAAAATGTTGATACCCTAACTCACACCATCCCTCCCCTCATATTTGCCTCATAATATTTTTTATCCCAAAATACCCTTGGGCTAATAGCCAAGACAATACATGTAACACCCCAAATTCTAATTTGAAGTTCAGGCTGGGTGACACGGCCTGGGACACGGGCGTGTCCCAGGGCGTGTCCAGCTCTGGGTACTCGAGTGGGTCGAGTAGTACTCGAGTGGGGCTCGAGTATGTCTCGAGTGAGGCATACAGTCTGGGATACGGGCGTGTCCCAAGGCGTGTCCTTCACTGTATGTGTCGAGTTGTCGACACAGTACAGTATAGTCGACGATCGTCGAGAGGTGATACGGTCAGGGACACGGGCGTGTCCCAGGCCATGTCCTGCTCAGGTTGGTAATCGGGATGTGTTGAGTGTGGCACAGGGCCTGTGACACGGGTGTGTCACAGGGGCGTGTTTGGCATACGGCTAAGGACACGGGTGTGTGCCTTAGCCGTGTCCTTTTCGGGAGTGTTGATCATGTGTTGATTGAGGGACACGCCCCTCAACACGGGCGTGTACCTAGTAACATGGGCGTGTCCGGTGCTTGAAACGGGCGTCTCCAAGCCGTGTTCTGATCCAGATTGAGTCGGTTCTATTACTGCTTAAGGGACACGGGCGTGTCACAAGCCGTGTCAGTCCTGTTTAGATTCTTTTTAGAGCAGATCAAGGCCGTTCATTTCCTTCAAATTGGATTCTGTGGTTCAAGCTTCTTCCTGTTGTTATAAGGGCGAGAATGGAAGATAAAATCTCATTCTTTTATTGGCCATTCTTTTTCTAAAGAGAAGAGAGAGAGGAGAGCAAGGAAGGAAGAAGGAGAAGCTTTCTAGCCGCCGGTGGAGCTTCATCGGTCCGAACTGAGAGCCGAGTTCAGCGTTGTGGAGGCAAGACCGTCGCGGTAATTTCCAACCGACCAGTTTTCCATGGCTCCGAAGCGATCGTCAAGGGTAACGATCTCCTTCTTGGACAAGTGAAGTCCTATTTTATGCATGTGCATGGGATCCTCCACCAAGAGGTGGAAAGCGTAAGCGATTCCAGCGGTTGAGTCTGCATTTAGATCCGGAAGCTTGTAGTACGGAATAGGCATGTTGTGTGAAGCTCATCTGGATGGGTAGTCTAGATTGGTGATGTTGCGAACCGGAGAAGACTCCGTGTATAAAACAATTAGCTTGCGGAGATTGTGAGGATGCTTATGAATTGTGGTAAGGAAGCTTTACATAGCTCCTTTGGTTGTATGCTTGGTACGAGCTGTGTGATGGATTGGAAAGTGGCACTATGTGCCTGTGTTGAGAGATGGATGCGAGAACCTCTGAGTGGGTAGGCCATCCAACAAGTTCTGTGGTAGGATTGTTGTGAGCGAGCACCTCTGAGTGGGATGGGTGCGAGAGGTCTCCAACAAGGGTTTGGCGGCTGATGCCCATGGGCAACAAGTTAAGAACCTCTGAGTGGGTAGGCCACCCAACAAGTTCAGTGGTAAGATCGTTGTGAGCGGTCATTTGGTAGCACTGCAAATGGGGGGCTGCTGGCCTTCCTGGCATGTCGATCGATAAGGCTCAATGGTTGTCGTGAGGTGAATACCTCTGAGTGGGACGGGCGAGGATGTCTCCAGTACGCATGTTGTAGTATACTAGTGCTCGACCACCAAGTGGAGAACCTCTAATCGGTGGTGTACTAAGGATGTACTGGTACACTGTAAGCGTGACCTGAGTGCATGGAGCGTCTGGCACGAAGGTCGGCGTTTGTGATGATATTGTGCATTGATATATATGTTGCGAAGAATTGGATTTCATGTGTGGTCGGCCTGCGTGCTGATGTATGAAATTATATTTTGTAAAGAGAAACTTGTAAGGCATTAAGGCCGTAAGCGGTGTGTGTTTGTATACATTCTTGGTGATTTATATAAATGGGTATTTATATATTTAGTGGACATTCATTGGATGAGTTCTTATAAGTAATAAACTTCCCCTAGAATGCTCTGAGTTAGGATGCGAGTAGATGGTATTTTGGTATTCACACGTGACCTCGCTATTTGTCTGTGAAATATGGCGTGGGGCCCCGATCGGACCCTCTGTTATATTCCATGTGATAGATGGAGGCATTGCAAAGTGGTATCAGAGGTTCGGGTTTTGGTAGGGATCACATAATTGAACTCAAGAATGTAAACTAGGAATGTGAGTGTCTATCTTCGGCATGGTTGCTGTCGGGGTTTGGAGGTTATTGATGTCTTGTTCACGTATAGGTGACAAGGGGTGGAGTTGGGTAGTCTGAATCCCAGCATTCGGATTAGAATGCGACACCAGCTGAGGTGCTCACACCTTCTCCTTCAGTAGAGACAATCCGGATGATCGCGGATGTTGTTTTTGCAATGATCAATGCTCACCTTGAGGGACATGTACACCTCTCGGTTCCTTTGGTGGGTCTTATGCTTATTGGTGTACGTGAGCAGGTGGCAAGGGAAGGAGCATTGATCCCACCGTTGAATATGTGTTTGATCTAAGGACCACATACGGTCGAGGAGTACTTTCATGCATTTGTTGAGTTGCGACAACATGCAGAGTTTGTGTTTGAAACCGAGGAGACTAAGATCAACAGATTTTACGATGGTCTACACGATGAACTACGACATTTATTGGTGGGACCAAAGTTGCTTGGATTTTGTGCCTTGGTAATGGCAGCTAGATCTTTGGAAAGGGACTTGAAGTAGTTCAGAGCGAGGCACGGTGTTAATGTATCAACCAATTCCACCACCATGGGAACAAAGGAAAGGCGTGTTTGTTTTTCTTGTGAAAACATAAGATATCTTGCCCGAGACTGCCATGGTAATGCGCCAAGGGAAAAGAAAGCGAAGACTGGAGCAGTTGCAGGGCGAACTCCAACCTTTTGCTACTCGTGTGGCAAAAAGGGACATATATCCCGAGACTGCAAAAGTGGCCCTTAGATGACACGAAGCAAGAAGGGCAAGACTATCTGTAATTATGTGTTCATATCTATAATAATGTATACGATCTTTGTTTTGTGCGTATAAACATGGTATGATCGTGAATAAAGAGGTTGTTGGGTGTTGGCTTAAGTTTTTTATTGTCCTATGAACTTATCTTGGTATCACCGCTACGAGTGGATTGACATAGCCGTGGTGTAAAGAGCGATTATTGATAGAGCGTGTCCGTCAAGAGGATTATGAAGGACGCGGACGAGCGGAAATACCGCGAAGTAAAGAGTATACTTTACTCTTGGAGTGATATATTCCCGTACCTATTGTATGTTTGTTTGTTAGATTTGTGTTCATGCAATATCGTGAGGCGAGACAAGCTGTGGCCTCTGAGCTCTAAACCCGGATCATTTTGGTATAATGTGCATCGAATTATTGGTTGTATTGTTGTATATGTTGCGCTAAATTTCGGGACAAAATTTCTATAAGGAGAGGAGGGTTGTAACACCCCAAATTCCAATTTGGAGTTCAGGCTGGGTGACACGGCCTGGGACACGGTCGTTTACCAGGGCGTGTCCAGCTCTGGGTACTCAAGTAGGTCGAGTAATACTCGAGTAGGGCTCGAGTGTGTCTCGAGTGAGGCATACGGCCTGGGACACGGGCGTGTCCCAGGGCGTGTCCTTAACTGTGTGTGTCGAGTTATCGACATAGTACAGTATAGTCGACGATCTTCGAGAGGCGACACGTCCAGGGACATGGGTGTTTCCCAGGCCGTGTCCTGCTCAGGTTGGTAACCGGGCTGTGTCGAGTGTGGCACACGGCCTGTGACACGGGTGTGTCACAGGGGCGTGTTCGGCACTCGGCCAAGGACACGGGCGTGTGCCTTAGCCGTGTCCTTTTCGGGAGTGTTGATCCTGTGTTGATTGAGGGACATGCCCCTCAATATGGGCGTGTACCTAGTGACACGGGCGTGTCCGGTGCTTGACACGGGCGTGTCCAAGTCGTGTTATAATCCGGAATGAGTCGTTTCTGTTGCTGCTTAAGGGACACGGCTTGTGACACGGGCGTGTCACAAGCTGTGTCAGTCCTGTTTAGATGCTTTTCAGAGCAGATCAAGGCCGTTCATTTCCTTCAAATTGGATCATGTGGTACAAGCTTCTTCCTGCTGTTATAAGGCTGAGAATGGAAGATAAAATCTCATTCTTTTGTTGGCCATTCTTTTTCTAAAGAGAAGAGAGAGGAGAGCAAGGAAGGAAGAAGGAGAAGCTTTCCGGCCGCCAATGGAGCTTCAACGGTCCGAACCGAGAGCCGAGTTCAGCGTTGTGGAGGCAAGGTCGTCGCAGTGATTTCCAATCGGCCAGTTTTCCATTGCTCTGAAGCGATCGTCAAGGGTAACGATCTCCTTCTTGGACAAGTGAAGTCCTACTTTATGCATGTGCATGGGATCCTCCACCAAGAGGTGGAAAGCATAAGCGATTCCAGCGGTTGAGTCTGCATTTAGATCCGAAAGTATGTAGTACAGAATAGGCATGCTGTGTGAAGCCCATCTAGATGGGTAGTCTAGATTGGTGATGCTATGAACTGGAGAAGACTCTGTGTATAAAACAATTAGCTTACGAAGATTGTGAGGATGCTTGTGAATTGTGGTAAGGAAGCTTTGCATAGCTCCTTTGGTTGTATGCTCGGTACGAGCTGTGTGATGGATTAGAAAGTGGCACTATGTGCCTGTGTTGAGAGATGGATATGAGAACCTCTGAATTGGTAGGCCACCCAACAAGTTTAGTGGTAGGATTGTTGTGAGCGAGCACCTCTGAGTGGGATGGGTGCGAGAGGTCTCCAACAGGGGTTTGGCGGCTGATGCCCATGGCCAACAAGTTAAGAACCTCTGAGTGGGTAGGCCACCCAACAAGTTCAGTGGTAAGATCGTTGTGAGCGGTCGTTTGGTAGCACTGCAAATGAGGGGTTGCTGGCCTTCCCGGTGTGTCGATCGATAATGCTCAATGGTTGCCGTAAGGTGAACACCTCTGAGTGGGACGGGCAAGGATGTCTCCTACACGCGTGTTGTAGTAGATTAGTGCTCGGCCACCAAGTGGAGAACCTCTAATCGGTGGTGTACTAAGGATGTATCGGTACACCGTAAGCGTGCCCTGAGTGCACAGAGCGTTTGGCACAAAGGCCGGCATTTGTGATGATATTGCGCATTGATATATATGTTGTGATTGGAATGCATGCAGGGAAGGAACCACTGCCCCGGGTAAGGGATAGGATCGTTATAATTGGTCAGCTGAATGCTGACCGTTGCTTTGTTTATCACCCGTGGGGTGGACGTCCATATGCAGGTGTTGCGGGCTGAACTGGATTGAGCGGGCTGAAGTCCTTACTGCTACTGCTTGTAGGCCCTTGGAGGCCGCGCGAAGAATTGGATTTCATGTGTGGCCGGCCTGCGTGCCGATGTATGAAATCATATTTTGTAAAGAGAAACTTGTAAGGCCTTAAGACCGGAAGCGGTGTGTGTTTGTATACATTCTTGGTGATTTATATAAATGGGTATTTATATATTTAGTGGACATTCGTTGGATTAAAATTCTTATAAGTAATAAACTTCCGCTAGAATGCTCTGAGTTAGGATGCGAGTAGATGGTATTTTGGTATTCACACGTGACCTTGTTGTTCGTCTGTGAAATATGGTGTGGGGCCCCGGCCGAACCCTCTATTATATTTCATGTGACGGATGGAGGCGTTACAAAACATAACCAAAACCAAACCCAAAATAGGATTTTCGACCTCACCCGAGCCTTCCACCCTCACCCTAATGGCCTAACCTGCTCCCTTCTCGCGCCCTCAAAGCTATGTTGACGGTTTGGTTCTGAACCTGAGTGCTTCGCCTTAGCGGGACTTCACCAGTGTCCACGAAGAAAGAAAAATGCTTTTATACAATGTTTAGGTACGCTATCGCCATGAGTAATGCTACCACGCGACGCTAAGGCCGGCCCGTATATGTGTTTTCCCCCAGCTTTCCGGGCTTCAGGTAAGGTAGGCGGTTGTGCTTTCCTTGTAAGCGTACGTTAGCGCGGAACTATAGTGCTAGTGCGATGCGGTAAAGATGTTTAAATTGGCGCATGCATAGCTGGCCATACACATATAAGGAAGGTGCAGTTGCGACACTTTCCTTGTAATTAACACATGTTGTCGTAGAGTGGTAGGTGCTACTGCGGGCATTAGCAACATTTTCCTTGTATGACTGCAACAAAGATCCCGCTCAGAGCACACAGATTGCTAATGTTTACTTCGAGGCAGTGCAACATGTAAGCAGTATCGCACGATGGTTGATTCGGAATTGCGTTGGAGAAACATGCTCTGTATTCTTATATAAAGGAGCTAGCGCCCGACGATATCCCTAACGCCAACGGTAGCTGCCAGAGATTATTTTCCCCAAAACCTGTAAACCGGCCTGTACAATGGCGACAAAAGATCCATGACATGCACTGTGTATAATTTGAGATTTGTTATTATCAAACCTGAGAGATGCAGAACGTATGCTCCAACACTGATATACTTAGGCATTAGTGAGATTATGACTAAAGATAAGGCACAATAGCTACAAAGGATCCATATAGTCGACCCCACTAGAATGGGATAAAGGCTTGAGTGCTGATGTTATTATGATTAATTTATAAATATTGGAGACAATTTTTATTTTTAAGTACGAGAGTATATTCATATTTGTTTTGCATTATTAAAAAAACTCATTTTTTTAAACTTTCAAAATTCAAAAATATATAAAATGCCTTTTTCATAACTCATTTTATTTCTTATTCTATCTTCTTTTACTTTTTTTCAAAAATAAAAATCCCAAAAAACTATAAAACATAATAATCAATAAGAAAAATGTTCTTTTTCTTGTTTTATTTTTCATTATTTTCAAAAAAAAACTATCTTTTCTTGCAAAATGATCATGTTCGATTTTCATCCTACAAAATCGTTTAGTGTCATTGAGAGCTCGTTAGTGTGTATTTCTTGAGAACTCCAAGAATTAATTACAAAATAGATAAAATTTATAAAATAAAAGATATATATTTGACTTTATTTTTAAGCCTTTTATTAAGAAAATATAAATAAAATGAAAACTTATAAAACGTTTCTTATAAAAAATTTAGTTTTTAGATAATTTCTATAATTTTGTATTATTAAATTACTCCATATTTTGATTTTTCTTGAATTTAACTAATTTTAGAAAATTTACAATATACGTTTTATTTATAAGCATTTCAGAAGGTTTTTTTATGCAACTTTTGTTTTATTATGTTTCATCGTCATAATTTACTTGATTTAATTTTTAGAGAATTTTCATTTAATGAATTGTTTATTATTTTGTTTTGTTTAGAGAATTTCTTAATTACTTTTTCTTTCTTTGTAAAATTGTTATTCAATTTTATAGTAATTGTGCTAATATGTTTAGATTTTGATTATACTCACTTATAGCTCATTGATTCTTATGATAACTCGTCTTATTTTTTATACTCTAAATAAAATTTTTCATTTCAGAATTAAAGATTATGATATGTTAGAGGCCATCCTTAAACCTTTTACAATTAATCCTTTACCTTTCCTTATTTATCCCCTTTATTATTGATAAAATACAAAATATGGAGAAGAGAAGATAAAATTTATCTATCTCTTTGCTGTCTGAAAGAAAGAAAAAGTATATTTGAGAACGAGAGGATAAAAATTATCATCTCATGTGAAAAATATTGAGAATGAGAGTATATATAAAATTAAATTCAATATTCTCTAACCAAAATTTGATTCAAAATATGGGGGGCCGGTGAGAAGATAAAATTCATCACCCCCTTTGAAGAACTTTCTTTGCCAATTTTTTGATCACCCTACTCTTGAAATCTAAGCTAATATAAATTTCTAGTTCTAGTGATCCTAATTATTTTTTTAGAAAATAATTTTTTGTGAATGTATATTTAATATTTTGTACTTTTCTAACAAGTTTCTAATGTTTTTTTAAGTTTATATAAATTCAATCTAAAATTGATTTGCTTAATATAATTTTTTGTGCAGATTCAATTAGGGTCCGTTCGTTTCACAGACATTGATATTGAAGTATTGGCTTTGAGAATATGAATGTCATTTATCTTGTTCGTATCAACAATTTTAAAATGGAATTGACTTTCTGATGGAAAGTCGTCGATATTCACCTTAATCTAAAAACTCATAGATTCAATATCTATCTCTAGTGGTGGATATTGAGATCACCAATTCTGGTTTTCCAAAATGAGACCATTTTTTTAGCTTGAACGTGATTTTTTTTCAGCCGAACGCAATTTTTCATCGGGACGCAATTTTTTTGACCGGACGTGTTTTATTCGTCTGTGTACGATTTTTCGCCCAGACGTAATTTTTTGTCTTGACGCATTTTTTTTGCCCGGACAGGTTTTTTTTCCCCCGAATGCGATATTTCTGCACGAACGCGGTTTTTTTTCTCTATGACGCAATTTTTTCGCCAGGACGCAATTTTTTCGCCCGTACGGAAATTTTTCGCTGCGACTCAATTTTCGGTCGCCTGGGCCGAATTATTCATCCAGACATAATTTTTTCGCTCAGACACAATTTTTTTTGCCCGAACATGAATTATTCGGCCAAATGCGGTTTTTTCGCCCGAAAGCGATTTTTTCGCCCGGACGCGTTTTTTTTCGCCCGGACGCGGTTTTTCGCCCGGACGCGATTTTTTCGCCCGCACGAGATTTTTTCGAACGGGCGAGATTTTTTCGCCCGAACGAGATTTTTTCGCCAAAACGCGATTTTTTCGCCCGGACGCGAATTTCTCGCCCGGACGCGATATTTTCACCCAGATGCGATATTTTCGCCGGGACGCGAATTTTTCGCCCGGACACAATTCTCATCTCCATAACTCCCATTTTTTGCTCGCGTACACAATTCACTGCCCAACACTCAAAACCATAGAGCATCGCGGGTCTAATTGCAGCACGGTAAAACTTGCCCTTAAGTTTTAGTGGTATTTTACAATCACATAAGATCCCTGACGCGCCTCTCCACTTCAACCAACCCGCTTGGATTCTGTGTCACATCTTTATCAATACCTCAATCTTTTTGAACTATCGATCCAAGATATTTAAAATGTTAATAAATTTATGGTGTATGTGTCGCTACGGGGAATTAAAATTATCAAAATTTCTAATGAATGCGGCGACGCATAAACCTTCAGGATCGTTATTTAACTAAACTTCATTAGACTCAAATTGGAGTGCAAACAAAAAATTATTTCTCTAAGTTTATGAACACGAAATAAAGTAGAGCTTGAACGAACGGTAACTGAAGTGCGGAAATTAATTTATACTGTTCTTGGATTCTTGCTCGTTCTTCATGATCGCGGAAATGCGCAACAGTTGCGACGTCTTGTTCCTTATGAACTCCGCGACGTTGGCGGAACTTGCTAACATACAACGTCTGTCTAAATGAATCTCTACAATAAAAGAAGTTAGTACAAAATAGGTGTATATATACGGATCACAATATTTGTAAGCCAAAATGTATGTAAAGCTTTTGAGACCTGTATAGATCTCAATTATCTTCTCTGATTCAAGGAAAACACTTGAATATAGTGACAAAGCAATAATTCAACCTAATTTCCCAACTTAAAATGAGGAAAGTTGCAACGGTGCAGGAGCTATACCTCCTAGTGGCCCACCAATTTATTCTTCTACCAAAGCTAATAGAGGAAAAAGGGAACCCCTTCTTCCTGGATCCTGTGTGAAGAAGAAGAACAGTGACTTTGCTAGTTGATGATGAATCTACCGAGATGAGTCGGCACCCTCCCAGACAGAGTCGATCGCTTCCAAATCCAGATGAAAAGGTTGGATCTCTCCAACTGCAAAGTCTTTCTTAGAACGCGATAGTGGTGATCTTGAGCCTCCAGGTGGTCTTCAATGGCTTTCTTTCTCCAGACAGAGAAGATCAAGCCCTCCCCTGATTTGTTCTTCAAGTCGCGATTTGGAGGTGGCTTCCAGGTTACGAGCAAGGAAAACCTCAACTTTCTCCAGATGTCGTTGAAGATCCTTGCCGGCCGCAGAGATAGGCGATGGCAAGGGATGCGATTTCGCAATGAAGAAGAGCAGCACCCGCCGGAAAAGCTTGATGGAGGAAGGAACCCAAAAAACTGATCTATTTTGTCCTAGCCAGCAGTTAGAGAAAATAAAGGAGCGGCGGTTTCACCAATGTTCACAACCACATTTGGCATGAAACTTGGTGTTGGCTTTAATAGGATAGCCTATAGGAGTTACCAAAATAATGAGGCCAATAAATCCTCATTAACTCCAAATAAATTCACCAAATAAAATTCAATCCTATAAATTAATTAGGATTATTCTCTTAAATGCCAATTCTTATGCCAAGGGTGAGACCGGGTTCGCGACTGAATGTACGAGACGGTTGGGCACACCTATCACATGCTTCAACCATTCACGCGACTGAACTAACGCACGCTCGTAGGAGTCCAAATAGACTTAATATACGGGTACGACTTTAACGGTTTGCCTCGATGAATCGAGTCCACCTAACGGAAAATTTCTAACATAAAACACTCATTACGGGAAATATCTTGATCACTCAACTTAATAACGAAGTCATCTATTCTTCTTGTACTGCTAAATTTAAGCTCCATATACCATGTTTTTGCCCTGCTCAACCTAAAACCCTTCTTTTCTAAAGTATCTCGCCAAGATTCAAGTTTTGCATTTACACCTTCGCGCGTCTCATCAACCAAAACGATATCATCTACAAATAATAAACACCAAGGTATTGCTTGTTGGATATGTTTGGTGAGCTCATCTAAGATAAGGGTAAAGAGATAGGGGCTTAAAGCTGAACCTTGATGTAATCCAACAGTGATAGGAAATTCCTGTGTTAATCCTCCAGATTTCTTCACCCTTGTCACTGAATTTGTATACATATCTTTGATTATGTCAATATATGATACATTTATACCTTTCTTTTCTAAGACTCTCCATAAGATCTCTCTTGGAACTCTATCATAAGCCTTCTCAAGATCAATAAACAACATATGCAAATCTTGTTTTCTTTCTCGATAATTGTCAATGAGTCTCCTCAAGAGATGTATAGCTTCCATGGTCGACCACCCTGAAATGAATCCAAATTGATTCTCCGAGATGTTAGTCTCTCGTCTTAATCTTCTTTCTATTACTCGTTCCTATAGTTTCATGGTATGACTCATCAATTTAATTCCTCTGTAATTAACATTAATTCCTCTGTAATTAACACAACTTTATATATCCCTTTTATTCTTATACAAAGGTACCAAAATTCTTTCTCCATTGGTCTAACATCCTCTTTAGCTTCAGTATTTTATTGAAAAAATATATAAGCCACAAAATTTCTTCATTTCCTAGATATTTCCATATTTCGACGGGTATTTCGTCTGGCTTAACCGTCTTTTTATTTTTCATCTTATTTAGAACATCTTTTAACTCTGATACTTGAATTTTACGATAAAATATTATGTTCTTAAACTCATATGATTTACTAACTCTTACAAGTTCAATGCATTGTCCTTTGTTTCATTATAGAGGTTATAAAAGTATCTTTTTCATCGCTATTTAATTATTTATTAAATTATATTAAAAAAAATACTAAAAAATCATAATAAAAAATATATGAATATAATACTTTTAAAATTTTAAAAATTAAATAACCGTCGGAATGCGGGTGAAGCCCGCCGTCACAGACGGGTACTGTCGTGCGGGGTAGAGGGGGGCCTCGTGCACTGTCACTCCTGTGTGTGTATCATAGTTTGTGTTTTAATTTTAAATAATTTGTTAGTGTTTTAATGCAATTTTAAGCCTAATTATTTTATTTTGTGTTTTCGGAGCTAAGGAGAAGTTCTGGAGTAATTTCAACTATTTTGTCAGTGAATAGCAAAAATATAATTTTAATTGCTGAAGTTCTAATAGCCGTGACTTTCAATCTAAAAAATTGGAAGAGCGTGCCACCTAATTTTAGAATGAGAACAATGTCATCTACAATCTGAGAAAATTTTACATGGACAAATTTACACACGTCGAGGTCAGGGTGTGACCTTTGGGCATATAATCTACTCACACCACAGGATCCTCAAAGTTGGCCATGACTCTTAAAATTGAGGTTTAAAATTACACGCCCTAAAAATCAGAGCATGACGTGAGGGTGTGCCCGCTCCAAAAACATTCGAATGCTATCCAACATGCCCTGGCGAAGCCGTTCCTTCTCGCACTAGACACACCCTAAGTATAACTAGGGCTTATAGGGCTTATGATATCTTTTATGACAAATTTGGCAGTTTTTTCCATAACACTTCTAGACTTTAAGTTGAAATTTTTTCCCCAAATACAGGCCTCATGTAAGGCAGTGTACCAAAGGCATGTACTTAGAAATTTTAGCTATAAAATCAAGTTGATTCCCGAGCACCACATCCACTCCTGCTCCTTCGATTAGATCATTTTCGCACTTTTCAAATCCTAGTATATAATTTACTTTTCATGCATATGTAATTTTAAATTATCAATTTATAAAAAAAAATTCTTTTCTTTTCTTGTCCTTCATTCATATAGTGTTGAGCTGTCAAGTACTTTCTAATAAGGCTAAGCTATTTCAAAATGAAAAAAAATTCGCACACATGACTTCAGATTGACAGTTAACTGGTTGTTGTAAAAATTTCACAGAAGCAGAAAAAAGGGTCGGAGGAACACTCAATCAAAACAAGAAGTCAAGTGGTAATCAGCACAAAAGAGGCACAAGAGTCAAAATTTGAAAATCAATCTGATTTACAAAGTGAGGTATGCATTGCGAGACATGATTTCTCCAATGTACCCAAGAAAAATAAAAAATACAACTGTAGGTAGAGAAGAAACCGCGCGAACCGAGACTATATTCGCACAAAGCGCAAGTCGTAGGCCTTGTTTGCCGAGACCGCCAAGTCGCCTATCTGCAACTAGCAGCGCATACTGTCTGTTATTCAATGTTGATGACCGAGAACCAAAACTCGCTGATAGACCGGACGAACTCAAACTCTATCCGCAACCCGTAGTAAAAGTGACTTCAAGCCGCAGAGACCGCGACCTGCTATTTCCCGCAAACTGTTAACCGCGAACTATTCCACACCAAGCTTCCACTAGTTGTCTAGCCGCATGATGCTAGCCGCACAGCCTGCACAGATAGTCAACCTCACTTAGTCACGACGGTTAGAGAAAACATAACCACAAGTTTTAAGCGCGAGTTGAGTTCTCACTATTCTCTATATGATGAGCCGGGAACTCCTATTTATAGGTTTGAGAAGTGCTGTCACCACCCATAATAATAGGATAATCGCTGGTCAGTCCGCGACTAGCATCATCTGTACGCATACGTGCGGACACCAGCACCAGTTCGCCACAGTTAAAATTCAATAGAAAAGAAGTGCAGACACACTTTTCAATCTGTGTGGACTGAGATAAAATCAATCAACGCGTCCTGAGATAAGTCCGCACCAAAGAAAAACTGCTGGACACAGTTAACAAACCGCACTGTCCGCGATCTCCACTTCTAGACCGCACAACCTACAGCCCGCGACTAAAGCAAAAAACCCATGCTTAGTCAATCTACCGAACTCGACGAACACCAGAAGAAGTCAGCAAACAAGCGGACTCCCTAGACTAGACAACAATCCTGGACTTGTCAACATTATGATCAAGTCCATACCATCAGCGATCTCTGACTACATCTCGCCCGAGAACACATCAGCGGACTGTGCGGTCTGACCATCTACACTACAATAGTTTTCTTCCTTTCTTGCAAGCCAGAGATCCATAGCAACAAGCGGACTGTACGATCTCCCATTCTATATCGCACGGTCTCCAGGTGATCAATAGTCCCAGCTTCTATGTCAATCTCCACGATCTCAACACCAGACCGCAAGCACAGAAGACAGCCGGTATCACAAGCTTCAAAAGAATATGCCACATGTCGATCTTGGCGAGCTTCAGTTGAGTCCGCAGCATGCCGGACTCGGCGAACTCTAAATGAGTCAGCTATAACCTGCGGTTAGATAACTCCACTAGGGTGCTTACTAAACCAGATCGCAAGAGAGA
Source organism: Platanthera zijinensis (assembly GCA_039513925.1). Classification (NCBI taxonomy): domain Eukaryota; kingdom Viridiplantae; phylum Streptophyta; class Magnoliopsida; order Asparagales; family Orchidaceae; genus Platanthera; species Platanthera zijinensis. The sequence continues at coordinate 131,150,452 of CM077091.1, forward strand.
AGTCATCCTGGCTAACTGCCGACTTCAACCTGCTACTCCGCGATGGTCTGTGCAGTCTGCCCAAATCAAACCGCTCACCTCCACTATACTCCCACTTCAACAATTTTAACACTTCCCCTTGAAGTGGGAAGTTGAAACCAGCCAGAGTAACCCCTATTACCAAGTAAACGATCCCTTTGGCAGTGGCTTCGTAAAGAGCCCTCTCATTATCGCCGCCAAACTGGATTGTTTACCAGTTTAAGAGCACTCTCATTATCGCCGCCAAATAGAGTAGGACCTCGCACCTCCTCATGGATGTCATCCACTAATCTCCTAAGCCAGGTGACTTCCTGAGCAGCCAAGGTCGAAGCCTTGTATTCCACTTTTGTAGTGGAGACAGACACCAAATCTTGCTTCTTACTGCACCATGAAATAGTTGTCGATCCCGTGAAGAAGACATAGTCAGATGTCAACTTCCGATCATTTATATCTCCCCCATAATCAACATTCGTATATCCATGCAGACTGAAGCTCATGTCCCTCTTATAAAAGAGACCCATCTCCGAGGTGGACTTAACGTACTTCATGATACCTTTAGTCACCACTAGATGAGGTTTCTGCGGCTCCACCCTATACCGACTAATCTAGCCCACATCATATGCAATATCTGTTCTAGTGATCGTCAGGTATATGAGACTCCCTATGAGAGTCAGGAACACCAAAGGTTCAGCAAGAACCCTTCTCTCATCCCGCCGAAGTTTCAATCCAACCTCTAGATGAGTAGAATTGTTCTTTCCTTCCTGCATGTTGAATCATTGAACGATCCGCTCCGCATACCCTTTTTGATAAACGAGCACGTCGTTCTTATGCCTCTCAACCTCGAGTCTAAGGAAATGGTGGAGCTTACCCAAATCTTTCATCTCAAATCAGATGACAAGCTGAGCCCTCCGTCTAGCCGCATCCTCCTCCGAATTCCCCGTGACGACCATATCATCAACATACAACAGAACGAGGACCTGAAGCTCCCCCTTCTTCTTAAAGAACAGACTGGGATCTGAGCCTAAAGCAAAGTAACCTTAGAATTGAAGGTATCCTGCGATCTTCCCATACCATACCTAAGATGCCTGCTTCAGACCATAGAGGGACTTCTTCAGCTTGCATGCATGCCCTGAATGTTCTTCAGATACATAACCTGGTGGCTGCACCATAAAGATGTCCTTGTCAATTTCGCGGTAAAGGAAAGCATTCTTCACGTCGAGTTGTCAAATCTGCCACCTTTGGCAAGCCGCCAAGGCAATCACCACCCAAACTGAAGTCATCTTGGCCACTGAGATAAACATCTCCTTGTAATCCTCCCTAGACTGTTGTGAGAACCCCGAGCTACAAGGCGAGCCGTGTATCACTCAATACTTTTGTCGGCCTTCTTCTTCAGCTTATAAATCCACGTACACGTCACATGAGTAATGCCTTCGACTTTGGGCACAAGTTCCCAGGTCTCATTATTCCTATGAGCAGTCATCTCCTCATCCATGACATCGTCCCACTCCTTGACTCCAGTGACATTCTTAAAGCAAGAATGCTCCCGCTCATTTAGGGGACCTGTGAAGAAACAAGATACGAATCTTACCAAGTTCCCTTCTTTATACCGATCTGGTGGAATAATTGTCCTCTTGGACCTCTGTAGGGCTTGACCTTGATCACCACTCCAGCTGCTTCTTCCGTACTAGCTTTTATCCTGGGCACATTAGTAGCATCGCTCCCCCTGCTTCCAGATCTAGAAGCCTCTACCCGAGAGCTAGACGGAACCGGAGCACCTGGTGACACATGCAACTCCACTAGAAGATCCTGAGCAGCTTCTCCTTTCCCTCCATCAAACACGATTTCTTGTAGTTCCATAGATGAACTACCATGGTATGACGTCAATTTGTCAAATATCACATCCCGGGAGACAATAAACTTTCATATCTTTGGATCCATACATTTTCATCCCTTCTTCCTTTCATCATATCTAATGAAGACTAGCTTTCTTGCTTTTGCATCTAGCTTCGTCTTGAGAGCAACTAGAACATGCACGTAGCAAGTTGACCCAAACACCCAAAGATGTTTTACACTGGGCTTCTCCTTGAACATCAGCTCATTTGGAGACTTCATGTTGTTCGGACTAAAGGACATCCAGTTGATGACATACGCCGCACAAGCCATTCCCTCCGCCCAAAATTCCATGGGAATGTCTTTGGTGTGAAGCCAACACTTGCAAGTCTCCGTCAAATGACAGATCTTCTATTTTGCAACTCCGTTCTATTGTGTAGTATGCACAGAAGATAGCTCCCTTCGAATGTCGTTCTTTCTTTGTAGTCCTGCAGATAAGAGAATTTTTACTCATCCCCGGTGAGATGATGACTACACCTCGAGTCCACGATCCTGCCCTCCTGATAGTTGATGGAAGAGAGTGCACGAACACAAGTGTCCTTCAAGAAGGCACTTCTCCATCCACCTTCATCAGCTTTGGACCCAACCTCTTCCTTCCATGCAACATGCCCTGGTTGAAGATTTATATTGCAGTCCTTGTGGATGTGACCAAGCTTATTACACCTGTAGCACCGAGGTCTTCCCCTCTTCTTCCCGTCATCATACTTAAGAGCTTTACTCCTTTCCTGCTGTGGTGAAGAAGAAGGACAATCTCCAGTAGGTGTCTTCTTCTTCCTGTCCTATCTCATCTTCTTTCCCGAGAAGAGAACCTCGCCTTCTCCCCGTGAGATCAACACCCCAGCCATCCGCCTCATCAATCTCTCCCGCGAAGCCAGCAGATTCTCCAACTCGAGCAATGATGGCTGAGTGGCCCCGCCCTGTACTGAAGTAACGAAAGCCACATACTCCTGCAGATTGAGGATGATGTGTCTCTTCAGTTATTCCTCTAAGATAGACTCTTCCGGGTCTAACGCTGGAATCTCAGCTTGTAGGTTCTTCATCTTCAATAAAAAAGATGATATTGACAGGTCTCCCTGAGTAGCCTTAGCCAACTCATTCTCCAAGAACTATAGTCATGCTACATTCTTCTTATTGAATATGTCTTCCAAGGCCATCTAGATTTCAGCCACAGATCAATACTAGATGATGTGATCGAACAACTCCAGTGAGATTGCTCGCTTAAGAGTAAACTCTACTTTAGTATTCATCTTCCTCCAAGCTCTCACCTCCTCAGCATTTCCAGTAGCAGTAACCACTTCTTCTCTATCATCTCCACCGACAACTTCCCAAAGTTCCTCACCAATCAGATAACTCTCCATATAAGACCTCCACTTCTTAAAGTTGGTCTGTGTCAATAGTTTGATTCCAAGACCTCTTGTATAACCAACTTCCATTGCTCTCTCCTGATTAACTTGAACTTCAATGAGGAAAGCACACCAACAAGTTTGAATCACTGCTTGCTCCTCAACACTCCTCTAATACCATATAAAAATTTCACAGAAGCGAAAAAAAAGGTCACAGGAACACTCAACCAAAACCAGAAGCCAAATGATAATCAGCATAAAAGAGACACAAGAGTCAAAATTTGGAAATCAATCTGATTTACAAAGTGAGGCATACATTGCAAGACATAATTTCTCCATTGTACCCAAGGAAAATAGAAAATACAACTGTAGGCAGAGAAGAAACCGCACAGATAAAGACTGTATCCGCACAAGCCACAGGCCTTGTCCGTCGAGACCGCCAAGTCGTCTATCCACAACTTACCTCGCGGACTACATGTTATTCAATGCTCATGACCGAGAACCAGAAATCGATGATAGACTGGGCGAACTCCAACTCTATCCGCAACCCGGAGTAAAGGTGACTTAAAGCCGCAGAGACCACGACCTGTTGTTTCCCGCAAACTGTTAACCGTGAACTGTTCCACACTAAGCTTCCACTAGTTGCCTATCCGCTTAATGCTAGCTGCACAACCTGCATATATAGTCAACCTCACTTAGTCGCGGCGGTTAGAAAAAACGTAACCACAAGTTTTAAGCGCGAGCTGAGTTCTCACTGTTCTCTATATGATGAGCTCGGGACTCCTATTTATAGGTGCGAGGAAGAGTGTCGTCACCACCCATACCGATAGGATAATCACCCGTTAGTCCGCGACTGACATCACCTATTTGCATACGTCCGGACACCAACATCAGTTCGTTGTAGTTAACAATCAATAGCAAAGAAGTGCAAACACACTTCTCATTCAATGTGGACTTAGATAAAATCAATCGACGCGTCCTGAGATAAGTCCGCACCAAAGAAGAACTGCCAAACACAACCAACAGACCGCGATGTCCGCGATCTCCACTTCTAGTCTGCGTAACCTGCAGTTTGCGGCTAAAGCAAAAAAAAATCATGCTTAGTCAATCTGCCGAACTCGACGAATACCAAAAGCAGTCCGCAAATAGGCGGACTAGGCAACAATCCTGTACTTGTAGACATTATGACCAAGTACAGACCATCAACGATCTCTGATTACATCTTACCCCAGAACACATCAGCGAACTGTGCGGTCTCACAATCTAGACCGCAACAGTTGTCTGCCTTTCCTGCGAGCCAGAAATCCTGAGCAACAAGCGGACTGTGCGATCTCCCATCCCATACTGCACGGTCTCCAGGTGATCAATAGACCAAGCTTCTGCGCCAATCTCCACGATCTCAATACCAGACCGCAAGTACAGAAGACATCCGGTCTCACGAGCTTCAAAAAGAATCTGCCACATGTCGATCTTGGCGAGCTCCAGATGAGTCTGCAACATGTCGTACTCGGTGAACTCCAGAAGAGTCCGCTATAACCTGCGGTTAGATAGCCTCCCGATTACTCCACCAGGGTGCTTGCTGAACCAGACCACAAGAGAGAAGTCATCCTTGTTAACCGCCGAGTTCAACCCGCTAGTCCGCAATAGTCTGTGCGGTCTGCCCAAATCAGACTGTCCACCTCCACTATACTCCCACTTCAGCAATTTTAACAATAGGAAATTGTCGGTGCAACAAACTATGCATCTTTGGGAATCATTTACCCCTTCGTTTAAATCTGTATCTACGAATATGAGTGCCCGACATGAGGCTCCGACGCTACGGCCAAGCACGAAAGTATCCATCTGGCGACACCGGGCTTTGCTTGATATTTTTAGGCAGCCTTCGGCCACATCCGGGCGAGCTTCGCTCACCCCAAACGGTTATATGCTAATTTATTTTACCTTGATTTCTTTCGGTAATGAAAACCCCCATAATTTTAAGGGGAAATATAAATATGTCGACGTAGTAGAGTGCAAAAGACGTCAAGGCCTATTGAATAAGGCGCGTGTCTTCGAATCGGATGGTCGGCAGTTTAAGTTGAAAGTGTTGCTCGAAGCATCCAGATGAGGTTCTAGGTGGAATCTCCTACCCATTGCCCCTAGGTGAGTATAAATAGGCAAACACAAGGAGTTTCTACGGGTATCGGATCTACACGTGTCCGAACTGACCCGTTATGCCTCTGAACCCATTATTCATCCAAATATACACTATCAATCTCCTGCTATATTTGTGACAAATAATGTGTATGTTTTAGAGTGTAGAAAGTGGGAGTATCAAAATAAGTTTCCGACTTTACACATTTCCATAAGAGTTAGCACCGTTTTAAAAGAAAAATACAAACATGAGTTTTAAACAATAACATAAACCATCCAAAAATAAAAGTGCTACTCAATAATAAATAAGTCTTGAAAAATAAAAATGACAATGGATAAACATATAACAATTCTACTCAGAGAGTAGATCATCATCATCCAAGTCAAAGTCCACTTTCTCTCCTCCATCTTCACCAGTGCCTGCAAGGAATTTCATGAGTCAGACTCTATGAATTCATAAACATATGCAGTGACGTATCAAAGTAAATTAGCTCTACCTAAATGAGCTTAGTACTTGTAGTAGTAGTAGTAAAGTAACATTGTCAGTATCTCTATCCAGTATAGCTAGGACCAATCAAGTTTTGATTTCAATAAATCAAACGTTGTTATCTTACTCATTAGTGATCACCATGTACCTCATCATATGACTTGGCACGCCGTCATTTGCAACATTATCAAATGTGGAATAATGTGTTATGATCACTAATATTAGATTAACTCGTACAACGACTTTTTATTCCTAGTTGAATAATTCTCCAATCAACTTACAATGAGAAAGATGTTAAGTGATCAGGTGTGGAATGACTAGCATCTAACCATCTTGGGCTTTCATCAAGAAATTATTTGGGGTTTTCAGTCTGTTATTAGATGTTTGAATGTTGCGACTATAGGTTTTTACAATAAAACATAAACATTGGAGGAAGTTTCATATTTCTATGAACTTTAATCTCATCTCCCCCGATGTTTTAATTGTGAGAACTCTATTTAAGCCATTTGTCAAGGCGTCTGCAACATTATCTTTTGATCTCACATCCATAAGGGTCATAATCTCTTGACTCGTGAGAGAGGTCAACCAGACTTGTTTCATCCTGAGTTGCCTTCTTTTGCTATTAAACAAAGTGTACGTAGCAATCATTTTCGTAGCCTGATTATCGCAGTAAACTGCAACAGAACTCAACTTCAAGCTTGACAGTGGAATGTCCATCACCAAATCTCTTATCCACTCTACTTCTTCTCCCGCTGAAGCTAGAGCGTAGAGTTCAGATTCCATAGAAGATAGTGCAATACATGTCTGCCTCTTGGACTTCTAGGCTACAGCTGCTCCTCCTAGTGTGAATAGAAATCTACTAGCGGACTTGTTGTCGTTTAATTCCGAGCACCATGATGCATCGGAATATCCTTCCAAAACTGGAGGATGACCATGATAACATAAAACATACTTTTGGGTGTATTTTAGGTATCTCATAAGCCTATCGAAGACATCCTAATGGTTTTGTCTAGGATTACTAGTGAATCTGCTTAACATGCCGACCGTAAAGGCTATGTCAGGTCTTGTGCAGACCATATCATACATGGGAATACCAATCAGTTTAGCATAATCTAACTATCTAATCGCAACTCCATCATTGGGCAGAGATTATTGTAATCGTAAGGTGTCTCCACTACTCTACGTTCACTATATCCCCACGTATTCAACATGGACTTTATATAGTGGCTTTGACTTAGGGAAATGCCATTTTTCCCAAAACTAACTTGCATGTCTAGTATAGTCTCAGCTACACCTAGGTCTTTAATGTTAAACTCTTTCATTAGTTCTGACTTAACGTCATCTAGTATGGATTGATCAGAACCAAGAATCAGCATATCATCCACATACAAGCATATTATAGCGACTTTGTTCGATCTATGACGTATGTAAAGATATTTGTCCGAGAGACTCGACATGAATCCCATGTTCCTTATACTATAGCCAAACTTCTCATGCAATAATTTTGGAGCTTGTTTTACTCTGTATAGCAACTTGATTAACTTACAGATCTTATTTTCATGACCGTCTACTATGAAACCTTCAGGTTGGTTCATGTATATTTCTTCGGTCAGATCTCCGTTCAAGAACGCAGTCTTAATATCTATTTGATGAATAATAAAGTTTTCAATAGACGCAATAGCAAGTAAAATCCTAATGGTTGTTAAGTGATACACTGGGGAATATACATCAAAGTAATCCACCCCACTAACATGTGTGAAATCTTTAGCCACCAGACGTGCTTTATACTTAGCTATGCTACTATCAGGATTGAGCTTCTTTTTCAGAACCCACTTACACCCTATAGTTTTAGCCCCTTTTGGCTTATCAACCAATGTCAATGTGTTGTTCTGAAGTAGAGAGTTCATCTCTTCATTAATAGCTTCTTTCCAGAGTAGGGAATCCCTTGATCTCATCGCGTACTTATAGGTGGATGGATCGGCCTCAATGTGGTAAGTGGCAAAGTCACTACCAAAGGTTCTGGGAGTTCGCTCTCTCACCGAAGTCCTTCTAGACTCTGGGACACTATTGTCTACCAGGACTAAATATGAGGTGCTCGGTACTGATTCGGGTTTTTCCTCAGTAATAGTTGCTTGCATACCTGGGATTGACAGGTTTTTATCCTTAAGGAACTTATCCTCAACGAACACAGCATCCCTAGATTCAATAATTATATTATTAGATAGGTCTAGAATCTATCTGCAACACTATCTTCAGCACAACCTAAGTAGACACACATGTTGGTCCTAGGTCCAAGTTTTGACCGCCTAGGGTCAGAGACCCTGACATAGGCTATGCAGCCCCAGGTCTTAAGTCTAGTGATTGTCGGGGGTCTTTTAAACCAAAGCTCGTAGGGTGTGACATCTAACTTAGCATGAGGGACTTTATTTAGAATGTTATTTGCAGCCAAAACTGCTTCTTCCCAATAAGCAGTAGGCATGCCAGCAGTGAGGAGCATAGAATTCAACATCTCTGTTAACTTTCTATTCTTTCTCTCGGCTATACCATTCGATTGGGGTGAGTAAGGAGTAGTGATTTCTGCTATGATGCCTTGAAAGACAAGGAAACATCTGAAATCACTGGACACATATTCTCCTTCACTATCACTTCTAAAACTCTTTATTTTCATATCTAGTTGGTTCTCTACCCTGGTTTTGAAAAGACAAAACTTTTCAAACGCTTCATCTTTAGTTTTAAGAAAATAGATGTGATAGAATCTAGAACAATCATCTATAAATGCGATCATATACTTCCTTCCTCTTCTGGTGACAAAACTTTTAAAGTCATATATATCAGAATGTATAAGCTCTAGGGGTGTTGTGCTCCTAGTAATCTCACTAAAAGGTTTCCTAATGATCTTAATCTGAGCACACACGTCACATTTCTCAGGCGGTGACTTAGGCTGCGTTTGGGGGAACTTATTTTCTCCGGTTAAGCGGTTACAGCCGCATGAATCGGACCATATTTAAGATTCGATTCATGCGGTCGTAACTGCTTGACCGGTGAAAATAAGTCCCCCCAAACGGAGCATTAATGTCTAATGTGATCTGATGAGTTCTAGCTATTTGAAACATTTTTCCTATAGTTCACGTGTCCTAGTCTCTCATGTAGAGTCTTAGGGCTAACTAAGTGAAAGACTTTGTTTCAAGAGCCTAAACACCTAGAGGGGGGTGAATAGGTTCTAATCTTTTAAAGTCCTTTTTAGGCAAACAATTAGATAATTATTCAACACAGATTAATCAAATCACAGAACATAAACACATCACAGCAAACACCAGATCTATAGTGGTTCCCCAAGATATGGGTACATCCACTTCCCCCTTTGCCTATCCAGTAGACAACTGGATTCAGCCTAACTTCCTTCCACTGGCTCGGATCCGCAGATCTTACAATCTCAGAACCAAAATGGTTCCTACAGCTCAGACTTAACAAGTCCTACCTCAGATTCTTTCCCAAAATCCTACCTCAGGCCTCAGCCCTACCTCAGCCTTTATAACTAGGCTTACAACTCAGACTTTCCACAAGTCCTACCTCAGATTCTTCCCCAGAATACTACCTCATGCCTCAGCCCTACCCCAGCCTTTATAACTAGGCTTACAACTCAGATCTGATAATAGATCTTACAAGAAATAGAATGTAATAAGAAACAAACAAATTCACTAGCTAGATTCCTCTGTTGGTATAGCCTTCTTGATCAGTTCTTGACTGAACTGATCCTTCTGATCCAGCCTGACTTAGCTTCTCAAATCTTCTTGATAAAATAAAATAAGGTGGATGTTCTTGTTGTTGAAGTTGATCTTCAGTCAACTTCTTCCTTAAATTCAGATTGGAATCTGAATCTTTCTTGCAGAACAATTCTGAATCTGTTTCTCTTTTTCCTTTTTCTCCACACCTTCTGAAGTTTCTGATCTGTCTCTTATATAGAGTTTGCTTCATGGTTACCGGCTGATCTGGTTTCTAATAAACTACTAATAGATCTGTCAGAGGTGTCAGACCGGTTGGATATGACAGTTGTCAAGTCACCAGACATGTAAGTAGATTCTTCAGAGTCATTCCAACTCAGTACAAATCACTCAGTAGGCTGCTTCATATGTGTCGACACATGTTGGCAAAGTGTCGACACAAGTCTTCATGGTATCGACACAATACTCCAAGTGTCGACACAGACATACTTCTGCTTCTCGACACATCTTCTTTTGAATGTGTCGACACAAGTCTTGTGTGTCGACACAAATGCTTCCTGTATCGATACAGCTGTTGCTGGCAGATGGCGTTGAGTATGTGTCGACACAAGTTCTGTGTGTCGACACAGCTGTTGTCGACAGACGGCATTGAGTGAATGTCGACAGTGTTGAAAGTACCCAGACGGCATTGAGTGTGTGTCGATACAAGTCCTGTGTGTCGACACAATTACTTCTGATGTCGACATAACTGTTGTCGACATACGGCATTGAATGAATGCTGACAGTGTTGAAAGTATCCAGATGGCGTTGAGTGTGTGTCGACATAAGTCCTGTGTGTCGACACAATTACTTCTGGTGTCGACATAACTCCTGGCTCAGGTGTCGACACAATTTTGAGTGTCGAAACTGCTTCTTCAGAAATGTCGACTTAGCTTGAGCGTCGACACAACTTCTTCATAAGAGTCGACACAACTTTAGTGTCGACACGACACCTTCATAGGTGTCGACACAACTTCAGAGTGTCAACACAAGTTCTTCATAAGTGTCGACACAGCTTCTGGGTGTCGATGCAGCTACTTCACAAGTGTCGACGCTTGTACTTAGAAAATTTTCTTCAAATGCTTAAACCTGCACAATGTAACTCAAACATCTATTAAATACAAATTGATGCATATCATTGACTAAGATGAGGCTTCTCCAAATCTGGTACATATTTTCTAATGTACCCAACATTCTCCTCCTATTTGGAGAAGTCATAACCCTTAGTCAAAGACATACATCTCTCATAATAAAACAAAAATAGAAATAGATGAACATTCAATTTACAACAGGTAAACACATAATCATTGTAAACAACAAAGAAATTAAAACTGAACTGATTTCATTCAAAAAAATGTAATGTTTACAAGGATTTCTTTCTAGATCAAAACACAAAATGCTATATTGTTCTAATACATAAGCCTATCTATCTTGTTATTGACTAGGCTCCTTAATGATAATTCTTTTGCCAGTCTTGATCTTTGCCTGTACAGAAGGTTCAGCATCTTCAGCAGGCTTCTTCCCTTTCAGAGCTTTCTTCTTTAGTTCTTCAGCCTTTATTTTTTGCCTTTCAAAATAGTGGAATGGCTTTGGGAAGTACTTGCTTGGCTCCTGAGCATTAGCAGGTAACTTCCCGGCCTTAGCTCTTCTTCTATGTTGAAGAATGGCTTTTTGTCCAGCTTGGTATTTATTTCATTCCTGTTCTGAATACGATTTACCCCTATCATGGGTTTTATCCTTTACAGCTTTCCAGGCAGTAAGTATAATGTTTCTAGAAGTTGGGCTCCACTGCTCAGAGTCTGGCTTCAGCTCAGCCTGCTCTCTGAATCTCTTCTTGGATAGTTGAGCTTCCTTCTGAGCTTCTAAGGCAGCTTCTGACATCTATACTTTTTCCAAAATTACATTTTGTGCCTCTTGTGGAGGACTATACATTTTCTGCACTTCTTCTTGAACCATTTCAAAGTCTGTTGGGGGGTAGATCACCTGAGCAACTTCAGGCTGATCTCCTTCAAGATAGACAGGTTGTATCCCAGATTCTGCTATATTATTGTCATCACAAAGAGGATGATATTCAAGAGTGGTTCTGATGCTATTGGAAATCCATTTAACATGGTCAGAGCTAGCTTTGACTAGTACTCTCTCCCCCTTTATGACTTCTCTTTCAATATGACTTCTCAAATCATCCTTTTGAAACCTTACCTGATTAACAATATGGTCAGTTCCTTCCTTAAAGTAATCTCTGAATTTTATCAAGAAATCAGATATATTCTTTTGAGAAGCCTGAAAGGTGTCCTTAATCGCTGTTATATCTTCTTTGATTTTCTTTGAAACTTCATCTTTCACAGCAGTTGATAAATCATTTATCTTTGACAGTATAGTAAAGTGTGAATCTTGAAGGTTGTCATTCATTCTTATCTGATTTTCAAGTACATATCCTTGTTTTACTTCAAGTTCATCCACTTTATCTTTGATAGCTTACTGTTGCTTGACCAGGAACACCACAGCATTACCTCCTTTATGGAAGCAATCTGTCATCTCCTTCTTATTTTGATTTACTTCAAATCTAATAGATTTGATGTCCTAGGCCAATTGAAACTGTAACTCTTTAAGAGTTTTATCCACATATTTTTCTATAGATTATCTTTGTTCATCCAATTTAATCTGCATCTGGACCAGTAAAGAACTGAAGTCCAAGCTTGGTGCAGATGGTGTTGTGCTTATTTGCAATGCCTTTTTATATTCAGAACTCTTTTTCTTCAAAGCAGCTAGTTTCCTTTTCTTAGCCATTGTGGCTTCTTCATCTTCAGAAGATTCTGTTGTACTTTCAATATCAACTGTATTCTTTCCAGCTGGGGCATCCTTAGACAACTCACCCTCAGTCCTTTGAATATATTTTTCTTACGCAATTTGCTCCCCCTCAGTCCCTGCAGGAGGAAGATCAGAGAATAGGTCATCCATGGTGAATTCCTACTGTATTGACTCATTTTGAGCTTCTGTCTCAACAGTTTCTTGAACTGCAATATTGATTTCAGATACTATGTTCATGATAGTATCTGCAGCTAAGTCACTTTCTAAGAATGCATCATCAATGCCTCCCCCTTGGGCAGGCAACTCAGTTGCTTGTTCTATGTGTTCTCCCCCTGGAGTTGTGTCCATTTGTTGTTCTTGGGGCACACTGCCCTGCACTTGTTCTTGTGCATCCTTTTGTTACTGGTCTTCATCAGAACTGAAGACCACTTCCTCCTCAGAATCACTGGAGGATCCAGCCTGTGGAACTACTTTCTTCTTTTTCTTATCTTTCTTAGTTTGCTCCTAAGAAGCAGAGACTTCCTTGGTCAGAACTTTATCCCACTTTGATATAATTTTTACATCCATCCTCCTCATATGATTTATTTTTGATCCAACCACTTGTTTCAATACATCTGGTATTACAGCAGATAAACATAAACTCAGAATTCTTCCCATGTTTGGTTTCTTAGTTCATTCATGAACTTTATTTAACACTACTGTTGCTCAGTCAGTGTTTATCTTGAATATGATCCTTACCATAAGATTGAACATGTGGACAGAGATTCTATCATGTCCACCAGTTTTGCAAAGAATCACTTTGCCAACTACTTCAGATAGGAATTTTCTTTGGGAATTCATCTCTTTTCTAGTAATAGACGATCCAATCTTAATATTGGGGCTTAGCCCACACCAGCTTAAAGCTTCTGTAATCTGGGAAGGGGTTATTTCATCTATATCCTTTACTGATGGAAGATGAAGTGATTTCCTGATAGTTTTTAGTGTGAGTTTCACTAGGGAATTTTAAACAGTCCCTTTAATTTTCTTGCCTGCGGAATCCACTGTAGTGGTTGAATAAAATTCCAAAACTTCCTTCTTCCATATCTTTGTTGGTTCAGAAACCAAGTAATCCAATTAATTTTCTGAAATTAGGGCAATAACACCCTGAATTTCATCTGAAGCTGTTGTGAAACCTTCACGAACCAGTTCATAACCTTTATTGACTTTGTCTTCTTAACGAGGCGACATTGACGTAAGAGTTGGAAGAGAAGAGAAGAGAAAAGAAAAGCTTTGTCGACAGAAGGAGGAAAGTCAAGAATACTGAAGGCGTAGTCGACCAAATTTTGGTTTTACCTATTAATAGTATAAGTGTAAGGGAAGGTCAAAAGACGTGTCAGTGTCGACAAGTTTTCATACGTGTCGACAGAAATGGCCTAGGTCTCGACAATACGTGTTTTAAGTCGACACGACTATGTATCGACATACTAATGTCAGAGTCGATAACTCATCTTAAGTCGACACATATATGTGTCGACAAACTTGTGTCTGTGTCGACAAACTTGTGTCTGTGTCGACACACTTGTGTCTGTGTCGACACTTATTACTTAAGTCTCGACAAACTTGTGTCGACACTTGCTTTTGTGTGTCGACACATGAATCCTCTCGACATATGATCTCGATAAAGTTGTGTCGACATTAATTCTCCTGTCGACACAAATACTATTTCTGTGTCGACACTTCCTTTTACTTAGTCGACACAACATATTGAGTGTGTCGACACAGCTTGTTTGTGTCGACACAAACATTGTACTTAGACAAATTTTCAGAGAAATTTGATGCTTACATATTCACCTTAGGGATACTTATGCTAACCTATTCTAGATTCAACATTCCTAATTTAATTTTAAAATAATTGAATTTAGTTTCATCCAAAGGTTTTGTAAAAATATTAGCTATTTGATTATCAGTTTTCACAAATTCTAGGCTAATATTTTCCTTCTCTACATATTTTCTGATGAAATGAAACTTAATTTTCATATGCTTGGTCCTACTATGTGATACATGATTCTTAGCAATAGAAATAGTACTTGTAGAATAACAAAATAGAGGAATTCTACTTACCTGGATGTCATAATCTTCTAGTTGATGCTTTATCCACATCAATTGTGCACAACAGCTACCTGCAACTATATACTCTGATTCAACTATTGATATAGCTACACTAGTTTGCTTATTGCTGCTCCATGACACCAACCTCCCACCATGGAATTGACAAGTTCCTGTGGTACTCTTCCTGTCTTCTTTGTATCCAGCAAATTCTGCATCTGAGAAACCAGTTAGTAGGAAATCTCTATTCTTAGGATACCAAAGGCCTAAATTAGGTGTACCCTTAAGATATCTCAGAATTCTCTTAACTGCAGTATAATGAGATTCCTTAGGGAAAGCTTGATACCTGGCACAGACACATATTGAATACATGATGTCAGGTCTACTAGCAGTCAAATAGAGTAGAGATCCAATTATCCCTCTATACAAAGACTCATCAACAGGTTTCCCTTCCTCATCTTTGCCTATAAGCATACTTGTTCCCATTGGAGTTTTCATGGTAGAAGCTGAGTCCAAACCATACTTCTTAATTAACTCCTTAGTGAACTTAGACTAGGAAATGGACAATCCATTCTCAGTCTGTCTAACTTGAAGTCCCAAGAAAAACTTCAGCTCACCCATACTGCTCATCTCAAACTTCTCTTGCATAAGTTTGACAAACTTCCAACAAAGGTTGTTTTCAGTAGAACCAAAGATAATGTCATCCACATATATTTGGACTAGTATTATCTTGCCTTTTGATTCCCTATAAAATAGAGTTTTGTCTATCTTTCCTCTAGAGAGTTTATTCTCAATAAAGAAGGCAAACAATGTTTCATATCAAGCCCTTGGAGCTTGTTTCAAATCATATAGAGCTTTCCTAAGCCTATATATATAGTCAGGAAAGTGAGAGTCTACAAAACCTGAGGGTTGTTCAACATAGACTTCTTCTTTTAAATCACCATTCAGAAATACTGATTTCACATCCATCTGGTATACCTTGAACTCTTGATAGGCAGCATAGGCCAAGAACGACCTTATAGCCTCCAACCTTGCCACTGGAGTAAAGGTTTGATCAAAATCAATACCTTCCTCTTTCCTGTAACCTTTTGCTACCAGTCTAGCCTTATTCTTTACTATGGTGCCATTCTCATCAAGCTTATTCCTGTAGATCCATTTAGTTCCTATTATGTTGTGATCCTTAGGTTTTGACACCAGTTCCCAGACTTTATACCTTTTGAACTGACTGAGCTCTTCTTGCATTGCATCAATCCAGTTAGTGTCTTGCATTGCCTCTTCAATCTTCCTGGGTTCTATTTGAGACAAGAAGCTAGAACATAGAACTGTGTTCATGCTCCTGCTCTTTGTTAGAACACCTTGACTTGCATCACCAATGATTTAGTGAACTGGATGATCCTTCAGGTGTCTCCTTGCTGGAGGAAATCTGTCAGCATTATGGCCTTCTCCAGTTTCCTCAACTTGATGCTCCACACTGTCTTCTTCATCTAGAGAGACTTGTTCTCCCCCTGCATAGCTGCCATCTTTATCTTCATCCAACCTAGAAGGAACATCTTCATTGATGGTCAGCTTTTCCAGCCTATCTGTTAGACCTGTAGAGCTAACAGAAGAACTAGACAATTCATTGTTAATAAATTTTGACTCATCAAATACAACATGCACAGATTCTTCTACAACTTGGGTAGTCAAGTTGTAGATTCTGTATGCTCTACTTTGGTTGTTGTACCCAACAAATATCCCTTCTAGGGATTTGGCAGCAAACTTAGTTTGGTTGTGCTTACCATTGACTAGTACAAAACACTTGCTACCAAAGATTCTGAAATAAGATATGTTTGGTTTTCTTCCTTTCAAAATCTGGTAGGGAGTCATCTTGTGTTTCTTATTGATGGAGGCTCTATTGATCACATGACATGTAGTATTAACTGCCTCAGCCCAGAAGTATTCAGGGAGAGTAGTATCATTTAGTAGAGTTTTACTAGCCTTAATTGGAGTCCTATTCTTTCTTTCAGCAACACCATTTTGCTGAGGAGTTCTAGGTGAAGAGAATTCATGATGAATCCCAAGTTCTTTACAAAATCTTATCATGCATTCAGACTAAAATTCAGTTCCATGGTCACTTCTGATTTTGACCACTAAACTGTTGTATTCATTCTGTATTTGTCTAACAAAAGTCTGAAAAACAGATGAGATTTAAGATTTCTTCCTCAAGAACAAAACTCATGTATATCTGGAATAGTCATCCACAACAACAAGTGTTTATATTTTCCTACCAAGACTGTGAACTGACATAAGACCAAACAAATCCATATGAATGAGATACAAACATCTCATTGAATCTTTGATGTCAAGTGCTTGGAAAGAGGATTTAGTCTGCTTGCCCTTTTGGCAAGCTGAACACACACCCTCTTTGATGTACTTAATTTGAGGACCATTCCTCACTAATCCCATGCTGAATAGCAGTCCTATAGACTTATAGTTCAGATGAGCTAGTCTTTTGTGCCATTTGACACATAGAGAATCTTTCTCTCCTACAACCAGACAAATTGGTGAGTTGTTAAACTCACAATCTAGGTTAAGGCAATATACATTTCCTTTCCTAGTACCAGTCAAAATGATCTCTTGATCACTTGACCTTCTTATCTGGCACTCCTTTTTGAGAAAAGAAATGACATAACCTATATCACTAAGTTGACTTATGCTAATTAGGTTATGTTTTAAACCCTTCACATAAGCCACTTTAGTGATAGTAATTGAATCACTAGTAATGTTACCAAATCCTTTGATGATACCATTTTCTGATCCACCAAAGATAACTTTGGGTCCATTCTCTATGGGCACATAGTTCCTCAACATTCTCCTTGTTCCTATCATATGTCTGGAACAACCACTATCCAAGTACCATATAGGGGTATGGTCACTTGGATTCACCTACAACACAAAGAATTACTTACCCTTAGAACCCAACTTGCTAGTGGATCCTAGGTCCTTGTTAGTTTGAAATCTTGCAACTGTTCTAACAGGAAAACTACTCTTGGTTTTAAAACTAGTGTTAAACCAGCAATCCATGGCAAAGTGCCCCACCTTGCCACAACACCAACACTCAAACCTATTATACCTTTTATTAGGTAAATACTTTACTGCTTTGTTGCCAGCAGTCTTGTTGAGTGTTGGTGCTGGAGCATCACTCTTCAAGAAATCCTCTTGAACCTGATGGGCATGCCTATAGTGTGGTCTATAAGCATCTACACCCTTGCACATATGATTTCCATGCTCACAGTGACCATATGTAGTGTCATGATCATACCTGTTAGTAGGATTCACCACATTCCTAAAGAAAATAGGGGGGTTCAGCAACTAGAGGCTGAACTGGGCTCTTACCTTTTCTATGTGAATTGAAAGCCCTAGTTCTTACCTTAAAGCCTAGACCAGTCTTCCCTTTTTGTGAAATAAAATTGTCTATTATAGATAAGACAGATTTTGGTTTGGAGAATTTAGCCAATAGTTCTTTCTCTTGCTGAAGTTTTGCCTCCAGTTTCTTGATATGATTCTCTTTGAAAGAGATTGTGCCCATTTGAATAACTGTAATGTTCTTCAATTTGGCAACCTCATTCAGTTTTAGATCTAACATCTTAGCTGAATCTGCTGCAGCCAGCTTAAGAGACTCAATCTCTTTGGCCTGCACTTTAACAAGAAACTTGCTCTTCTTCAGAGCTTGCAATAACTCACCATACTCATCAATGAGTTGGTGTACATCCCCTTCAGACTCAGATCCATCCACTTCTTTTGAAGCAGATGCTTCTGATTCTGATCCAGTAAAGTAATCTGAAACTAAGGGAGAATAGTTTACCCTACTTGGTCCAGGCTGATCCTGACACTGATCATCTTCAGATTGAGTCATCAACCCTCTATAGCAATGTTCTTCAACTCCATTTATGGAGTCCAACATCTGTAGGAATTCTAGTTCCCTAGACTCCTCTTCTGTTGAGAATAGCCCAACATATGCTTCTGCTTCTTCTTCTCCAGATTATGAAGATGAAGAGTCTATCCAACTCTTCTCCTTCTGAGCAACTAGAGACT
This sequence comes from Platanthera zijinensis, assembly GCA_039513925.1. NCBI lineage: Eukaryota > Viridiplantae > Streptophyta > Magnoliopsida > Asparagales > Orchidaceae > Platanthera > Platanthera zijinensis. Next base: position 131,169,051 of record CM077091.1, read on the forward strand.
TCTCCTTCTTACCTTTGACCTGCTGCTTCTTCTTGTCTTTGACTTCTTTATTTTGTCAGGACAGTCATTTATTACATGTCCAGTCCTGTTACAGCAATAACACACAATCTTAGAATTAGATTGTTTACCAGGTTTAGAGGCATACCTGTCCTCCTTGGGTGTCTTCTTCTTCCTGTAGTACTCATCCTTGGAATAGGATGAAGATGATGGCTTGGTTCTCTATTTCTCTTTCTTCATAAACCTTTGGAATTGTCTTGTAAAGGCAGCAAAGTCCTCATCAGAAGTATGACTATCTGATGTGTTATTGTCAGAAATTCCTTCTTCTTCCTCAGTACTCCTTTTGGGTGGAGAAAGAGATTTTCTCCTACCCTTTCTTGAGCCTTCAGCTTTGAAGGCCACTGACTTTTCCTTAAACTCAGATCTTATACCCTTCTCCTCTTCTTTTCTGGCAGTAAGATGCATTTTATATGATAGCAACTTTCCAAATAGTGTAGGTGGAGGTGTATCAGCCAGCCTGGTCACTTCTCTGATGGCACATATCTTAGTATCCCAATCCTTTATTAGAGACCTAAGAAACTTATCATTCAGTTCATAAGTGCTGAAGACACTTCCATAGGTCATCAGCTCATTCATTATTCTAAAGAACTTCTTATAGCATTCAGCTATGCTGTCAGATTTAGCTTGTCTAAAGCTCTCATACTCCTGGTTCAGCATAGACTTCCTGTCCTCTCTGACTTCTTCTATGCCCTCCATGTAGACAATCAATGTGTCCCACATTTCTTTAGAGGTTTTACAATGCACCAGATTCTGAAAAGTGACATCATCTATAACACTTACAATAATGTTCTGTGCTCTTTTATCTAGTGTTGCCAGGATGATTTCATCCTTGGTCATTTCAGAATAGCTCTTTGGAGTTTGAATGTTTGCATCAAGAACTGATACCTTCATTGGAATGAAAGGGCCTTCTTGTACTGTGATATAAATTCTTGGATCAGATGCTTCCATAAACAACCTGACCCTTTCCTTCCAAATGCCAAAAGATTCTTTCCTGCATATATGTAATTTCATAGATTCAAATTCCTTTTGATTCTCATTTGAACCCATTCTTGATATCTGTTATTTGCCTTGGAGAATAACTCTGACTGTTAAGTCAATCTTTGAGTAACCTCCCTTTGATATCACTTGAAAGACTTTGTTTCAAGAGCCTAAACACCTAGAGGGGGGGTGAATAGGTTCTAATCTTTTAAAGTCCTTTTTAGGCAAACAGTTAGATAATTATTCAACACAGATTAATCAAATCACAGAACATAAACACATCACAGCAAACACAAGATCTATAGTGATTCCCCAAGATATGGGTACATCCACTTTCCCCCTTCGCCTATCCAGTAGATAACTGGATTCAGCCTAACTTTCTTTCACTGGATCGGATCCGCAAATCTTACAATCTCAGAACCAAAATGGTTCCTATAGCAAAGACTTAACAAGTACTACCTCAGATTCTTCCCCAGAATCCTACCTCAGGCCTCAGCCCTACCTCAGCCTTTATAACTAGGCTTACAACTCAGACTTTCCACAAGTCCTACCTCAGATTCTTCCCCAGAATCCTACCTCAGGCCTCAGCCCTACCTCAACCTTTATAACTAGGCATACAACTCAGACTTTCCACAAGTCCTACCTCAGATTCTTTCCCAAAATCCTACCTCAGGCCTCAGCCCTACCTCAGCCTTTATAACTAGGCTTACAATTCAGATTTGATAATAGATCTTACAAGAAATAGAATGTAATAAGAAACAAACAAATTCACCAGCTAGATTCCTCTATTGGTGTAGCCTTCTTGATCAGTTCTTGACTGAACTGATCCTTCTGATCCAGCCTGACTTAGCTTCTCAAAACTTCTTGATAGAATAAAATAAGGTGGATGTTCTTGCTGTTGAAGTTGATCTTCAGTCAGCTTCTTCCTTAAATTCAGATTGAAATCTGAATCTTTCTTGCAGAATAATTCTGAATCTGTTTCTCTTTTTCCTTTTTCTCCACACCTTCTGAAGTTTCCGATCTGTCTCTTATATAGAGTTTGCTTCATGGTTACCGGTTGATCCGGTTTCTAACAAACTACTGACAGATCTGTCAGAGGTGTCAGACTGGTTGGATATGATAACTGTCAAGTCACCAGACATATCAGTAGATTCTTCAGAGTCATTCCAACTCATTACAAATCACTCAACAGGCTGCTTCATATGTGTCGATATATGTTGGCCAAGTGTCGACACAAGTCTTCATGGTGTCGACACAATACTCCAAGTGTCGACACAGACATACTCTTGCTTCTCGACACATCTTCTATTGAATGTGTCGACACAAGTCCTGTGTGTCGACACAAATGCTTCCTGTGTCGATATAGTTGTTGCTGGCAGATGGCGTTGAGTATGTGTCGACACAGCTATTGTCGATAGACGGCGTTGAGTGAATGTCGACAGTGTTGAAAGTATCCAGACGACGTTAAGTGTGTGTCGACACAAGTCCTGTGTGTCGACACAATTACTTCTGGTGTCGACATAACTGTTGTCGACAGACGACGTTGAATGAATGTCGACAGTGTTGAAAGTATCCAGACGACGTTGAGTGTGTGTCGGCACAAGTCCTGTGTGTCGACACAATTACTTCTGGTGTCGATATAACTCCTGGCTTAGGTATTGACACAATTATGAGTGTCGACACAGCTTCTTCAGAAATGTCTACTTAGCTTGAGTGTCGACACAACTTCTTCATAAGAGTAGACACAACTTTAGTGTCGATACAACAGCTTCATAGGTGTCGACACAACTTCAGAGTGTCGACACAACTTCAGAGTGTCGACACAAGTTTTTCATAAGTGTCGACACAGCTACTTCACAAGTGTCGACACTTGTACATAGAAAATTTTCTTCAAACGCTTAAACCTGCACAATGTAACTCAAACATTTATTAAATACAAATTGATGCATATCATTGACTAAGATGAGGCCTCTCCAAATCTGGTACACATTTTTCAATGTACCCAACACTAAGTTTGTCTGAACTTATTGAACTAATTTGTTTGTTAGACTTAGTCGGTACATCCTATTTTGGACGTATGTATAACCAAAATAATGTGAGTTAACTTATATTGTTACTTTACCGCTACAAAAGGTTAAAAGACAACATACCAGCATCACTAAGTAAATTAATAGACACTAAATTAGCACCTAATGCATAAATAAATTCAATATGTTCCAAAATTAAAATGTTACTTCAGTAGAGCACCAATGTAGCATTCCCAGTATGAGTCATCTTGGTCTCTCCTCCATTGCAGTTGTTCATCTTTTCCATAACTACTGTGACATTAGATAGAAAATCTATGTCATTAGACACATGACAGGTAGCAGCGTTGTCCAGCCACCACTCAAAAAGCCTGCATGTTGCAGTATTTTGTGGGGCTTTCTCTTCTTCTTCAGTCTATTCATTTCAGACTAGAAGGTAAACTACTTAAGAGACAGCATGCTAAAGGTCATTTTAAGGCGAGAATTCAGGAGATTGAGAAGACAATCCCTAAAGAAAAAATCTCGTCTTTGCTTCACAGATATTCAACCATATCCTCTCGGAAAGTGGCGAAATCACTGAGCACTGTGTGATAAACCTCCTATTTTTCAAGTCAAATTGAATGTGTAGTTTCCACCCATGAAAATTAGTGTGATTAAATGACTGCAATTTTACTATGTCGTAGGCCCAATGCTTCGACATCTTGATCTAAGCAGAAAGACTTAGAAAGAAATCACCTGAGTTGTGCGGAGACGAGAAAATGTATTCGGATCCAATCCAGGAATATAGTTTGCTCCTCCATTGTGGCTTAACACGGTCGCCAAAGACCCAAATAAAGAAAAGGTTATCAATAAAACTGCCTCTAAACAGCTTGTGGATCCCCTTTCGCGTTGATATCATATGACCATTATATTGGTAGAACATCAGCAAAAATTAGATTAGGGTCTCCATCTAATGGTGGTTATATACACCCTCAACACTGAAGAATTCCGTCGATTCTGCTTGCTCCCTAACTTCTGAAGTAGGCTCCGTTTGGGAGAACTTATTTTCACCGGTCAAGCGGTTACGACCGCATGAACCGGACCTAAATTAAGGTTCGATTAATGCGGTCGTAACCGCTTGACCGGTGAAAATAAGTCCCCCCCCAAACGGAGCCGTAGTCGACCTTGAAAAGAACTCAACTAGTTATCAGAGCCAATCCATGCTAAATTGCAGAAATTATGATTCTGCATATTAGACTTCATCAGAGGGGGGCAAAATCCAGAAGAACAGCGGCCCGGCCCTCTTCTCCACGACGCATAAGCACAGAAGGAAAAAACCCCCTTGCTGAACCAGGAACAACGAGCACAGGTGCGGCGAGATCCCTTTTACAGATTGGCAACACAGAGGAAGAACATCACGATTTCCTCCCTCTTTTTTTTCGATTCCGGTCGGGCGCCGGGACGGGAGGAGAAAACTCCAAAATCGGCGGAAACCTCTTCAATTTGGCCAGATTCGCATAGCAGCGACGACCGATTTCCCTTGTCGGCGGCGTGAGAGGAATGCAATCTCTCGCTCTGTCCCTGTTGCGATCGAGAACGGCGGCCGCGAAAAAATCCTTGTCCCGAACGAGCGGCGGGGAAGAGAAACGGGAGCAGATCCGTTTCCCTCTACAGGCGCCGACGTATTCTCCTTCACGAACGGAGCGAAACCGCGGCGGCGTCCTTCCCGATCGAAACAGAGAGGCGGAACGGTTACGGGATGTTGAGCAACCGGGCAGTTATTTCGAGATTGAAAGTGTTGCTCGAAGCATCCGGATATGGATCTAGGTGGAATCTTCTACTGTTGCCCCTAGGTGGGTATAAATAGGCAAATCCAATGAGTTTCTACAGGTATCGGATCTTCACGTGTCTGAACTGACCCGTTATGCCTCCAAACCTGTTATCCGTCCAAATATACACTAACATAAGTCTCAGTCGGCGCGCTCCTCTTTTTTGTATTATCTTTTAAATTTAATCCACAGCGTCCGTTTAAACCATAAATTTGGGTATAAATTAAAGGAACATGAATCATTGTTAGGAAATTGACTAACATCAGGCAGGCTACACAACGGTCATGGCCAGGAGTAATAATTACATACGTATAGCGTTCTTTGATGTGGGAGCGGGAGAAATTTGGGGCATTCATCTTTTGATTTGGGGGCTGCAAAAAAACCAAGTAAAAAGAAAATAATAAAAAAAATAATGTACCATCTACCAAGCAAAATCGAACGGCTCAACTTTCTCCCGCACATATATGCTAAGTGTATATAAAAATTTTCCAGCGGGTAGGCTACATATGCCAACGTCAGGCTACCCAATTCATTCAATAATTCTTAACATAGGTTTAGCATGGCGGCCCTAATAGATTTAGGGGCCTAAATTTTTTGTGTATTAAACGCATGAGGAGGACCGTGGGAAAAATATAAATTTCTCCTATGTCTTTTATTTTTTCACAAAATAAATCACGAAATATTGAACTATGCATTTTTACGCTCATTTTAAGTACTCATATGACTATGTTTTGGAGTGAAAATCCAACTGTAAAAAAAATGTTTTTTTGAACTAAAAATCCAGTCCATTTTTCGAATTAAAATTCAACTGTATTGTACAATCAATGAAAATCCAACTGTATTTTTGAACTAAAAAAAAGTCCCACACAATTCTATCATGTCGCACAAAAAATTCTCTCGATTTAGGAGACTGAAAAAAAAAAGAGGGAGCGATTTGATTTCTATATTTCACGGCCATCATATTTCTATATCTACGGCAGAGATTCGCAATGTCATTAAAGTTCTGGCGAAAGAAATCAAATCAATTCAGGAAGACTAACCAGCGAAGCAGACCCCCTCCCGCCGGCGGATCCGGATCCTCTCCATTTGTAATGAAATGGAGGGGATCTATTTCAAAATCTGACGGTTGAGAAAAACTGTAATACATCTAAAGGTTGTCATATCTTTGCTTAACAAAAAAATATAAAAGATTAAAAAAATTAAAGTCATTAGATTCTCAACCGTGAAATGGATCCCACGAAATGGAGGGGATCCTGTGCACCCGCCGGCGAGGTCTTGTCCGAGGTCCCGATATTTGCTCACGTAAAGCTTCTTAACATTTCCCCGCTGCTGGCTCAGCAGCCGAGCTAAGCTCGCATTCGGCAGGAACAGGATCCCGCCGCCACCTCCGCCTAGCACGTCAACAAGGTGAAGGTACGCCTCAAGATCATGGCAGCATGCCGGATCAGCATTCGGTTTAAGAAACGGCGAAACCTTACTGTCCACCCTCAGCTCCCGCCCCACGTGCTCATACCCATCACCAATCGACGCCGGCATCCACGTGACGAAATCACGTGCGTTCACCACGCGAAGCACTTTCAGCCCCCTCTGCTCCTCCAAACGCTCCGCGAACGCACGGTTTCCGACCTTGGGCCCACCGAAGGAGAAAACGGCAATTGGCGGCATTGATATCGTAGATATTTCCGGCCCGCCGGCGATGAGATCGTCGGCCAACAGTATAGCGAGCGCTGCCCCCAAGCTGTGCCCTGTCACGGTGATGCTCAGCTGCTGTCCGTTGTAGAGCATTATCAACCGTCGGATTTCCTCGGCTACTGCTGTGGACAGGCTCGGCACGCCGTCGCCGGCAGTCGTGTACAGGCTCCGAAGCCCGCACGCCACTTTCGAATCGCCGGCGTCCAGAGGGGCGAGATGGAGACGGAGGTTCTCAGCCCACTCCAGGCAGGTGGACGTGCCACGCAGCGCGACGACGACATTGCGGCGGCCCATGCGACTGATCTCGGCGTCGCTGTCGCAGACGGCGACGAAGCCGATCCAGCTGGAGCGCGGGAAAGTCGTCGCCGGGAGCCAGCGTGGAGGAACGAGGGAGGATGTCGCGAAGAGGTGGCGCGTGATGCGGTAGTGGCTGTGGGGGAGTTGAAGGACGTCGGAGGTTAGGAAGGCGTGGTAGATTGAGTGGATGAAGTCGCCGTATCGGAGGAGCTCGCAGCGGAGGTCCGGGTCGAGCGGGTCGACGAGGCCCGACCAACCCGCCCTTCCGTGAAGGTCGCGCCACCGCGTTGCGATTGATTGACGGGGGATGGGATGGCGGTCCGATTCGGAGAGCAGGCGGCTGAGGTTGGAGAAGCAGATATCGTCGGTGTCGGATTGAGGGAAGAGGCGTTGCAGCGGCAGGCAGAGGTACGATAGGAAGCGGCGGCGGCATGGGCTTGGGTGCTTGCGGAGGAGGCGCTCGAGATTTGAAAGATGGGTTCTTGTGTCGTGGTAGGGTGGAGGGGGAGGTGGCTGTGTGAGGGATGATTGAATTATAACGTGCGTGTGAGCATGGGAGGAAAGAAAGAATGGTTATGAGAGAATCGCCATTGTTTCCGGAAGATGGAGAAGCAACAATTGGTTGATGACGTACGAAATGTTGGAAAGCAGGGAGCAAAAGTACGGTTGGCGGAGGAGGGACGGAGGAAGGCAATATAGAGGGGTCCGGGGGGGGGGGGGGGATCCGGATCCTCTCCATTTGTAATGAAATGGAGAGGATCCATTTCAAGATCTGGTGGTTAAAAAAAAGTGTAATACATCTAAAGGCTATCATTATTTTGCTTAAAAATAAAATATAAAAGACTAGATAAATTAAAGCCATTAGATGCTTGCCCACTCAATCTAAACCGTGAAATGGGGGGGGGGGGGGGGGCATGAACAGCTGGCAGAGAAGCTCTCAACGAAGATTTGTTGTTGGTCAGCGATCTCTAAATTTTAAGCTGTCATGAAAAGTCCATATTTCTATACCTACATCTATTTTAGATTAATTAATATTAGGATTTATCTCACAGTCTTACACTACACCACGAATTAAGGCTCCGTTTGACATGGTGGTGGCGGTCGTAAACGCATGAGTTAAACCGTCATTTGTTAAGGATTATTGATGAGAACCTTAGAGCGTTGAGAGAGAAGAGAAGGAAGAGACGAAGAGACAGAGAGATGAAGCCGGTGGCTCAGAAAGGCAAAGTAGATTTCAGGAAAAAATCAATTCCCTTTAGGGCGATCACTCTTCCAGCATGTATTTATATTACAGTGATATCCAATCAGATATCGACACATGGACTTTTACAGTAAATGCCAACAACTAGTAATAATACATTTAACGCTCCCCCCTCAAGGATGATGTAGAGGACAAATGCCGAGTTTGTCGCTGATTTCTCGAAGTCTATCCTTGGATAACGGCTTGGTAAAGACATCAGCTAGCTGCTCGTAGGAAGGAATGTAGGTAACTGACAGAGCTCCCCGAGCCACTAGGTCTCTGATGAAATGATAGTCAATATCTATATGCCTTGATCTGGAATTTGAACTGGTATTGCGCGACATCTGAATGACAGACTGATTATCACAGAATATGAGTGGCGGCGAGGGAAGCACCATACCAAGCTCACGTAGTAGGCAACAAAACCAACTCATATCAACAGTGGCATTTGCCAGAGACCTGTACTCCGATTCGGCACTGGAGCGCGCCACGGTGGGTTGTTTCTTTGCAGACCAAGATACAAGGTTCCCACCAAGCAACACACACGTGCCTGAGATAGAGCGACGTGTCGTTTGATCCCCTGCCCAATCGGCATCCGAAAAGACAATAAGAGACGGAGAGGCGCTCTTCCGAAAGTGTAGGCCGTAGTCCAAGGTGCCCTTAATATATCGAAAAATTCTCTTCACAGCCTGGAGATGAGAAGTCCTGAGATTCTATAGAAATTGACACACTTGATTGACCGAGAAGGCAAGATCTGGTCGAGACAAAGTGAGGTACTGCAGCCCCCCACCATGCTTCTTGTATAACGTCTGATCAAGGAGAGGGTCACCCGAGTCGGGTGTCAGCAAAAAACTAGTAGTGTCCGGTGTTGAGCAGGGGGCACATGCCAACATGTTGAACTTCCGGAGCAGCGATACGACATATGAAGATTATGTGATAGTGAGATGGTCCGAACTCCGAGCAATCTCCATTCCAAGGAAAAAACCAATGGGACCAAGATCTCTAGAAGAGAACCTGTTGCAAATAGAGTCAATGAGGTCCGAAACCAGCTTGGTGGCAGACCCCGTGATGATGAGGTCATCAACATGTACCATGGCCACTAGAAGGGAATGAGAGTCTCGACATATGAATAGAGAAGAATCTGAAGCACTGCTTTGAAAACCTTCTGAAATGAGAAACAAGTGAAGTCTTTGAAACCACGCACGCGGCACCTGTTTAAGACCATAGAGGGCCTTGCTAAGATTGCAAACAAAATCCGGTTTTGACGAATCAATAAAACCAGGGGGCTGCTCCATGTAAACATGTTCTGTCAACTCATCATTTAGAAATGCGTTGCGGATATCCAGTTGACGGATTGACCAACCATTTGAGTGAGCAATGGAAAGTACCAGGCGAATGGTGGTATGCTTAACAACCGGGCAGTAAGTTTCTTCATAGTCTACACCCGACCGCTGATGGAAACCCTTGGATACAAGGCGCGTTTTGTGACGGTCAATCATGCCATCTGCACGACGCTTGATCTTGTACACCCACTTGCAGCCCACAATATTCAATGAATGATGTGGTGGTACAAGGGTCCAAGTGCTGTTTTTAACAAGGGCCTTGTATTCCTCCACCATAGCATCCCTCCATTAGGGTTTCACACATGCTTGTTTGAAAGTAGATGGTTCTTGCAGGTTATTTGAAAGATGGGCAATCATGGCATTCAGAAGAGCAAACTTTGAACGACGTAGGATATCTGTGATGTCCCGGTACCCACGAGTAGGTGTTGTTGAGCCTTCTGTTGGTGTGCCGGATGGCGGTGAGGCTACTTGAGAGTGAGGTGGTTGCTTGCTGGTGGTCGCCACTGATAATGGAGCAGGTGGTTTAATAATTGAATCCTGAATTTCTTGAGACCGAAGAACAGGAGTTGGCGGGACCCACTTTCGAGTGGGATGTGCAGGGCTGAGGACCATGCTTGTAGCTTCCTGTGTTGGAAAAACATGCGGTAGGGGTAGAAGGGTGGAAATCGAGTGTGGAGATGGCTTGCACGGACTGCCCGATAGGGAGGAATTGGAGCGGTGAGTTGGTTTAACCGAGAGCAATGGATAGGAATTCTCGTCAAAAGTGACGTGACGAGAGATGTACACACGTCCAGTGGGAAAGTGAAGATATTTGTAACTCTTGTGAATAGGAGAATAGCCAATGAAGATACAATAGATGGATGACGACATGAGCTTAGTGCGACCAGTTGGTGGTAGGAGAGGGAAGCAAGAGCACCCAAAAACCCTTAAGACAGAATAGTCGGGAGTGTGACCATAGGCTAAGTGATGCGGAGTGTGGTTCCCGATTACGGTGAGGGTAGCCGATTAATTAAAAACACAGCAGTGGAGAAAGCCTCGACCCAATATGAGTGGTGTAGGCCGGATTGGAGGAGGAGGCAACGAACCAATGTAACTATGTGTCGATGCTCTCTCTCGACCACGCCGTTTTGAGCAGGTGTGTAAGGGCAAGAAACATGAAAGGATATGCCGCACTTGCCCATGTGCGATTTGAAGCGCTCATTCAGGAACTCACCCCCACCGTCACATTGAAAAAATTTTATGCGAGTAGAGAACAAATTTTCAGCATTGTTTTGAAACAAAATAAAGTTTGAGAAAACATCAGATTTATGTTTCAAAGGATAAAACCAAACATGTCTGCTAAAATCATCAACTATAGATAAATAATACAGGTAGCCTGAATTTGACATAACAAGGGAGGGCCCCCAAACATCCAAATGCAAAAGATACAACAAACTCGGACTTGTCGAGGTCCGATGACTAAAGGGTAAACAATTAGCTTTGGAAAGAGAACAGACATGACACTTGACCAAGGTGGAGGTGGTAGAGATCGATGTCGAAGACAGAGCCTTGGTGAGGACTGGCTGAGATGGGTGGCCAAGACGAGCGTTCCACACAGAGATGGATGCTCGAGAGCTGAGGAGAGCATGCCCAAAACTGACTGGTGGAGGAATGATATGGTAGAGACCATTATGGCTGCAGCCAGTAAGAAGCAGTTGCCCCGTCATTTTGTCCTTAATAGAAAAACCATCAGATTCAAGGATAAATAAGCAATGGTTACCTCTAGCAAATTGATGAACAGAAAATAGATTTTTGCTAAGAGATGGCACACAAAGGACATTGGGAAGAATGAGAGAGCCACTTATAGTGGGTAAAATGGCCTTGCCAACACAAAAAACCGACAAAATATCACCATTACCTACAATGATTCCGTGGTTACCTAATGTAGAGCCTGTATCCAAGAGAGACTTTTCAGACTTGGCCATATGGTGGCTGACCCCGGAGTCCAATATCCAAGTATTATCATTCTGCTCATTCAAAGAAATGCCACCCAACTGATCAGGGAGAGAGGCCGAGTAAGCAAAATTGGAGCGTTGGAAACAAGTGCGAGCGGTGTGGCCCAGCTTAAGGCAAATTTGGCAAGTCTCATTCGGATTAACTGAGGCGGGTATGGGCAGCAGTGGTGGCAGTGATCCCGACTGGTTGGGATAATTTGATCGCTGATTTTGATGATGGTATCCACTGTTCCAGCGGTTCACGGTGCCTCCTCAATTTCCATAGCCTCCACGGCCAGAGTTGGCCCAGCGACCTGTACCTCCTCCTTGGCCAGACTTTCTATTCCCTTTCCAATGCTGGCTTGATGAGGAGCCAGGGGAACAATGGTTGGCAAACAGGGCCGAGCCCGAATCATGGTGTTTCGGCCGCAGGCGGGTCAGTAGTGCTTCTTCATTCATCAGCATGTCGAAGAGTTTGTCGAATGACGAAGGCGGCCACAACTCGATAAGGGAGAGGAAACTTTGATATTCCTCTCTCAGCCCATCGGTGATGTAATCGGCAAGAACCTAATGAGAAATAGGCTCACAGGCGGCGACAAGTGCGTAGGCCACCCTCTTGGTGCCCAGCAGATAGTCCGACATCGCTGTGGTCGGTTTCTTCTCAAAAGTTTGCAACTGTTTGGTTAAACCGCTGATGTGCGCTTTGGTCACCGGCCCAAGGCGGCGTTGAAGGAGAGCCCATGCCTCCAGAGCTGTCGTGCATTCCATAATCATGAATTGAACTTCGTCGGAGAGAGTGGCCTGAAGCTAACTGAGGACGAGCCGGTTGAGGCGATTCCAAGTGGCATATGCAGGAGAGGGACTGTCATCCACAAACTCCAGGGGAGGGGGAATAAAAACCGGCTTAATCACATACGTGATCTCATGCACAGCGAGGACATCCAAGAACTGAAGACGCCATATGCGGAAGGTATCTTTCTTCATCTTCGTTGAGAAGGAGGAGGCGATATTGAAAGATCTGGCTATTTTTGGGAAGACCAAATCAACGAGGGGTGTGTCACCGTGAGATGGCTGATCGTCAGAGTGAACGCCAGAGTTGAGATCCAGATCTGCATCGTGCTCTGATACCATGATGAGAACCTTAGAGCATTGAGAGAGAAGCGAAGGAAGAGATGGAGAGGCAGAGAGATGAAGCCGACGGCTCAGAAAGGCAAAGCAGATTTCAGGAAAAAATCAATCCCCCTTAGGGCGATCACTCTTCCAGCATGTATTTATATTATAGTGATATCCAATCAGATATCGACATATGGACTTTTACAGTAAATGCCAGCAACCAGTAATAATACATTTAACAAACATCATCCGTTTGAACATAAAAGTGGATGAATTTTTTGTTAGGAGTGCTCGAAACATCTGCGTGCCCGGCTAGTTTGGAATGGCCTACTCGTTGCCTCTAGCATGAGTATTTATAGGCAAACCCTAAATACCCGACTACGGGTTGTTGGACTCCTATCGGATCCTAACCGCAACCCGTTAAGCACCCGTCACGTATATTTCAATATACCTCAACAATCTCCTCCTATATTGTAAATAGGTGTTAGTACATTACAAGTTACTTAAATAATAGTTAATAACGGCCAAAATGAGTTCTTTCAGACTCACCTCAATGCATATGAAGCGCTTGAGGTCTTTCAGGCTCACCTGCGTCTTCTTCCGATACATTTCAGTCTTGAAAGAATACCATGCCGAGGGTAATTTAAAAATTATCCCTCCTACAATGAAAGCATCTGACAAAGGTATGTTTTCACTGTCCAGTTTGTCCACTAGATTTTCAAAATCAGCTACCTGTGGAAGGATTTCCCTTTCCTCAGTGAAGGTGAAAGCCATGAATTTGTCCACCAGGTGCGTCTTGGACATATTCTCCTCTTCCTTGAACTGCTCCTCCAAGGCTTCCCAGATCTCCTTTGCAGTTTTCAACTTGTTGTACATTTCTGCCAGCCTGTTAGAAAGACAATTCAGGATGTAATCACGGCAGAAGTCTTCGTCGTTGATCCACTGATCCACATCTCCTCCTCTTTTAAAGGATTCAAAGTTGGTATGCACTTTGTTGAAGATGTTTAGGTACTTCATGCCAAACTGCGTGTTCCACTTCCAGGCGCTAAACTCAGCGTTGGAGAATTTCTCTAGCTTGATTATTGGCACAGGAGATGACAGATTGCTTGCTTTTGACATTGTGGGTTCCTTACACGAAACTAGAGCTCCACTAGCAATCTAAACGAGAGCAGTAAAATAAGAAATAAATCACCTGACTGTGGCAACGACAAGATCTTCGGATCAAATCCAAGAAAAGATGTTAGTTCCTCCTCTGCGGCTGAACACAGTCGCCGATGACAGTACACAATCAACAAACTCCAAAGCAAAGCTTAGGGCAAGTAAGACATAAGACAATTAGTTCTTCTTGATCAGATGAAATTCTTCTTGGTTGAACATGAATCGGCCTGAAAATTTTGCAACCAATACCAGATGAAATTCTTCTTGGAAAGTAAGACTGATTCAGCCTGCCCTAGATGCAAGCAAAAAGAATACAACTTGATCTACACTCAGGAGGAAGGATCAAGAGGATTGATTTGGACCTATTTATCTAGATATGGACTTCCAGCGGCGTTCAAAAGAGCAGCAAGATCAGCAAAACGAAAATCCTTAGAGAATACTCCACTTATCGTGATCTTGGACGGCGGAGACGGCGTTCCCTCGATCGTGTCCTGGATCTGCAAAACTTGATTGGAAAAGACGATCTCACCGAAAACTGGAGAAAACCAGAGCAATAACGGTCGGTGATTTCACCTACTCCGGTCGTCCCTTCTCCTTTGCAGGCGGGCAGAAAACCTTAGCGACGACGATGTCGCGATTTCGCACAGGAGCAGAATTTCTCGATCTTCTTAGCAATCGACGGCAACCGAAGAACACCGAGAATCTGGAGCGCCTCCTTCGCCTTCAGCTAGGGCAAATAGAAGATCAAGGCGGTGATGTTTGCGAACTGCAGCGGCCCGAGAAATCCCGAGCGAGATTCGCTTCTCCTTCACGATCAACGAACACAGCACCCGGACCGGGGCTAGGGAACAGGAGCGGGAGGTTAGGGCAAAACAAAAATCTTCGAGAATTTTAGGAGTGCTCGAAGCATCCGCGTGACCGTCTAGTTTGGAACGGCCTACTTGTTGCCCTTAGCATGGGTATTTATAGGCAAACCCTAAATACCCAACTACAGGTTGTTGGACTCCTATCGGATCCTAACTGCAACCTGTTAAGCACCCGTCACGCCTATTTCAATATACCTCAATAGTTTTTTAGATGGGCGTTAGCAAATGATCATTTAGCCCCCTTGTTCATGATCTCCACCATCGTGTCATACGGGGATCCGGATCCTCTCCATTTCTGATGAAATGGAGGGGATTCATTTCAAGATCCGGTGGATAGGAATAAAGTTCAATACATCTAATGACTTAAACTTTTTTGCTTAACGGAAAATATAAAATGCTGGAAAAACTGAACCCGTCAGATCCTCTCCCACTTTATCTGGACCATGAAATGGATGCCCTCCATTTCCTCATAAATGGAGAGGATCCTGATCTGTCAAATGGAGACTTAATAGGAAGTGTTGGGTATTGTATCCTCAATGTACCTGATTTGAAGAAGCCCCTGAACCAGCTAAGGTGAATTGACAATATATTTGATCATTTGTATTCAAGTTGTGCTTGCAGTTACTCCACGCTAAGTACACACCAATGTTAGGGTGCAGTAGGTAAATATACACGGGTCTGCGCAACGTAATCCCTCGTTGAGCAGATCAGTGTGTTGGCTTACGTGTACTCTCTCTATTGGAGTGTACTTACTTTCAAGTATAGGACAGTGATAGATCAAGAGCAGGCAAGGAGCAAGAATGGGTCAAAGACCAGCTCACGGGAAGATAAACGAAAATTCGTCTAAGTAAGATTCGACGAGAATCACTGAGTGATTCTTGCCGATTCGCCGAGAATCACTAGTGATTCTCGCCGAATCGTCGAGAATCACTAGCCGATTCTCGCCGAATGCTTCCGGCTGTCTCAGCGCCGTCTAGAATTCTGCTAAGGCAGAATTGGCGAGAATCACTAAGTGATTCTCGCCGAATCGTCGAGAATGACTTTGCATTCTCGCCGATTCGTCGAGAATGAATTGTGATTCTCGCCGATTCACTCCGGATGGCTTGCTTTTTCAGCTAGAAATCTTCTAAGTAGAATTCGACGGGAATCATTAGTGATTCTCGACGAATCGTCGAGAATCACCAATGATTCCCGCCGAATTTGCCTTAGGCGATGTTGGGTAGTGCATCCACAATGTACCTGATTTGAAGAAGCCCCTGTGCAAGCCAAGGTAAATAGACAATGTATTTGATGAAATATTTCTAGTTGTGCTTGCAGTTATTCCACGCTAAGTACACACCAATGTCAGGGTGCAGTGGGTCAATATACACGGGTCTGTGCAACGTAATCCCTCGTTGAGCAGATCAGTGTGTTGGCCTACGTGTACTCTCTCTATTGGGGTGTACTTAATTTCAAGTACAGGGCTATGATAAAGCAAGAGCAGACAAGGAGCAAGGATGGGCCAAAGACCAGCTCAAGGAAAGAAAGAGGAGAAATCACCTAAGTAAAAATCGACGAGAATCACTAAGTGATTCTCGCCGATTCGGCGAGAATCACTAGTGATTCTCGCCGAGTCGTCGAGAATCACTAGCTGATTCCCGCCGGTTGGAGCCGGCAGTTTCGACACCGCCAGAAATTTCTCTAAGGCAGAATCGTCGAGAATCACTAAGTGATTCTCGCCGATTCGTCGAGAATGACTTTGCATTCTCGACGAATCGGCAAGAATCAAGTGTGATTCCCGCCGATTCTCCCCGGCTTCTGTATCTGTGCAGTCAGATTTCGGCTAAGTAGAAGTCGGCGAGAATCATAAGTGATTCTCGCCGATTCGGCGAGAATCACCTACGATTCTCGCCGATTTTGACTTGGCAATTTTTCTGAAATTTCTGGACCGGTCCAAGTTACCTGCAACTGTTTGAACCGGACTTTGGTCCTTACTTTGGTGGGACCCACAACGGTCATATACTTGACCTAATGTATATATACTTCGTATGTATGAACAGGAAAGACACGAAGACACGGGATTTCAAATAGCACGAGCCGCCGACAAGCCCTAACGCTCCGCCGATCGTCTCCGCCGCTCGTGCGCTTGTTGCCGCTGCTGATCTCAGGTTCTTCCAGATCTCCGGCGACCGAAGCTTAGGATAGCATAGCGTCTCACGCGTCTAACCAGAGATCCCTTGTCTCTTGATTCGTTGATCGGGAAAATCCTTCCCCTTCCAAATCGATCGAGACGATCGATCCTAGTGTGACCGTTGGAAGACCTTGCTTCCTTCACTACGAAGTTTGAATCAAGTTGGCACTGCTGCTGCTCTCCGTCGCCGCCGCCGATTTCGAGAACCGTGCCGTCGCTTTAAGCCGCCGCCGGTTTCGGGAAGATTCTTTCCAAGAGAGATCTAGGGTTGTGGACTCTTCGTTGACTTCAAGAACACGTCGTCGAACGAAGAGGGACACCTTACTCTCCAAACGTCGTTTGTATTTCTTACAAGCATTTTCAATTTCTTTGTAACGGACCGATTGGTCTTTAGTTGTAAGGGTTGGGTGCAACCCGGGTTGTGGGAGTGTTGACTCCTACGTGTGGAAGGGTTCCTTCCGTTAGTGCAAGGATTGGATTTCAATCCTGTTGGTGAAGTGACCGAGTCGTCCCGTGTTGGGAGATAGGTCGAAGGGGGAAAGTGGACGTACCCAAATCGGGGAACCACTATAATTTGCCTGTGTATTTTCTGTGCTTGGTTGTTTTGTTTTCTTGTGCAGGTAAAATCTTAATTCCGCAAATACGCTGCAGAGACACCTATTCCCCCCCCCATAGGTGAAGATAGTTGACACTAGGTGGACTTTCAAGTGGTATCAGAGGGAGGTTACTCATCAAAAAGGTTCACACCTTGAGTAGAATCCTGCCCCCAGTGTCAAGAAGCAGACAGATATCCTCCATGGACGGACTCAAGCACTCCGGCAAAATCCCAGTATGCACCAGACTGAACTTTCCTATCTGGAAGGAAAGAATCAGATTCTACATGGAAGCGGTCGACCCTCGGCTCTTCATGATAGTGGAGGAGGGACCTTACATTCCCACTAAGGCCTCCACCATTAATCCTACCAGGAAAGTACCCAAGCAACTTTCGGAAATGGACAAGGACGAAATGGTGCTGTTCGGACTCGACAAGAAAGCTCAGAACATCCTGGTGAGCGCAGTTGACGACTCTATGATGCAGAACTTCAGCAATTGCAGGACAGCCAAGGACCTCTGGAGCTGTCTGATTGTCTTAATGGAGGGCATAGATGAAGTGAGGGACGATCGGAGATCCCTCCTCAATCAGAAATATGAGGCCTTCAGACAAGGGCCAAAGGAGGAGATCGGAGTCACCTTCGAAAACTTCCTCAAGATCGTCAATGCACTCAAAGGATATGGAAGAGTGTTCACTGACGGTGAAATCAATGATAAATTCCTTAGGTCCCTCACTAAGGAATGGGACACAAAGATCTGCGCCATCCGCGAGTTTGGCAGACTTGCGGAAACCGACCCTCAGATTCTGTTCGGGAAGCTCATGTCCTATGAGCTTCAGTTGAACACAAGGAAGGCTGAAGAGGAAGCAGAGAAAGCCGCGGCCAAGGAAAAGACGGTGGCCCTAAAAGCCATTCACTCCAGAAAGGGTAAGGGTGTCGCTTCCTCCCGGGCATGGAAGAGGGATGAAGAGGAAGACTCTGAGCCAAGCTCCTCCGGATCAGAGTTATCTGAGGAAGATTTATCCCTTATCACAAGGGAATTCAAGAAGTTCCTCAAACTGAGGAATCAGAGAAAGAGAACCGGCTCCTCCTCAAGGGATCAGAAGAAGAACTATTCCTCTGACAGGTATGTTTCCAAACCGAACAAACACCGCTCTTCTGACATTATATGCTTTGGTTACAACAAGCCAGGACACGTCGTGGCCGACTGCCATCAAGGCAAGAGGGAAAAGGGAAAGGGAGAGGAGCACAGGTCCTCAAGAGACAAGAAGAAGGAGAGGAGTTACATCGCAAAGAAGCCAAAGACGCTGAGTGAATCTGACACGTCAGACACCAGCGATGATGAGGAAGCCTACTTTGGGCTAATGGGTCGCTCTGACTCAGAAGGAGATTGCCCCCCATTTACTGGGAAGGTAAAAGCTCACACCCCTCTCTCCGACTCTGACTCTGATCCTGAGTCTCAGGATGATGATGCTGAGGATAGCCCCTCTGCCCTTGAAGCTGAGCTCCTAGATAAGTATGAGCTTCTGCTCAACACATTCCTGAAATGTCGAAAGAAACTGAAGGCGGAGAAAAAGGAAGTCAAATTCCTTAAAGGTGAGAGTGTCTCCCTGAGGGAAGAGATCACCAGTTTGATCTCCCTCCGACAGGAGCACTTGGACCTGACTTCAAAGCATTCAGAGTCTCTTAAGCTCCTTGATCTTAAGCAGGAGGAAGTCGACAAGTTGGAAGAACTACTTGCGGCAGAAAGGAAGATCGTCAAGAGCTTCTCTATGCCAAAAACTGTTCTTCCATTAGTTGACACCTTCTCTGCTCAAGCCAAAGGGGCAGGCCTGGGGCACGTAGGGGTATCTAGCTCCTCGTCCAGGAGAAACAGGAACAGGAGAAAGAATAAGGCTGCCAAGAAAGCCTCTGCTGATGAGAAAGGAAAGGCCCCACTCAGTCCTGTTGAGTTCAGAAAGCTTAGCTTTCCCTGTAACCAACATGACTTTGAGTCAACATATGGGCATCACTTCAGGCCCTCGGTTGCAAAGCCGAAGAGCTGATATGATGGGTGGACCTTTCCCCGTAACTTCAGTGAGAGTGTCTTCAAGGAACCCTATGAGGAAATCCACTTGGGAAATTATGGTCAATTCTCTAGCGGCCATAATAGGAAGCTGGCACCTAAGGCCAAACATGTTACACTGAAAATCCAAGAGGTGAAGAAGTCATGTGACTGTGGTCATCATGTTGCCTCCACCTCCAGGTCTTCGGCCCCAGCTGAACCCCACGTTTCAAGGGTAAAGCAGGCGCCCAAGAGGAAGTATAACAGGTTTGACTGCTGGTGCTGTGGCAAAATTGGTCACTTTGCCGTGGATTGTTGGTTTAATCCAAGGTATAACGAGACTCCTTATGTTGGCAATGCGAGGCCGACCACTCGTAGAGTTAACCAATCGAGGGGGAGTATGCTAACAAGGAATCTAGGACCCAAGTTCGATTGGGTTCCTAAGGCAAACTAATTCTGTTTTGCAGGGATGTCCAAAGGCCAACAAAACTCCTATTTGGTATTTGGACAGTGGATGCTCCCGTCATATGACTGGGATAAGAAGCCTGCTGCGGGAGTACACCCCAGTCGAGAATGGACCCAAAGTCATCTTTGGGGGATCTGATCGGGGAGTCACCAGAGGTTACGGTATGATTTCCAACGGTATACTCTCTATCTCTGACGTAGCTTATGTTGAAGGGTTAAATCATAACCTGATCAGCATAAGCCAGTTATGTGATAAAGGGTATGACGTTAAGTTCTGCAAGGACAAATGCCTGATAATATCATGCGCCTCTTCGGAGACAGTATTAACAGGCATTAGGAGCAGAAATATTTTCTGTTTAGACTTTCTTAGTTTAGACTCTTCTACCCCTGTATGCCTAGTAGCAAAAGGCAGTGCATCTCTTTGCGAACAATGGCACAAGAGATTGGCACACATTAATTACAAGACAATTAATATGCTATTTTCAAAAGACTTAGTAAGGGATGCTCCCATTATTAAGTGCATTAAAGATAGTCCATGTCCTGCATGTCAAATGGGCAAGCAGACTCGGGCTACCTTTAAGAGCATCCCAGACAAAGATTCCTCCAGATGTCTTTATCTTCTGCATATGGACTTGTTTGGTCCAATGCAAGTTCATAGCTTAGGAGGGAAGTCGTATACGCTAGTGATTGTAGATGATCACTCTCGGTTTACGTGGGTGTTCTTTTTAAAACGCAAGTCTGATACGTTTGACATCTTCACCAGTTTTGTCAAGCAGATACAGAACGAACTTAACTGCTCCGTGGTCAAAATCAGAAGTGACCACGGAACAGAGTTTGAGTCTGGGGCTATGACAGAGTTCTGTGAAGAACTTGGTATCTTTCATGAATTCTCCTCCCCTCGCACTCCTCAACAGAACGGAGTGGCGGAGAGGAGAAATAGAACACTCATTGAGGCAAGCACGACAATGTTGAATGACGCTTCTCTCCCAGAATACTTCTAGGCCGAGGCTGTCAATACGGCTTGTCATGTACAAAACCGGGCATTGATTAACAAAAGCCATCGTAAGACTCCCTATGAGCTACTGAAAGGCAAGAAACCAACCATGTCCTACCTGAGGATCTTTGGCTGCAAATGTTATATACTGAATAATGGGAAGTACCCGCGTACTAAGTTTGGTGAAAAATGCTTCAAAGGCATATTTATGGGTTATAGTAGCCGCAGCCGGGCTTATAGAATTTTCAACAAGAAGACCCTAGTGGTAGAGGAGTCAATCAATGTTGTATTTGATGAAGGAAGTTTGCTTAATTGCAAGACTTCTAGTCTTCTTCCTGAAGATGTAGGTGACAGACTCAAAGGGTTGCAACTGGATGAGCACGTGAAAGATGCACCTCCAACATACGTCAAGGTATCCACTGCTACGCCGATCGGAGACGTTGAAAATCAAAATGGAGCAAATCCTTTAGAAGAAGGAGATGCCCAAGAAGTAGTCGAAGCTCCTGACGCCAGACTTCTACAGCTCAGACACGTGAGGGATCATCCTAGAGATCAGATCATCGGAGATCCTCGTGACGGGGTCAGAACTCGACGAGGTACTATTAACGAGATTCTGCATCTTAGCTTCCTGTCACAGGTTGAGCCAAAGAAGTTCGACGAGGCAAACAAAGATGCTGCATGGATTTTGGCCATGCAAGATGAATTGCATCAGTTCGAAAGATGCAACGTTTGGACGCTTGTGCCCAGACCTCAAAAGCAGAATGTGATTGGCACCAAGTGGATCTTCAGGAACAAACTGGATGAACATGGCGTCATCATAAAGAACAAGGCCAGGCTAGTGGCTCAAGGTTACCGTCAGGAGGAGGGGATTGATTTTGACCAGACGTTTGCACCAGTTGCACGGCTCGAAGCTATCCGGCTATTCCTAGCTTATGCCTCCCACAAAGGATTCACAGTTTATCAGATGGACGTGAAATCAGCTTTCTTGAATGGAGATTTGAAAGAGGAAGTATACGTCGCTCAACCTCCAGGTTTTGTCAATCCTACTTATCCTAGTCATGTATATTTTCTTAATAAAGCACTATATGGCTTAAAACAAGCTCCTCGAGCTTGGTATGAGACATTGTCTAGTTTTCTTCTTGAGAACAAATTCTCTAGAGGAAAAATAGACAAGACATTGTTTCTCAGAGAAGTCAAAGGCAAGATTTTGCTGGTGCAAATCTATGTTGACGACATTATATTTGGCTCCACGGACAACAATCTTTGCAAAAAGTTTTCCAAACTTATGCAAGGAAAGTTTGAAATGAGCAGTATGGGGGAGCTGAAGTACTTCTTGGGACTTCAAGTGAAACAGTCTGAGGATGGAATCTTCATCTCTCAGACGAAGTTCACAAATGAACTCCTCAAGAAATTCGGAATGGAGAATGCAACCTCTATGAGGACTCCAATGGGATCCACTATGTCTCTGGATAAGGATGAGAAAGGTAAACCTTTCGATGAAACCAAATACAGAAGCATCATTGGATCCCTGCTCTACCTTACTGCCAGTAGACCAGATATCATGTTCTCCACATGTGTTTGTGCCAGATATCAGGTGAACACTAAGGAATCTCATTATGTCGCTGCAAAGCGAATTCTTAGATACCTTAAAGGTACTCCCAATCTTGGCTTGTGGTACCCGAGAAACAATGATGTCGAGCTAATAGGTTTTTCAGATGCCGATTTTGCAGGGAGTAGGGATGACAGGAAAAGCACTTCCGGGACGTGCCAATTCCTCGGAAGAAGGCTTATCTCCTGGAACAGTAAGAAGCAAAATTGTGTCGCAACCTCCACAGCAGAGTCTGAGTACATCTCGGCAGGGAGCTGTTGCGCACAACTCCTATGGATAAGGAACCAGTTAGCAGACTATGATCTTCAGTTCAAGGAAGTACCCATGTACTGCGACTCCTCAAGTGCAATTGCCATCGCAAACAATCCAGTATCGCATAGCAGAACGAAGCATATTGAAGTGCGCTACCACTTCATTCGGGAGCACGTGGAGAACAAGGACATCTCTCTCTGCTATGTCCCCATGGACAAGCAGATTGCAGATATTTTCACAAAGCCCTTAGACGAGGCCAAGTTCAGTCTCTTCAAAACTAAATTGGGGATGCTCAACTATGAAGAATAAAGACTCCAGACGCTCCTGGCTCGTGCCTCTAGGGGGAGCATCTGCCAGTATTTCAAGTGACAACATAAGTGCACGAACTGAGGGGGAGCATGGTGTCCGGTGCACCAGAACCAAATTTGCAGAAGCCGAAAAGGGGGAGATTACCCTCTCGGCTAAGGCTAAGGTAGCTCAATGTTTTAGTTTGCTCTCAAGTAACGGGTAATGCTTATCCCTATCACCTCATTTTTAAGTTTCGGTTTTTTCATTCCTATATGCTCTATTCACCTTAGCTTGTAGGGTTTAGGCTTCTTCAAATAGGGGGAGATTGTTGGGTAGTGCATCCACAATGTACCTGATTTGAAGAAGCCCCTGTGCAAGCCAAGGTAAATAGACAATGTATTTGATGAAATATTTCTAGTTGTGCTTGTAGTTATTCCACGCTAAGTACACACCAATGTCAGGGTGCAGTGGGTCAATATACACGGGTCTGTGCAACGTAATCCCTCGTTGAGCAGATCAGTGTGTTGGCCTACGTGTACTCTCTCTATTGGGGTGTACTTAATTTCAAGTACAGGGCTATGATAAAGCAAGAGCAGACAAGGAGCAAGGATGGGCCAAAGACCAGCTCAAGGAAAGAAAGAGGAGAAATCACCCAAGTAAAAATCGACGAGAATCACTAAGTGATTCTCACCGATTCGGCGAGAATCACTAGTGATTCTCGCCGAGTCGTCGAGAATCACTAGTTGATTCCCGCCGGTTGGAGCCGGCAGTTTCGACACCGCCAGAAATTTCTCTAAGGCAGAATCGTCGAGAATCACTAAGTGATTCTCGCCGATTCGTCGAGAATGACTTTGCATTCTCGACGAATCGGCAAGAATCAAGTGTGATTCCCGCCGATTCTCCCCGGCTTCTGTATCTGTGCAGTCAGATTTCGGCTAAGTAGAAGTCGGCGAGAATCGTAAGTGATTCTCGCCGATTCGGCGAGAATCACCTACGATTCTCGCCGATTTTGACTTGGCAATTTTTCTGAAATTTCTGGACCGGTCCAAGTTACCTGCAGCTGTTTGAACCGGACTTTGGTCCTTACTTTGGTGGGACCCACAACGGTCATATACTTGACCTAATGTATATATACTTCGTATGTATGAACAGGAAAGACACGAAGACACGGGATTTCAAATAGCACGAGCCGCCGACAAGCCCTAACGCTCCGCCGATCGTCTCCGCCGCTCGTGCGCTTGTCGCCGCTGCTGATCTCAGGTTCTTCCAGATCTCCGGCGACCGAAGCTTAGGATAGCATAGCGTCTCACGCGTCTAACCAGAGATCCCTTGTCTCTTGATTCGTTGATCGGGAAAATCCTTCCCCTTCCGAATCGATCGAGACGATCGATCCTAGTGTGACCGTTGGAAGACCTTGCTTCCTTCGCTACGAAGTTTGAATCAAGTTGGCACTGCTGCTGCTCTCCGTCGCCGCCGCCGATTCCGAGAACCGTGCCGTCGCTTTAAGCCGCCGCCGGTTTCGGGAAGATTCTTTCCAAGAGAGATCTAGGGTTGTGGACTCTTCGTTGACTTCAAGAACACGTCGTCGAACGAAGAGGGACACCATACTCTCCAAACGTCGTTTGTATTTCTTACAAGCATTTTCAATTTCTTTGTAACGGACCGATTGGTCTTTAGTTGTAAGGGTTGGGTGCAACCCGGGTTGTGGGAGTGTTGACTCCTACGTGTGGAAGGGTTCCTTCCGTTAGTGCAAGGATTGGATTTCAATCCTGTTGGTGAAGTGACCGAGTCGTCCCGTGTTGGGAGATAGGTCGAAGGGGGAAAGTGGACGTACCCAAATCGGGGAACCACTATAATTTGCCTGTGTATTTTCTGTGCTTGGTTGTTTTGTTTTCTTGTGCAGGTAAAATCTTAATTCCGCAAATACGCTGTAGAGACACCTATTCCCCCCCCATATGTGAAGATAGTTGACACTAGGTGGACTTTCAGGCGATTTTCGTTGGCGCGCTGGACTGGACCAAATGTACAGGCACTGTTTTGAACCGGATTTAGGGCTACTTTTGGTGGGGCCCACAATGGTCATAAAGGATGACCTATAGTATATATATTCGTGTATTTTGAACAATAAAGACAATCCATCCATACGAAAAGATTGGGCCGCCGGATTTGACCTAGCGAATCGCGTATTCTCTTCCGCCTCCGTCTCCGCGCATCAAGTTGTCGCCGCCGCCGATCGTGGATTCTTCCTGATCTCCCAGCGACAGAAGCTTAGCCAAGCAACGCATCTCACGTGTCTATCTTGAGATCCTTTGTCTCTTGGTTTGTTGAAGGGAATACCTTCCCCTTCCGAATCGATTGAGACGATCAATCCAAGTAAGACCGTTGGTAGACCTTGCTACAAAGGTTGGATCTCGAAAGAATTGCTGCCGAAATTTGTGCCGCCGCTGATCTTGAAAGAATCGCCACCGCAATATTTGCCGCCGCCGATCTCGAGGAGATCCTTTCCAAGTGAGAGCTAAGGTCGTGGACTCTTCGTCTTCTTCAAGAACGCATCATTGAACGAAGAGGGACACCTAGCACTCCAAAAGTAGTTTGTATTTTATACATTCCATTTTTACTTTTGTTGTAAAGGAACGTTGGTTCCTTATTGTAAGGGTTGGGTGCAACCCGTGGTGGAGGAGTGGTGACTCCTTCGAGTGGAAGGGTTCCTTCCATTAGTGTGAGGATTGGATTTCAATCATGTTGGTGAAGTGATCGAGTCGTCCCTTGTTGGGAGATAGGTCGAAGGGGGAAAGTGGACGTACCCAAATCGGGGAACCACTATAACTGCCCGTGTCTTTCTGTGCTTTGTTTGTTTTCATATTGTGCAGGTAAAATTTTAATTCCGCAAAAAGACTACACATCACCTATTCCCCCCCTAGGTGAAGATAGTTGACACTAGTGTGACTTTCAGGAAGAGTCAATGTTTTGTTGCAAAATATAGGTAAGGAATAAAAAAAATATTGTGGGAGACAAATAAAACAAATGATGATAGTCACATTTTAGATTAATTCTAAATTTTTGATAGGATTGATGGTGCCTTAATTTGATGCTTGTCGAATAAAGATCGATTGAGACTAGCTTCGATGGCAAGGGGGTTGAGAGAATTGTTTAACTAACCTGTTTAATGAGGAGGGGATCAAGTCCGTGGCGACAACACCAGCTTTAAATAAGATCACCTCCACCACTAGGTCGACTCCGTCAGAGGATCCCTGGTGATTACTCTCCAGCGAGTCCACGAGGTGATTCTATCCTTAAGCTTGCAGGTTAACATCTGGCGACTTGCTAATTTACTGATTGTATAACCCGTAATTCGTCGAGATCAGAAGTTCCCGAGTAGACGGCTATTTACAGGTCATTGGGCGAGCAGAGGCGAACTTGAGGGAGCAGAGGAGAGCTTGGGGGAGCAGAGATGAGCTTGTGCGAGCAGAGGTGAGCTTGGGAGAGCAGAGGAGAGCTTGTACGAGAAGAGTCGAGCTTGGATGAGCAGAGGTGAGCTTGGGCAAGCAGAGGAGTGCTTGGGCGAGCAGAGGCGAGCTTGGGCGAGAAGAGGCAAGTTTGGGCGAGCAGAGGCGAGCTTGGGCTTGCAGAGGCGAGTTTGGGCGAGTATGGGTGAGTACCTCGCGAGTATGGGTGAGTAGACCTAGATACTCGCTAGCAAAGGCTGGATACTCGCCTATACCCCCCCCCCCAAGATTTCTCTATAAATAGCCCCCAGGGGGGTACTAGAAAAGGACTTTTGGAAGAGGTTGAGGTTCCCTCCAAGTGGATACTCGCCCAATCCATGCCAGCCTAGTACCTCGCCCAACCTTTTGGTTGCGGAGGGGAAGCTTCTTCTAAGCTTTCGGGTATGTGGTGGGACCTCCCTGCTGGAGCATTTGTGGTGTGCTTGTAGATGTTTCTTCTTTCTCGCTAGCCACTTGAATTATGACGTCGGACCGTAGAATCAGTAACCTTAGGTTGTCTTGATCCGAATTCAAAGGTTGGGAATTTTTCGGGCTTCAACACTTGGTGCGGTGAGCGTGGATCGTAGCCGAGGAAGAAACTTTTGCGAGAAGACTTCATAGCTTAAGATGGCGAGTTGGAGACCAAAGGCAGCAACTCGCGAGCACTCGGCAAGGTGGTGAGTTCTTGGCAAGGTCGCGAGTTCTCGGTAAGATGGGCGAGTTCCCTGGTTACTCACCCATAGGCGACTTCGTGATGGTGAATTTTAAGCTCGGCGGTTTCGTGAGGCGAGCTCCCCTATTACTCGCTTAGATGCGAGTTCCAGATGGCGACCTCCTTTGGTGGGCTTTGGATAGCGATTTCAGTTGGCCAGTATATGCAGGCGAGTTCATAGAGGTGGCGAGTTCCCTAGAAAGCTCATAGGAAGACAAGATAGGCGAGTATCTTTGTTACTCGCCCAAAGGCGAGTTGGAGAGGCGAGTATCTTTGTTACTCGCCCATAGGCGAGCTCTGCAGGTGACCTACTCGCAAGGCTGGGATATCTCAGAATCTGTGCGAGTTTGGAGCGGAAAATGATAAATTTCCTGGGGCGCCGCCCCCGGACACCGCAGGGGGCGCTGCCCCCTTGACCCTCGTTCGCTGACCAGGCAGCGGAACCCCCAAAAACTCTGTGTAGGGGTTCTAATGTCAAAAATGACTCTTATCCTATGCCTAGTTCGTCTCCTTTTTCGATAGTGGTGCTTTTCATACATGTTCATACTTACGGGTGCTTTGGTAAAGCCCGTGAGTACTTTTTGTATGACTGAAAAGAAGGGCAAATGACGATGAGTTCACCACCGGGGAAAATATATGAGATACTCTGCGATGATCTTCTCCAACAACCTACATTCCAGGAGACAACTTACTCATGACATCTTCAAGCTAGTATTCTACGATCTCCTACTCGCGATGCTCTTCATGCTTGTTAGAATGCTCTCCTTTAATCCGCGAGCTCCTACTCATGATGCTCTTCATGCTTGCTAGGATACTCTCCTTTAATCCGTGAGATCCATACTCGCGAGGTGATCTCTTCAAAAACTTGGACGCTCTCATTTAATTCTGCGAGATCCGTACTCGTGAGGTGATCTCTTAAATGGATATGGTGCTCTCTTTTAAATCCACAAGTTCCATACTCGCAAGATCACTACTTCAGCAACTATGGTATTCACTTTAATTTTTCGAGTTCATACGTATGGGGCTATCACTTAAGCAACCAGGCCACTATGTTATTCATTTCATCTCCTCAAACACCTGAAGTTATGATAACCTGGAAGGGTTCTACCCATAGGAGGGAATGCAGGAGATGGAAGCAAAGAGTGGCACTTGGATAATGAAGATGCTCAGAGGCTCTCGCTGGATTACATTGAAGAACTTCGTGACTTAACCTCCATCCTCCAGGAGGAAATCAAGCGGTGCATGGCAAAGCACTTCGACAAAAATGTCCGCCTAAAACATTTCCTCGCAGTAGATCTAGTCATGAAAAAGGTGGACGCCGCGGGAAGGGGAATAACAGTTGGCAAGCTACATCCTAATTGGGAAGGCCCCTTCATCATCCAAGAAGCTTTGGCCGTTGGGGCTATTAACTTCAATATCAAGTAGAAGAGCAGCTGTTAGATACTTGGAGCGGGGATGACCTGAAAAGGTTCTATCTCTAGCGGTAACCTTCACTAAATCTTTGTAATCATGTTTTATATGCAAATACAGTATGAAAGTATCTAGTGTCAACCTAATCCACCTATAAGGGGGGGGGGAATAGGTGTCGTGCAGTCTTTTGCGAAATTAAACTAACCTGCAAAAGTAAGCAAACAAAACACAGAAAACACACAAAGAATTATAGTGGTTCCCCGATTTGGATACGTCCACTTTCCCCCTTCGACCTATCTCCCACCACGGGATGGCTCAGTCACTTCTCCCAACGGATTGAAATCCAATCCTCACACTAGGAGCAACGCTCCCCCAACCACGGAAGGAACCCTTCCAACAACGGAGTCACAACTCCACCACAATGGGTTGCACCCAACCCTTACAAATAGGAATGAAAATTCCTTTACAACAAAATTGAATGTAAATAAAAATACAAACAATGCTTTATGGAGATTTCGATGTCCTTCTTTGTTCGTTGAAGCTTGCACAAAAAAGTACGAAGAGTCCACAACCCGATTTATCACTTGGAATGGATCTTGTCAAGATCGGCGGCGGCAAGCAAGTGCGGCGACGATGCTTTGTAAATCCAAACTTCTTGACGAAGCAAGCTAGGTTTTCGAATGATCTCAGTCGGATCAAACGTCTCAACCGATTCGGAAGGGAGAACAAGTCTCGTACAACGAATCGGAAGACAAGAGATCTCGAGAGAGACACATGAGACAGGCTGCTTGCCTCGGTGCTGTCGTCGAGCGATCAGAGACGAACTGAGATCAGCGGCGGTGACAACCTTGCGAGCTGTGAGAAGTAGCGAACAAATGACTAAAGTAGCGAACAAACGACTAGAAAACAAGCCGGAACTTTGAATAATTGAAAATTTTATTATCCAAAAAGATAACATTTACAAAGGTATGGCCTCCCTTTTATAGAATGGAGGACAGAGGAGAGAGTACAAACTAACAATGTTGGACTAAAGCTATATAACAAATCCGGGCGGCTAGAACAACAGACCGGAACAGGCCGCACCGTTAGACAATGTTCTAACCGCTCGACAATACCAGAAGCAAGAGAGAGATACGGTAGGAGACCGCTAGACCGCTCGGTTTCCAAGACGCCGGAGATAAACCGCCAGACACCACACAGCAACAGCCTGGATATCAAACCACTGGAGAGTAACCGCCAGACCGCGCGGTCTACAACCCACCAGGCTCGAACCGCCAGACCGCCCGGTCTCATACTCCAACACTCCCCCTCAAGCTTGAGCATAGATATCAATCATATCCAGGTTGTCACAAATGTGGAAGAAGGAAGTAGAAACTGGCTTGGTGAAGATATCTGCCAACTCTTTGTCGGAGGTGACGAACGGAGTGCAAATCTGTATCTTCAAGACCTCTTCTCGGATGAAATGGCAGTCGACTTCTATATGTTTCGTTCTCTCATGGAAGACCGGATTTTTGGATATGTATATAGCGGCCTTGTTGTCACAGAACATAGGCAGAGGATGGTCGTAGACCTCTCCTCGGTCAAACATGAGAGCCCACAACCATTTTAACTCACACGTGGTTGACGCCATACTCCGGTATTCGGCTTCTGCACTGGACCTTGAGACAACAGACTGCTTCTTGCTCTTCCAGCTCACAAGATTACCTCCAACAAATGTGCAAAAACCTGATGTAGATTTACGGTCACCTTTATCATCCGCATAGCTTGAGTCTGAGTAGGCTTCAACTCTCAGATGACCATGCTTCTGAAAGAGTAGCCCTTTTCCTGGTGCTACTTTGACATACTCTAGTATCTTCAAGGCAGAATGAAGATGACATTCTCTGGGATCTTGCATGAACTGACTGACCTTGCCTACAGCATAGGCGATGTCAGGTCTGGTCACCATGAGATAAATGAGTTTGCCCACCAAACGTCTATACCTCGTGGCATCGGATATAAGAGGTGAGTTATCTGTTCATGTTTTGTCCTCTCTAGTGGCCATGGGATACCAGGCCGGTTTGGCACCGGTCAATCCTGTCTCTTGTAGAAGATCAAGAGCATACTTTCGCTGGGAGAGAACCAATGAGTCGGGCTTCCGAGAGATTTCTATCCCAAAAAAATATTTCGGGGATCCCATATCCTTCGTGACAAGGTGTTGACGGAGGTGTTTCTTTGTCAAGTCCACCCCAGCCTGGTCATCGCCGGTAAGAAGAATATCATCCACATACACCGCCAAAACCACAATGCCCGATGCGGTTTTGCGAATAAATAATGAGTGATCGGCCAAACTTCTTGTAAATCCAATGGCAGCCACAATGCCACTAAACTTGTCAAACCATGCCCGAGGGCTCTGTTTTAGGCCGTAGATGTCCTTCTTCAACTGGCATACTCGTGTCTCCCCCTGAGCAACATACCCAGGAGGTTGCTCCATGTAGACGTCCTCCTGAAGATCCCCATAGATAAAAGCATTCTTGACATCAAGCTGGGAAATAGTCCACTCCCTGTTGACAGCCATAAAAAGAATAACCCGAATGGTTCTGAGGCGAGCAACCAGGGAGAAAAATACCAAAATAGTCAACTCCATAAGTCTAAGTAAAGCCTTTGGCCACCAGCCAGGCTTTGTAACGATCCACAGTACCGTCTGGGCGAAACTTCACAACAAACACCCAGCGGCAGCCAACCACATCAGTACCTACCGGTGGAGGAACAAGGGTCTAGGTACCCCCTTTCAGTAAGAGTGGCGATTTTCTCATCCATGGCAGATTTCCAATGAGGAATAACAAGAGCCTTCTGGTAAGTGCGGGGAGTGGTAATAGCCGAGATAGCCAAAGCAAAGCACCTGTGAGAAGGAGTAAGCCGGTCATAGGAAACAACAGCCGCAAGCGGGTGTTGGGTACACGCCCACACCCCTTTGCGAAGAGCAATGGAAAGATCCAGGTCGTCTCGTACCTCAGGGACCGGAGCGTCCGTGACGGAGAAAGCTAGCCTGGGACTAGAGAGAGACGGCTGCGGAGAAGAAGGAGGGGGTATAATAGAGAGAGGAGGAGACGAAGGAGGAGATGATATAGGAGGGGAGACGTCGATATGCGTGGAAGGAACACAGAGAGATGGTGGAGATTCAGAGACAGCAGGAGGAAGCGGGGATTGAGAAGAAAAGTAGGATGCATTTTCGAAGAAGGTAACGTCCGCGGAAACAAACTGTTTGCGCAGAACGGGGTCAAAGCAACAATAGCCTTTTCGAGTGGTCGAGTATCCCAAAAAGACACATTTTGTGGAACGGGGGAAAAGCTTGTCACGGGTAGCAGATGGAGCATGCACAAAAGCCGTACACCCAAAGATACGGAGAGGAAGAGGAAAGGGTTCCTTTCCCGGGTAGAGAATGGAGAAGGGGGTTTTCCCGTGGAGAACCAAAGAGGGAATGCGATTGATGAGATAGCAGGCAAGAAGAACAACATAGACCCAGTAGGAGCGAGGCACCTGCATCTGCGTCATTAGAGTGCGAGCTATATCGAGGAGATGACAGTTTTTACGCTCCGCCACCCCATTTTGCTGGGAGGTGTAAACACAGCTGGTCTGATGAATAAGACCATATTGCATACAAAAGATGAAAACTCATGACTGGGATATTCTTTAGCATTATCAGAGCGTAGTACTTTAATATAAATAGCAAACTGAGTTTTAATCATATTATAAAAGGATTGCCATACAGATAAGAGTTCAGAGCGATCTTTTAATAGATACACCCAGGTACATCTAGAGAAATCATCAATAAAAGTTACAAAGTAAGAACTACCCCGACCAACGGTGAGAGTAGGAGCAGGACCCCAGACATCAGAATGAATGAGATCAAAAGGGCGGGAGGAACCACGGCCTTGCTTCGGTGGGAAGGAGGAGCGGTGATGTTTGCCAAGTTGACACGGATCACAGTTGAGCGGAGGAATGGTCTGAGGTAAGTGGGGAAGAAGCTGACGAAGAATCCGAGGAGGAGGATGTCCAAGAAGAAGATGCCAATTAAGCAGATCGGTGAACGAGGAAGAGAAGGAGGACAAAGCGGAAACATTGTCGAGGAAGTAGAGGCCGCTGCTCTCAGTCCCAGTAGCAATCGTCTGTTGGGTCCTCGGGTCCTGAAAACAACAAGAAGTAGGAGTAAATAATACAGAGCACTGAAGTTGCTTGCATAAAGTAGTAACTGATAGCAAATTGTAAGGGAACTTCGGGACATAGAGAGTGTCCGCTAAGCGAAGCGACGGGGTGAATTGAACCATGCCCGTCCCGTGAACCAGAGAAGGCGAACCATCCGCAATAAGAACCGGGGGTAACCGATCATGCGTTTCTAAGAGAGAGAAGTAGTGAGGGTTTCCGGTCATGTGATTTGTAGCACCAAGGTCAATCATCCATTTACCTTGGGTAACGACGTGTGCACTACCTGAGGTCGTGGCCATAGAAGCAGATGGCCGAGAGGAGGCGGAGGTTGAGGAAGAAGTATCACCGGAGGGACGAAGATGAGGATGTTTCTGCCAGCAGCGGTCAACAGAGTGGCCGGTACAACAACAGTGAGAGCAGAGGAACCTTGACGGACCGCGCGTGCCATACTGGCTGCGGCCACTATTGCCACCCCGCTGAACTTGGTGAGCATAGGAGTTCTGTGGAGGAGGGGAGGACAACAGAGGACGCTGGATTAGCAAAGTAACAGCGACGATGTGAGCCACGGTGGCATCCAAGGTGGGAGACTCTGCTTCTCCCAAGATCTGCTGGCGGATCATATCAAAAGACTCAGGGAGCCGTAGAAGATAACAAACAACCAGGAGTTCCTGGAAGTGTTTGTGCTGCTCGGCCAAGTCTGCTGAGAAAGGGCGATTCTGGAGGATTTCAGCACCAAGAGCCTGGACTTGCTGATAAGCCGCAACAGGAGATATGGAAGGGAGAGCGAAGAGATCCGCATAGAGAGTATAAATGCGGGATGTCTGGGACCCCTTCAAGTAGAGAGCAGCAAGGTGAAGTCATGCGGTCTTGACCATCTCATCATGGCATATGACAGGAAGGCATTCATCGGAGAGGCTGTTAGCCAACCAAGTGCGAACAAGCGCATCACTGGCATCCCAGTCATCAAATTGAGTAGAGTCTGGAGGAGGAGGGTCATCGGTGAGGTCATGACGTTTGCGCTGAGAGCGAAGGAGAAAGGTGAAAGAAACGCTCCAATCCGGATAGTTGGAGCCAATAAATTTAGAAACCGTGCCAAGGTTTCAAGAGGGAGTAGGAGGAGGAGCCGGAGTGGCGATAGGAGTGGTGGTAGTGGAGGTTTCAGAAAGGGCCATAGGAGAAAACAACGAGAAGCCGCGCGGTTAGAATACAAGCACCGCGGATAGGAAGAAGAAGAGCTGCAGCGGTCACGATGTCAGACACCAGCGGCTAGAGAAGCCACGACCAAGCAGCAGATCCAAGCAGGGAAAGATGTCGAACGGCTAGAAGATAGCCCGCACGAACAGAAGTGAGGAACAAACAAGGCGAATAAGGCAGCAGGATGCGGCGAACAAAGGCAGGTAAATGGAGGCCGCGCGGACAGGGCGCAAGCAGGCAGAAGAGACAAGCCGCGAGAACAAGTCGCGAGAGGAAGAGGCAAGCCGCGCAGATAGGGTGCAAGCAGGCGGAAGAGACAAGCCGCGAGAACAGGTCGCGAGAAGAAGAGGCAAGCCACGCGGACAGGACGCACAGTATCAGGAGGAGAAGATCGAGTCCTCTGATACCATGTGAGAAGTAGCGAACAAACGACTAAAGTAGCGAACAAACGACTAGAAAACAAGCCGGAACTTTGAATAATTGAAAATTTTATTATCCAAAAAGATAACATTTACAAAGGTATGACCTCCCTTTTATAGAATGAAGGAGAGAGGAGATAGTACAAACTAACAATGTGGGACTAAATCTATACAACAAATCTGGGCGGCTAGAATAACAGACCGGAACAGGCCGCATACTCTGACATTGGTGTGTACTTAGCATGGAATAGCTGCAAGCACAACTTGATAGAA
Source organism: Platanthera zijinensis (assembly GCA_039513925.1). Taxonomy (NCBI): domain Eukaryota; kingdom Viridiplantae; phylum Streptophyta; class Magnoliopsida; order Asparagales; family Orchidaceae; genus Platanthera; species Platanthera zijinensis. Next base: position 131,203,687 of record CM077091.1, read on the forward strand.
TTATCAAATACATTGTTAATTCAACTTAGCTTGTTCAGGCTCTTCTTCAAATCAGGTCTATTGTGGATGCAATACCCAACATAGTAGCATCCAAATTATTTCTTTTTTGTGTTAATCCCTCCCAAGATGTCTGAAGGCTTTGAGGTCCAGCCACGCGATCGACTCCGGAAACTAGCAGTCAACCTATTCCTTGTAAAAATCCCAGGGTAGATGATGGGACGATGCCTCGAGAAGAGCTCTTGTAAGACCGAGCCTCTACACTGACAGCCGAGATCAGCTCCCCCCTTGCATGTCGACCTAGGTCCCCCCGATTTCATCTCTCTTCCGACTGGAGGAACTATCAGGAACAGGCCTTGACGCTAACCTCCCGGACTCGAGGAAGGACCAATTTCATCCAACAATCATCGGCAAAGTCATTTCAGCTATTGATCAAGAAGGATAACATGCCGAAGGAGGGGCGAGGGGAAGCTCAGGGGGCATGTTGGCCTCGAGTGCGTCCTGAAAGACCCTCGAAGGAACGTTACCCTTAGCTCATACATTGGCACTCATAGCCGGGTGGCATGGCTGAGAGTGATCTCCACTATTGGATCAGGATACAAGCCTTCTACCCATTCCTCTTAAATAGCCCAGTGCGGATGATTGGATGATGCTTCAGGAAGTGCTCTTGTAAGACCGAGACTCTGCATTGACGGCCGAGGTCAGCTCCCCCCTTTGCATGCTGGCCAAGGTTCCCCCGATTGCATATCTCCTCCGTTTGGAGGAATTATCAGGAACAGGTCTGGACGCCAACTTCCCGATTTGATGAGTTCGAGATCTTTCGTATTTACTAAAACATCAGTGCAGCTAACCCATCTGTCGCCTCTCAAGTAATAGGATGAGATCTCTCTAACAATGATTAAAGTCCTCGAGTGGTAGTGTTATCATAAGTCCGAGTTCCTGCAAGAGCTCCTCTCATGCACATCGGCCAACGACCTCCTCGAATAAGATAAAGTTCCTCGTTGGAGTGATGTCGTAGTCCATGAACTCTTTACGAGTTCCTCTCCTGCAGACCGACTACTTGCATCCCCGAGTCGACTCACTCCACTCTAGTTGAGCAAGGCTCTTGAGAGCTGTCAACTCCAACAATGATTAAAGTCCTCGAGTGGTAGTGTTATCATAAGTCCGAGTTCCTGCACGAGCTCCTCTCCTGCACATCGGCCAACGAACTCCTCAAATGAGATCAAGTTCCTCGTTGGAGTGATGTCGTAGTCCGTTAACTCTATATGAGCTCCTCTCCTACAGACCGACTACTTTCCTCCCTGATTCAACTCACACCACTCTAGTTGAGCAAGGCTCCTGAGAGCTGTCGACTCCAACAATTATTAAAGTCCTCGAGTGGTAGTGTTATCATAAGTCCGAGTTCCTGCACGAGCTCCTCTCCTGCACATTGGCTAATGACATCCTCGAATGAGATCAAGTTCCTCGTTGGAGTGATTTCGTAGTCCGTGAACTCTGTACGAGATCCTCTTCTGCAGACCGAATACCTGCCTCCATGAGTTGACTCACACCACTCTAGTTGAGCAAGGCTCCTGAGAGCCGTCGACTCAAACAATGATTAAAGTCCTAGAGTGGTAGTGTTATCATAAGTCCGAGTTCCTGCACGAGCTCCTCTCCTGCACATCGGCCAACGACCTCCTCAAATGAGATCAAGTTCCTCGTTGGAGTGATGTCGTAGTCCGTGAACTATGTACGAGCTCCTCTCCTACAGAACGACTACTTGCCTCCCCGAGTCGACTCACGCCACTCTAGTTGAGCAAGGCTCCTGAGAGCTGTCGACTCTAACAATGATTGAAGTCCTCGAGTGGCAGTGTTATCATAAGTCTGAGTCCCTGTACGAGCTCCTCTCCTGCATACTGGCCAACGACCTCCTCGAGTGAGAGCTCCAATTGAATTCCTCGAGTGGCAGTGTTATCATAAGTCCGAGTCCCTACACGAGCTGCTCTCCTGCATACCGGCCAACGACCTCCTTGAGTGAGAGCTCCGATTGAAGTCCTCGAGTGGCTGTGTTATCATAAGTCTGAGTCCCTACACGAGCTCCTCTCCTGCATACCGGCCAACTACCTCCTCGAGTGAGAGCTCCGATTGAAGTCCTTGAGTGGTAGAGTTATCATAAGTCTGAGTCCCTGCACGAGCTCCTCTCCTACATATCAGTTACCAACCCCCTCGGGTGAGATAGTTTCCTCGCTGGAGTGTTGCTGTAGTCCGTGAACTCTGTACGAGCTCCTCTCCTACAAACCGACTACTTGCCTCCTCGAGTCGACTCTCCACCGCCAGTTGAGCTCGGCTCCTGCTAGGTGTCGACCTCTTCTCCACCTCAAGTTGAGCTCAGCTCTTGTAAGGTGTCGACCTCTTCTCTCCACCTCCAGTTGAGCTTGGCTCCTGTGAGGTGTCGACCCCTTCTCGCCACCTCTAGTTGAGCTCGGCTCCTATGAGGTGTCGACCCCTATTCTCCACATTTAGTTGAGCTCGTCTCCTGCTAGGTTTCGACCTCTTCTCCACCTTTAGTTGAGCTCATCTCCTACTAGGTGTCGACCTATTCTCCACCTCTAATTAGGATCGGCTCCTGTGAGGTGCCGACCTTTTCTCCACCTTCAGTTTAGCACGTCTCCTGCTAGGTGTCGAACTCTTCTCCACCTCTAGTTGAGCTCGGCTCGTGGAGGTGTCGACCTCTTCTCTCCACCTCCAGTTGAGCTCGGCTCCTGTGAGGTGTCGACCCATATTCTCCACCTTCAGTTGAGCTTGTCTCCTGCTAGGTGTAGACCTCTTCTCCACCTCCAGTTGAGCTCGGCTCATATGAGGTGTCGAGCTCTTCTCTCCACCTCCAGTTAAGCTCGGCTTCTGCTAGGTGTCGACCTCTTCTCCACCTTCTATTGAGCTCAGCTCCTGCTAGGTGTCGACCTCTTCTCCACCTTCAGTTGAGTTCGTCTCCTTCTAGGTGTCAACCTCTTCTCCTCCTCCAGTTGAGCTCGGCTCCTGTGAGGTGTCGACCTCTTCTCTCCACCTCCAGTTGAGCTCGGATCCTGTGAGGTGTCGACCTCTTCTCCACTTCCAGTTGAGCTCGGCTCATATGAGGTGTCTACCTCTTCTCTCCACCTCCAGTTGAGCTCGGCTCCTGCTAGGTGTCGACCTATTCTCCACCTCCAGTTGAGCTTGGCTCCTGTGAGGTGTCAACCTCTTCTCTCCGCCTCTAGTTGAGCTCGGCTCCTATGAGGTGTCGACCCCTATTCTCCACCTTCAATTGAGCTCGTCTACTGTTAGGTGCCGACCTCTTCTCTCCACCTTCAGTTGATCTCGTCTCCTGCTAGGTGTCGACCTCTTCTCCACCTCCAGTTGAACTCTGCTCCTGCGAGGTGTCGACCTCCTCTCCACCTTCAGTTAAGCTTCCTACTGCTAGGTGTCAACCTCTCTCTCCACCTCCAGTTGTGCTCTTCTCCTGCTAGGTGTCGACCTCTTCTCCACCTTCAATTGAGCTCGTATCCTGCTAGGTGTCAACCTCTTATCTACATCTCTAGTTGAGCTCGGCTCTTGTGAGGTATCGACCCTTTATCTCCACCTCCAGTTGAGCTCGGCTTCTGTGAGGTGTCGACCCCTATTCTCCACCTTCAGTTGAGCTCGTCTCCTTCTAGGTGTCGACCTCTTCTCCACAGCCAGTTGAGCTCGGCTCCTGCTAGGTGTCGACCTCTTCTCCACCTCCAGTTGAGCTCGGCTCCTGTGAGGTGTCGACCTCTTCTCTCCACCTCCAGTTGTTCTCGGCTCCTGTGAGGTGTCGACCCCTTCTATCCACCTCAAGTTGAGCTCGGCTCCTACTATGTGTCGACCTCTTCTCCACCTTCAGTTAAGCTTGTCTCCTGCTAGGTGTCGACCTCTTCTCCACCTCCAGTTGAGATTGGCTCCTATGAGGTGTCAACCTCTTCTCTCCACCTCCAGATGAGCTCGACTCCTGTAAGGTGTCGACCTCTTCTCCCCCTTCAGTTGAGCTCGGCTCCTACTAGGTGTAAAACTCTTCTCCACCTTCAGTTGAGCTCGGCTCCTACTAGGTGTCGACCTCTTCTCCACCTTCAGTTGAGCTTGGATCCTGCCAGGTTTCGACCTTTTTTCTAATTCAGTTGAACTTGGTTCCTATGAGGTATCAACCTTCTCTCCACATCCAGGTATGCTTGACGTGCGAGGTATCACCCCTTTACCACCTCTTCCAGTTCATCTCGCTCGCCTAGAGAATGGCCTGGGAGGTGTCGACTCTTATCCACCTCATTCAGTTGGGTTCTACCTCTGGGGTGTGTCGACATTTTCTTTTTTCCTTCAGTTGAGATCCTCTCCTAGGAAGGATCTCGCACAGCGCTTCGTCTAGCATCATCTCTTCGAACAACGTGTTCAACATTGTTTTTCCAAGCTCGTGTTGAGATCAAAAATAGCGGGGATTGTGTATAACCCGTAATTCATCGAGATCAGAAGTTCCCAAGCAGACAGCTATTTACAGGTCATTGGGCGAGCTGAGGTGAGCTTGGGAGAGCAAAGACGAGCTTGGGAGAGCAGATGCGAGCTTGGGCGAGCATAGGCGAGCTTGGGTGAGCAGAGGCGATCTTGGGCGAGCAGAGGCGGGCTTGAGCGAGCAGAGGCGGGCTTGGGCGAGCAGAGGCGAGCTTGGGCGAGCAGAGGTGAGTTTGGGAGAGTTTGGGAGAGTATGGGCGAGTACCTCGCGAGTATGGGCGAGTAGCCCTAGATACTCGTTAGCAGAGGCTGGATACTCGTCTATACCCCCCCAGGATTTCTCTATAAATAGCCCCCCAGGGGGTACTAGAAAAGGACTTTAGGAAGAGGTTGAGGTTCCCGCCAAGTGGATACTCGCCTAATCCATGCCATCCTAGTACCTCGCCCAACCTTTTGGTTGTGGAGGGGAAGCTTCTTCTAAGCTTCCGGGTATGTGGTGGGACCTCCTTGCTGGAGCATTTGTGGTGTGCTTGTAGATAGTTTCCTCTTTCTCGCTAGCCACTTGAATTATGACGTCGGACCGTAGAATCAGTAACCTTAGGCTGCCTTGATCCGAATTCTGAGGTCGGGAATTTTCTGGGCTTCAACACTGATGACCTATTGTTGTTCTATTGACAGTGAAATGAGCTTTCTTCGAAGTGGATGAAGTTTTCATTGATATGAAAACTTCAAATTGTGATGTTGTCGGGGTTGTCTCTCGAGAAACTTTCGAGGTCCAGGAGTGCAAGAGAGTGATCCATGTTTTTGTACCTTATAGTAAAATGCTTAATGACCGAGTGTTGGTGGAAATATTACTCTGTATTGAGGTTTCATTCATGACTTGTCTATTTTTTGTATAGGTATGTAATGGACATTGTTGTTGCGGTGGTGACCAAGACTTTGACAGTGCAACTCATTCAAACACCGCCTTCCTTAAAACTCAAGCGGACGACGACATTCATCCTCTAACCACTAACGCGTAAGCGAGTTTGGTTGGTGTACCTCCTTTGGTGGTCACAACAACTTCCACTCTTTCTTCTGCATCCGAGGGTTTCTTGAGAAATTGATGTCCACAATGCGTCAGTTGTTGAGAGTTGCCTTCCTCTGGTGCATTAGCCCATCTCCGCACGTACTCAAGATGGACTTCTTCGCATGTCACCTTCTAGTAGGAAATCTCCTCTTACGTCGAATCCTTCAAAGTATCCTACGCAAGTTGTCCCCAAGTAGTAGTAGAAACCACGTCCTTCAAATAAGACCTGCCTAGCGAGCTAAGTTGCAAAGGTCCGAGTAGGTCGGGCTTGATTGTTTTATTTCTTACTTCTCATGTAGTCATTTGTTTATCATAACTTCTTTAGGCAATAAATCCTCTCCTTGATGTGGGTCTCCAAGTTACTAGAAGTACTCATGCATGTACAACTCGTATTGTGTATTGGTTCCAACAAGTCACATCATGACAGGTACTCCAAAGATCTATTACAACATAATCCAAACAACAATAACAATAAGATTAGCAACAAAGATAAGGACTCCGAGGAAGATGATGTTGTATTGATGTAGTCATTTGCAAATTGGCTTCTATAAAATTGTGATTGATCTAGGTATGCAAGTAAAAAAAAAGAAAAAAGTGAAATAATAATTGTGTGCATCTATGTGGACGACCTTCTCATCATTGGATCAAATGAATCTGCCATATCAAACTTCCAAGACTACATAGAGACCCGTTTTGAGATGAGTAACCTAGGCCTCACAAGATATTTACATGGGCTACAAATTACTCAAACCCAATCTGCCACATATATGTTCCAAAGCAAGTATCCAGAAGACAACTTGAGTAAATTTAACATGCAGGGTTCAAATGTGGCTAAGAAGTTAATGTGGCTTAAAAGTCTAGTGGCTGAATTGATAAAAGAATAAGAAGGTCCAACCTTGATTGAAATCGACAATACGTTAGTCATTGCCCTAGCTAAAAGTCCTGTCTTCGACAAAAGAACAAAATACCTAGAAATTAAACTACATTATACCATGGATCTAGTAAATTTGCTGAAGATCAAACTCAGACATTGCAGATCTAAGGATCAAGTCGCTGATCTGTTTACAAAACACTTGTCCTCCTCTGCATTCGTCGAATAGTGGAACGAGATAAAGGTTAGAGGTTGTACGAATTATGGGGGTGTTAAAACATAATCCAAACAACAATGTCAGCAAGATTAGTAACAAATATAAGGACTCAGAATAAGATGATGTTGCATTGATGGAACCTGCTAACCACCGAAAGCACCCTGCAAACAATAGCAAAAATCAGCAAAGCCCATAACTAGTTATCCATGATCTCTTCCTAATACCGACTCAGTCATCGTTTCTTTATTTTATTTTGTCTTGTATGTTTCTTAAGTATATAAGAGGGCTATATATTCTGAACTCCCCTTTGTCTTGTTTGAATGAAGTGTGTGATTGTTGCTTTGCTTACCTGTGTAGCCTTAGGTGTGTAATCTTGTGAGAGTTTATTTGAATAGAAGAGCAGTAGTGTCGACTACCTTTCCCCTCTCTCCCTCCTTTTGCACTTTCCTCCACATGATTCTTGTGACACCGGTGCATCTTCTTTTCGCATTATGGTCATGAAAGTCGCTAATATGCCTAACTTATACCGGTGATACAACTTTTATACCTTCCTAATTCTCTGAAGCAGCTCGATTGATGCCAATAGATTCCATTCTTAACACCTAGTAGACCTTAGAGCATTGCCGTATGACTACAGAGTGTTAGGTTTTTGCCTCCATTAACTCCCCAACCCCGTACCAAACCTCCGGGCGCGCAAGGAAATTTTTTAAGGGCGAATTTCTGTAATTTTTAAATTCTGGCAGAAAAGTTGCAACCTCGGAAAGGCAGGTTGCAACCTCGCATTTTCTGACTTGGCTTTCAGGAATTCTGAATCGGTTTTTGATTTGGTTTAATTATTCTAATCCTATTTATATCCTTCAACCGGCTCAGCCAGGTCTGCGGATTCCATAACTCCCGATGCCCTAGCCGCTCTATCTCTCTCCAACCAGATCTTTCCTCCCTCTCTCTCTCTCTCTCTCGATTTTATCGAAAGCAGCCGACTGCCCTTCGCCGCCCTCCCTGCTCCCTCGCCCTCTCTCTCTCTCTCTCGCCGCCTCTTGAAGAGGAGCGCCAACTGTTCGTGGAGGAGAGGTTCCGCCGGCCTTGCTGCCGTTTGGGAAGGGGGGGCTGCTGCCGGTGTGCTTGCTGTTCCGAGGAGAAGCGGCGCCGCCGCCGCTATTCCGGGGGAAGGAGGCCGCCGGGTTTGTCGCTGCCACTGTGCAGTTTTGGGTCGGCCTTGCTGCCATTTTGGGAGGAGACACCGTCGTCGTTGAGACGCCGTCGGAGTTTGGGTTGCCGCCGTGCTTGGCCGTGAGGAACATCCTCTTTCTTTGGCCGTTTTGCCGCAAGGTATCCGGGAGTCACTTTTTTATCTCATTTTGTATAGGGGTAATTTAACCCCATTTGTAACACTGTATATTTTGTGTTGAATGAGTTTGTGACTGCCATTTCCGCCCGTGGACGTACCCATTCAGCGGGAACCACGCTATTCTGGTGTTCCTTTTGTGCTTTTGTGTTTTCTATTATTATTACTTGTGCTAGCATCAGGTATCCTGCACTTCAGCATCGCTTCGAATCCCAACAAGTGGTATCAGAGGGAGGTTGCGGGCTGACACTTTTGTTTAAAGGACGAGTTGTTTCCGATCTCGAGTGTACACTTGGGTGCGGTAGTTTACGACCGCTGGCCTTAGTTGTGCATTGCTGAGGTCGCCAACTCAAGTTTTGTGTTTCGTGCAGTTTCTGCATTCCTTTCTCGATGGCTTCGTCTATTCTTGGTGTTGTGGCCAAGTTTGACGGGAAACAAAACTTTGGTCTATGGCAGGTCAAAGTTCGTACACTACTTATAAAAGAAGGCTTACACCGTGCCCTACTGGGCAAGACCAGTAAGGATGTTGAGGTTTCTGATCGTATGTGTGAGGACATGGATCTCAAAGCGTTGTCCACCATACAGCTTTGCTTACATGATGACGTGCTATATGGAGTTCTTTCAGAGACGACTGCCTCTGGCATTTGGGCAAAGTTGGAGAGTACCTACATGAAAAAGTCTCTCCCCAACCGGATCTACCTCAAGCAGCAGCTGTACAAGTTTAGCATGAAGGAGGGATTCTCTATTCATGACCACCTGAACAGTTTCAACAGACTGTTATCGGAGTGTCTCAGCATGGATATTCAGGTGGATGAAGAGGACAAAGCAGTTATCCTTTTGAACTCTCTTCCAAAGCTCTATGAGAGCATGGTTACTATGCTTACCTACAGTAAGGACGTCTTGGACTTGGAAGAGGTGACTGCGGCCCTACTCTCAGATGACATCCGGAAGCGGTCTTAAGGTTCTCGTGTTACTGAAGACTCCATTCTATACTCTCGGGGTCATTCTGGTTCTGATAGAGGGGGTAAGTCTAAGTCAAAGGGCAGTTCAGATTTATACTGCAAATACTGCAAGAAGAAGGGTCACGTGATCAAGGACTGCTGGAAGCTTCAGAACAAAGAAAAAGGGAAGAGCACTGGTGATGAAAAGGGGAAGTCTGACATATCCCTGTGCTTTGAGGATGGGGGAGATAACCTCATCTAGGTCATCCTTCTCTCTACTCTTCTACTTTCCGCTTATATGTTCGTGCTTCCTGTTCCGTTTGTTCCCTATGTTGCTTGCTTTCCTTTCCCCTCATTATGTTCATGTTATTCCTGTTATCTTTCTTACAACTTGTCTTTGGGTTATTTTTTCCGTCATTACTCCGTTGTATGAATGCTTTTGTTTCACCCTAGTACCTAAGCTCTTTCATTGTTACTCCTTCGTCACATGAGCTTAGTGTGTGTGTCTAATCAACATTTCCTAATTAGCTCGTATAGGGGTTCTCTTTATCCATGTTGAGATCAGTTTTTCCTGCATTCAATTGTTGATGTGTTTGCATTTATCATTTCTCTCCCCGCACACATCATTTCTAGAGTCTGTGATATTTTCTTTTGCTTTGGGAGACCACCGCTGGAGGTGGAGCAATTAGACCTTTGCTTCAGGTGGAGCATTTCTGGAGTAGTCACGTCAGTCCAGTTTGTGTACTACTCAAATTGAAGGAGTTCACTTTATCTGCCCTTGGCGGGAGCAGATTCAGTTGATGCGATTTGCATTGTTCTTGGTTGCAACTTGGTTGGTTGGAGTTATCTCGGCAGGTGAAGTTTGTTAGGTTTTTGCCTCCATTAACTCCCCAACCCCGTACCAAACCTCTGGGCGTGCAAGGAAATTTTTTAAGGGCGAATTTCTGCAATTTTTAAATTCTGGCAGAAAAGTTGCAACCTCGGAAAGGCAGGTTGCAACCTCGCATTTTCTGACTTGGCTTTCAGGAATTCTGAACCGGTTTTTGATTTGGTTTAATTATTCTAATCCTATTTATATCCTTCAACCGGCTCAGCCAGGTCTGCGGATTCCACAACTACCGATGCCCTAGCCGCTCTATCTCTCTCCAATCAGATCTTTCCTCCCTCTCTCTCTCTCTCTCGATTTTATCGGAAGCAGCCGACCGCCCTTCGCCGCCCTCCCTGCTCCCTCGCCCTCTCTCTCTCTCTCCGCCTCTTGAAGAGGAGCGCCAACTATTCGTGGAGGAGAGGTTCCGCCGGCCTTGCTGCCGTTTGGGAAGGGGGGCTGCTGCCGGTGTGCTTGCTGTTTCGAGGAGAAGCGGCGCCGCCGCCGCTGTTCCGGGGGAAGGAGGCCGCCGGGTTTGTCGCTGCCACTGTGCAGTTTTGGGTCGGCCTTGCTGCCGTTTTGGGAGGAGACGCCGTCGTCGTTGAGACGCCGTCGGAGTTTGGGTTGCCGTCGTGCTTGGCCGTGAGGAACATCCTCTTTCTTTGGCCGTTTTGCCGCAAGGTATCCGGGAGTCACTTTTTTATCTCATTTTGTATAGGGGTAATTTAACCCCATTTGTAACACTGTGTATTTTGTGTTGAATGAGATTGTGACTGCCATTTCCACCCGTGGACGTACCCATTCAGCGGGAACAAGGTTATTCTGGTGTTCCTTTTGTGCCTTTGTGTTTTCTATTATTATTACTTGTGCTAACATCAGGTATTCTGCACTTTAGCACCGCTTCGAATCCCAACACCGAGTTCACCTTCACTCTTTTGTTGGGGCCCTTTATCCCAGAATCATGGAATAGAAGGATGTGACCTCCTTAACCATGTCAGGACTAAGCGAATGAAACTGTTTGAGAACTGTTTTGTATGGACTAAGAGTCGTTACTTTGACCTCTTATTATTGAAGCATCATATCAATGAGTTAGAGAGTTGATTGAATTTACGGCAGAATGACTTTTTGTGCTCTCTCGTTTCTTGGGATTGGCCTCACAAGGATAGTGGAGCAAATTCGTCAGGGTGATATACATATGGCACAAGCTTAGAAGCATCGCCAAATTAGGAGCACTCTAGGATGGAAGGCTCCCTCATCGAGGACCGCAGTTGTAGATATCATCGATTTTGTTTTTGTTTTCATGATATATATTGGTATCTGGACTCGTAGTTTAACTGTGTATATAACACCTACACCGCAATGAAAATATTATATGGGTCCGACCAGACCCCTCATCATAAAGTCATTATAGTTAGAGTATTATAAAATGATATAACAAATAAGAATTAATTGAAATAATCTACTGAAATAGTATAGTGGAAACTGAACAAACCCAAACATTGTCCACATCTATGAAAATAGTCAAATAGTTTTTGACATCATGACCTTATAATAATATAAGAATCTCAAGTGTACCAAGTACATCCAAACAAATCCTAAGATACCTCAACATACATGCTAGAAAAAAAAAGCAAAGAAAATAATAAAGCAGGAGGGGACAAGAAAGCTTTATGAGGCAATAGCTTTTAGTCGACTAGTGAGATCCAACTTGAGATCCATGTCCCGAAATCCATCACAATAAAAGCGGTATAGGAGGATCAGCCAGAGATGAGCACAACTTCGTAACAACATCCTTCCACCCTACCGACCAAGAGGATCCCGAGGAACTACATCACCACCCAAGTCAACACTTCATATGCATATGCACATGATAAAAATATAAAAAGGGTCTATTAACAAGCTCAAGTCTACATGTTATAAGCATAAAACATGTCTATATGTTGAATATTAAATAAAAAGGGTCTATTAATGCGACATATATGCAACCAGGTCTGAGAAACAACACCATATCGCATGCATGCATATACTATATCATCTATACAAATTCATATTACATGATTCATTCACGGTATACAGTAGTATACAATCAGTGGGGTATGCATACCCCTTAACACAAAGAAACTAATTTTGATAACCCCATTAGGACCTCTATCGGCACATGGAAAAACATCACCACTGAGACTTGTCAATCGTATGGTCCTAATCAGCTTCACTAAATCCACTAGGGACTCTACCCAGTCATGAAAAATCACACCACGGGGACTTATCAATCGAGCATGTAGATTTTACCGCTCCTAAAGCACCAAAGCACGGGGAATATGTGAAAGTCTTGATTTCAAGAACAACTAAACACCTAGAGGGGGGAGGTGTGAATACGTCCAATTTAAAAATTCTTGGCAGCTTATAGATTATCTGAACATAGCAATCACAACACACATAGTAATCACAACACACACATCAATCACAGCACACACAATATAGTACACAGTGATTTATAGTGGTTCACCGATTGATGGGTACATCCACTTTCCCCCTTCGCCTATCCATCAATAAGCTAGATTCGGCAAAACTTCCTTCCACTTTCTCAGATTCTCAGATCTTACAGCTCAGAGCCGAACTGGCTCCTACAACTCAAGCGCAAGCCCTACCACTCAGATCTCCAAGATACTACAGCTCAAGTTCTTCCTAAGAACTCTATCTCAGAGTGAATCCACACTCCTACAGCTCAGGAAATCCTTCCCTACCTCAGCCTTTATAACTAGGCTTACAACTTAGACAATCCCTACCCTACCTCAACCTTTATAACAACAGGCTTATAACTCAGGCCTTAGCCTTACCACTCAGATTCAAAATGAATCTTACACAAAATTAATCAATAAAATTGAATTACAGATAATAGAGGAAAGTCTCTGTGTCTGTCTACCTTGACTGAGACGATTTCAGCCCTAACTTTGTCTTCCCGGCAACAAGATGATACATCAATATTGAATTTGTAGCCCGGCTTGTTCTGGAATTAACTAGCAGATCAATCTGCTTCTCCTTCAGGAATGTCTCCTGATCTGGACTAAGTAGTTATCAGCCCTTCCTTCTTCTTTGATCCAGCAAATTGATCTTCAAATTCTGGCTCGGCATAGATCGAAAAGATAACTTCACCTAGGTCATGCCTAGGATGATTCGTCTCTCTCAGAGGATTACTCTGAACCTGCTATAGTGGATGATGATTGCACCAGCAAACTCAGAAGCCCTTCATATTTGAACTTGAGGTTCTTGGCTTCTACAATAATGGAGGATGAAGACGACAAACTCCGCTTCTCGTTTTTTTCGAAAGTTAATCAGAAATTAATCCAATAATCTTCATCATCTTAGATCTCGATCACAACTGATATTTATAATCTCGTCATATTAGCGAGATGATCGATACGTGTCTTAGTTTTAATGATGGTTAAAACCTCAGCTTTATTAACTTGAGATCCACTATAGACTGACGATGACATTAATGTCGATTTGCATCGAATCTTAACTTTGTTGACTTGTTGACTTTGATGAGTCAGCATCATTCTGGACTTAGCCAAAATCAACTTACTTTTCTGAAATCCTGCATTCGACGAACTTCAAGCTCAGCTCGACGAAATCTGAGCTCAGCTTGACGAAATAGTGAAGCTGAGTTCGACAAATTCTCTCAGCCCAGTTCTTTCTTTAGGTGAAGGCTGAGTTCGACGAAATATCTGAACTCCGTTCGACGAAATCTGAACTCCGGTCAACGATTCTGATAGCTGAGTCCTTCTTATAGGTTAAAGTTGAGATCGACGAATTCTCTGAACTCCGGTCGACGAAAGCTAAGCTCGGCTCGACGAATGGTAGACTCAGTGATTCTGGACTTAGAATTATTTTTGCTCTGCTAGGCATTGAGAGCGTTTAGTGTATATCCCTCACTCAATGCTTTTTCCCTTAGACCATATTCTTCAGCTTTCTACCTGATGGCGTTGAGAGCATTGAGTGCATAAGCTTCACTCAACGCTTTTTGCCTTAGCCATATTTTTCAGCTTTCTGCCTAATGGTGTTGAGAGCGTTGAGTGATCTTGCCTCACTCAACGATTCTGGACTTAGCCGATTTTTTGGATTCTTCACAGTAAGGCTATGACAGTATAACCTTGACTCAATGCTTCTAGCTATATGGCATTGAGTGAGTTGAGCTCACTCAATGATTCTGAACATAACCGATTTTTGCTTTTGTAATACTATCAGTCTTGACAGCCTGCCTACTCTCAGAACTACTAGTTGAATGGCATTGAGTGAGTTTTCCTCACTCAACAAATTTGGACTTAGGTAGATTTCTGAGTTTCCAGCTCCACCTTGAGTCCACCTGTCATTTTCTCTTGAACTAACTGTCTAATCATTGTGACAAAGACTAACATGTATGCATGAACTTAACCATACATCAAATACAACTATTTCTATCTAATTGATACATTTGGCATCATCAAATCAGGGCCGTTGGGATAATTGACCCAACAATCTCCCACTATTTGAAAATGTCAAAACCACTAATCAAGTACCTTAGTTAATGAGATACACATTACACAGGCAATAAAAGTATATTCATATTAAATTCAGTGAAATGAATTTTACCTACTCCCCCTTGATTGCTGTATGGTGAGTTACACCTTAGAGGATTACCTCTTAGATTGATCCTTTCTTTCTTGATCAACCTTGTCTCCCCATGAATTTCTCCCTTTGTGTTTCTGTCATGAAGGAGTTTGATCCTTTCTGATAGCCATCTTCTATCTCTCCCCCTTGAGCTTGATCAACCAAAGGTAAACATGACCTCTATCTCTCCCCCTTTTTGACCTCTTTAGATAGTTAGGAAGGAGCATCAGGTCTTTTTCTCCCCTTGTGTTCTCCCCCTAGCTGATGTAGATGAAGCCAGGATTATAGCTGTCAACATGCCCTTTATACAGGGCTGACTTGTATATCGCTTGATACCACTTGATACCACTTGACAGCACTTGAAATTCAATATCACTGGAAATTATCTACACCACTTGAAAGTCTCTAGTCCTGCAGCTACTGATACCACTTGAGAAGAAGCATCTTATCTCATCTTTCTTTCCACTAGGTCTACATCACCTACAAAAAGAACAAGCCTGTACCAAACATAATACCTTAGGGAGTACCTGAAGCTATTCTAAGTTCAACACACCCAAATCAATTTTTAAGGTGTTGAACTTGGCTTCATCTAGTGACTTAGTGAAGATATCAGCCACTTGCTTTTCAGTGGAGACAAACTCTAGGCAAATGTCTTCTTTCTCAACATACTCCATAATAAAATGATACTTAATTTCTATGTACTTAGTCCTGCTATGTGAAACAAGATTCCTAGCAATAGAAATTATACTAGTAGAATCACAATATAGAAGAGTTCTACTTATCTCAATGTCATAATCTTCAAGCTGATGTTGTATCCACAATAATTGAGCACAACAGCTGCCTACTGTAATGTACTCTGACTATGTAGTGGAGATAGAAATACTAGTTTGATTCTTGCTGCTCTATGACACTAGTCTTCCACTTAGAATTGACATGTACCAGTGGTACTTTTCCTATCTTCCTTACAGCCTGCAAAATCTGCATCTAAAAATCCAGTTAGCTCAAAATCTCTATTCCTAAGGTACCATAAACCAAGATCTGGTGTCCCCTTAAGATACCTTAAAATTCTCTTTACAATAGAATAATGAGATTCTTTAGAGCATGCTTGATACCTAGCACAGACACATGTAGCATACATGATGTCAGGCCTACTAGCAGTCAAATATAGAAGGGATCCAATTATCCCTCTATACAAAGACTCATCAACAGGTTTCCCTGCCTCATCTTTGCCTACAGGCATACTTGAAACCATTAGAGTTCTCATGGTGGAGGCATTCTCCATACCATATTTCTTAATTAACTCTCTTGTGAACTTAGACTGGGATATGGACAAGTCATCATCAGTCTGCCTTACTTGGAGTCCCAAGATGAATTTTAGCTTACCCATGCTGCTCATCTCAAACTTCCCTTGAATAAGTTTGGCAAACTTCCTGCAAAGGTTATTTTCAGTAGATCCAAAGATAATGTCATCGACATATATCTGGACTAGAATGATCTTGAACTTAGATTCCCTTAGGAATAGGGTCTTATCTATTTTCCCCCCTTAAGAATTTGTTCCCAATGAGGAAAGTAGACAATGTTTCATACCATGCTCTAGGGGCTTACTTCAACCCATATAGAGCTTTCTTAAGCTTGTAAACAAAATTAGGAAAGTGAGGATCTACAAAACCTGGTGGCTGATTCACATATACTTCCTCTTTTAAGTCTCCATTCAGGAATGCTGACTTCACATCCATTTGGAAGACTTTGAATCCTTGATAGGTAGCAAAAGCAAGGAATAACCTTATTGCTTCTAGGATTACTACTGGGATAAAGGTCTGGTCAAAATCTATTCTTTTTTCTTGCTTCTATCCTTTTGCCACCAATCTGGCCTTATTTTTAACAATAATGACATTCTCACCTAGCTTGTTCCTGTAGATCCACTTTGTTCCTATGACATTATGTCTCTTTGGTCTGGGAACCAGCTTCTAGACTTTATACCTTTTGAACTGGTTCAGCTCTTCCTGGATAGCTCCAATCCAGTAAGAGTCTTCGATAGCCTCTTCAAGCTTCTTGGGCTCTATTTGTGATAGGAAGCTTGAACATAGAGCTGTGTTTATGCTCTTGCTCCTTGTCTGGACACCATGTCTTGCATCACCAATAATTTGGTGTGCTGGATGGTCCCTCAGATGTCTCTTAGCTGGAGGCATACTTTGTTCAGCATGTTGTTCTGCATTGTTCTCAGCTGGCTGAACTTCATTATCTTTAGCTGGCTGTACTGCATTATTTTCAGCTGACTGTTCTTTATCCTCAGCTTATGAGTATTGAGCTCCCCCTGGACAACACCCATCTTCTTCCTTATATTGTCCTGTTGGATCCATTTCCCTGATGGTAAGCGTGTCCATCACATCCTTTAAACTTGCAGAACTAGAAGAGGTGCTTAGCAGCTCACAATTAATTAGGTTTGACTCATCAAAGACAACATATACTGATTCTTCTACAACTTGAGTAGTCAAGTTATAGATCCTATATGCCCTACTATTATTGTTGTACCAAACAAATATCCCTTCTTGGGACTTGACAGCAAACTTAGTCATATAGGACTTACAATTATTTAGAACATAGCACTTGCTACCAAAAATCTTGAAGTAGGATAAGTTTGGTTTTCTTAGAATCTCATAGGGAGTCTTCTTATGGGTTTTGGTGATGGAAGCCCTGTAAGGACATGACATGCAGTGTTTACTGCCTCAGCAAAGAAATATTCTGGAAGAAATGTATCACTTAACAAGGTTCTACCAGCTTCTATGAGAGGTTAATTTTTCCTCTCAGCAATCCCATTTTGCTGGGGTATTCGAGGAGAGGAGAACTCTTGATGAATCCCAAGCTCTTCATAGAATCTTGTTATGCATTCAGACTAAAACTCAGTCCCATGATCACTTCTGATTTTGAGCACAGTACTGTTAAGTTCATTCTGAATTTGCCTAATAAATGTCTTGAAGACATTAAGGGTTTCAGATTTCTTCCTTAGAAAGAACACCCAGGCAAATCTGAAAAAAATCATCAACAACCACAAGGGTGTAGACTTTCCCTACCTAGACTATGAACTGATATAGGACCAAATAGATCCATATGTAGGAGGTATAAACACCTCACTGAGTCTTTGGTATCAAGGCTATGGAAGTAGGTCCTTCTCTGCTTGCCCTTTTAGCATGCTGAGCAGATACCCTCCTTGATGCACTTCACCTTAGGACCATTTCTCACTAACTCTTCACTAAAGAGTTTGCCAATGGTCTTATAATTTAGGTGAGCTAGCCTCTTGTGCAATTGGACACAGTATAAGGCTTTCTCACTTGGTACTAGGCATATAGGAGAGTCCTTACTCTCACATACAAAATTCAGACAATAAACATTTCCTCTCCTAGTGCCTATCAAGATGACCCCTTGGTCACTTGACCTCCTAATTTGGCACTCATCCTTGAGGAAAGAAATGTCATAGCTAAGATCATATAGTTGACTTATGCTTATCAGGTATGTTGTAAATCTTTCATATAAGCTACTTGTGTGATGGAGATTATGCCATTAGATATCTTACCAAACTCTTTGGTTACTCCTTTTTCTGAACCACCAAAGATGATATTTGGTCCATTTTCAACTGGAGTGTACTCCTTCAACATGCTCCTTGTTCCAGTCATGTGCCTGGAACATCCACTGTCCAAGAATCATATAGGGGTATGGCCACTTGGACTTACCTGCAACAAATAAATCATCTTTCCTTAGGACCCCAATTTTTATTGGGTCCTAGGTGCAGGTTAGACTGAAATTGAACATGCCTACTTACAACTCTTCTGACAGGTAAGCTGGCATAATCTCTATTGACACTCTTATTGTGCCAGCAATCAAAATCATAGTGGCTCACTTTGTCACAACACCAACACTCATAAATATTGTACCTTCTTTTAAGGGCTTGATTTACAGCATAATAGTCAGCAACTCTCATTCTAGCAGGTACAACAGCCTTTTTCTTAAGTCTTCCAGCCACAACTTTATTTGGGATATGTCTTACAGCAGAGGTACTAGGGATATCTTGGACCCTATCAGTAACAGCCTTCTTTTCAGAGTGCAAGCTCATGATGGCTTCAGATATACCCAAGTCTGGTATGCTGACAGACTTTCCTTTAGTCTGATTGTGGACAAACAAACTTTGAGAATGAGTTGCAACCTTATTTTTGAGTGTTGGGGCTGTTACACCAAACACAAATGGTCTAGGATGGTCCATTTGGATTTGTTCATGGGCTACCTTATAGGCACTAACACCCTTGCCATTCCTGCCACCAAACTCACAGTGACCATAGATGATCTCATGGTCATACCTGTTAGATGGTAGCACCACTTTCCTGAAAGGAATTTGTGGCTTGGAGGCTATTGGCTATACTGGAGCTTTGCCCTTCCTTTTGGAATTGGTAGCTCTAGTTATACCTTTGAAGCCTAATCCCTTCTTACCCTTTTGGGAGGAAAAGGAATATATCAATGGTAGCACAGTACTTGGTCTTGAAAACTTTGCCACTAGATCTCTCTCCTTTTGGAGCTTACCTTCAAGATTCCTAATGTTGTCATTATTGAAGGTGATTGTGCTCATCTGAATAACAGTGATGTTCTTCAGCTTGCCGACTTCTTTTATCTTCAGGTTCAGCATGCTTGCTGAATCTGAAGCAGCCAGATTCAGAGAGGCAATCTCCTTTGCCTGCTTTTTGACTAGGAGTCTGCTTCTATTCAGTGCTTGCAAGAGTTCACCATAATCATCAATAAATTGATTGACACCTCCTTCAGATTCAGAGTCATCTTTATCTCTTGATGAAGATACCTCTGATTTTGGTCTAGTAACATAATCAGACTCAGAAGGTAGAAATTGTACCTTGCTAGGACTAGGCTGCCCCTAGCTGTGTCCTTCCTTAGTTAAAGCCATCTGCCCAAGGCATTGGTTGTCTTCTACCCCTTCTTTAGACCCGACAGCATCATCAGCTTCTCTTGTAATAGCTGTCGGCATCTTTAAGAAGTCTGCCTCTACAGATTCTTCTTCCGCAGAAAACATCCCAATGTAGGCTTTAGCTTCATCTTCCTTTTCTGACTGTGATGATGAGGAGTCAGTCCAACTATTTTGCTTCTTAGCAATAAAGTATTTCTCCTTCTTTCCCTTCTGCTGATGATCCTTCTTTCCACCAGCATCCTTTCTTTTGATAGGGCAGTCAGCTATGACATGCCCTGGCTTGCTGTAACAATAACATACAACTTTAGAAAAAGTATGTTTACTTGGTTTAGAGCCATACTTGTCCTCTTTAGAGGATTTCTTCTTGACCTTGTAGTAATCTTCCTTGGGATAAGAAGAAGAGGATAGCCTGCTTCTCCAGTGCTTCTTCTTCATAAATTTCAAAAATTGCCTAGAGAAGGCAGCAAAGTCTTCATAAGAAATGTGGCAGTCTGATGTGCTGGTTTCTGAGCTTTCTGACTCAGAATCAGCAACTCTCCTTAGTGGAGAAGGAATCTTTCTCCTGCTCTTCCTTATGGCTTCAGATTTGAAGGCCACTGACTTGTCTTTGACTGTAGGCTTGCTGATTTTTCTCCTCTTCCTTTCTGACAGTCAGCTGCATTTTATAAGACATCAGCTTTCCAAACAGGGTTTGTGGTGGAGTGTCTACAAGTCTGGCCACTTCTCTAATAGCTCAGATTTTTGTTTTCCAGTCTTTAGTTAAATACCTAAGGAACTTGTCATTCAATTCGTAAGTGCTGAAGACTCTGCCATATTTCATCTGCTCGTTAAAAATTCTGAAAAACTTCTCATAGCACTCAGCTATGCCATCTTACTTATTCTGCCTAAAGCTTTCATACTCCTGATTGAGCATGGACTTCCTGTATTCCCTCACTTCTTCAGTCCCCCCCATGTAGACAACTAATGTGTCCCACATCTCCTTAGATGTCTTGTAGTGGACTAGGTTTTGGAAGGTTGAGTCATCTATGACACTAACAATAATATTTTGTGCCCTCTTATCCAATGTAGTTAAGATGATTTCATCTTTAGTCATCTCAGAATACTTCTTTAGAGTCTGCAGATTTACATCAAGGACTGATGTCTTCATTGGGATGAAGGGTCCTTCTTATACTGTGATGTATATCTAGGATTAGATGTTTCCATGAAAAGTCTGACCCTTTCTTTCCAGATGCCAAAAGTCTCCTTCCTACAGAGAGGAAGTTTCATGGAACCAAGTTCTTTGTGATTTTCACCTGAACCAATTTTGGCCTTCTGATAGCTTCCTTGGAGATCAAATCAGGTTATTAAGTCTATTCTTGAGTAACCTCCCTCTGATACCACTTGAAAGTCTTGATTTCAAGAACAACTAAACACCTAGAGGGGGGGTGAATAGGTCCAATTTAAAAATTCTTGGCAGCTTATAAATTATCTGAACATAACAATCACAACACATACAACAATCACAGCACACACAACAATCACAGCACACACAACACAGTACACAGTGATTTATAGTGGTTCCCCAATTGATGGATTCATTCACTTTCTCTCTTCTCCTATCCAGCAATAAGCTAGATTCGGCCAAACTTCCTTCCACTTTCTCAGATCCTCAGATCTTATAGCTCAGAGCCCAACTGGCTCCTACAACTCAGGCGCAAGCCCAACCACTCAGATCTCCAAAATCCTACAGCTCAAGTTCTTCCCAATAACTCTACCTCAGAGTGAATCCACACTCCTATAGCTCAGGAAATCTTGCCCTACTTCAGCCTTTATAACCAGGCTTATAACTCAGGAAATCCCTGCCCTACATCAGCCTTTATAACAGTAAGCTTACACCTCAGGCCTTAGCCTTACCACTCAGATTCAAAATGAATCTTACACAGAATTAATAATAAAATTGAATTACAGACAACATAGGAAAGTCTCTGTGTCTGTCTACCTAGACTGAGCAACTTTCAGCCCTAACTTTGTCTTCCCAGCAACAAGATAAAATAACGATCTTGAATTTGTAGCCCGGCTTGTTCTGGAATTGACTAGCAGATCAATCTTCTTCTCCTTCAGGAATGTCTCCCGATCTAGACTAAGCAGTTATCGGCCCTTCCTTCTTATTTTTTGATCCATCGAATTGATCTTCAGATTTTGGCTCGGCTTGGATCGAAAAGATAACTTCAGCTAGGTCATGCCTAGGCTTATTCGTATTTCTCAGAGGATTACTCTGAACCTGCTGGAGTGGATGATGATTGTACTAACAAACTCAGAAGCCCTTCAGATTTGAACTTGAGGTTCTTTGCTTCTGCAACAATGGCGGATGAAGACGACGAACTCCGCTTCTCATTTTTTCGAAAGTTAATCAGAAATTAATCCAATAATCTTCATCATCTTAGATCTCGATCACTTCTTTTATTTATAATCTCGTCACATTGGTGAGATGATCGACACGTGTCTTAGTTTAAACAATGGTTAAAACCTCAGCTTTATTAACTTGAGATCCACTGTAGACTGACGAAGATGTTAATGTCGATTTGCATCGAATCTTAACTTTATTGACTTGTTAATTTTGCTGACTCAGCATCCTTCTAGACTTAGCCAAAATCAACTAATTTTTCTGAAATCCTGCGTTCGACGAACTTCAAGCTCAGCTCGACGAAATCTGAGCTCAGCTTGACGGAATAGTGAAGCTGAGTTCGACGAATTCTCTCAGCCCAATTCTTTCTTCAGGTGAAAGCTGAGTTCGACGAAATCTCTGAACTCCATTCGACAAAATCTAAACTCTGGTCGACGATTCTGATAGCTGAGTCCTTCTTATAGGTAAAATCTAAGATCGACGAATTCTCTGAACTCTAGTCGACGAAAGCTAAGCTAAGCTCGACGAATGGTAGACTCAGCGATTCTGGACATAAAATTATTTTTGCTCTGCTAGGCGTTGAGAGCGTTGAGTGTATATCCCTCACTCAATGCTTTTTCCCTTAGACTATATTCTTCAGCTTTTCGCCTGATGGCGTTGAGTGCATAAGCTTCACTCAACGCTTTTTTCCTTAGCCATATTTTTCAGCTTTCTGCTGATGGCATTGAGAGCATTGAGTGAGCTTGCCTCACTCAACGATTCTAGACTTAGCTGATTTTTCGGATTCTTCACAGTAAGGCTATGACAAGATAACCTTGACTCAACGTTTCTAGCTCTATGGCGTTGAATGAGTTGAGCTCACTCACTGATTCTGGACTTAGCTGATTTTTACTTTTGCAATACTGTCAGTCTTGACTGTCTGCCTACTCTCAGCACTACTAGCTGAATGACGTTGAGTGAGTTTGCCTCACTCAACGATTTTGGACTTATGTAGATTTTTGAGTTTCCAGCTCCACCTTGAGTCCACATGTCATTGTCTCTTGAACTAGCTGTCCAATCATTATGACAAAGACTAACCTGTATGCATGAACTTAACCATACATCAAATACAACTATGTCTATCTCATTGATACGTTTGACATCATCAAATCAGGTCCATTGGGATCAATGGACCCAACAATATGCTAGCTAGGCATCACATTTAATCATTTCAATTCCCCATGCTTTCCTTGCGCTAATCTCGACATTTTCTATTGTGTGCCTTGGCCTGGGAGAAGTCATATGGAAAGGAAAGGGGGGAGGGGATGTGTTTTTGGATTAGGAGTGGACCAATGAATAAAAGACATTTAAAATATTTTGTTTTATTTTCTCAATTTTAAAGGGGGGTAATTTTCCCTCCATATATTAATTGTATCTTTTCATGTGAAATATTTAAATAAAAAAAAATATCTATAATATATTTCTATTTATTAAAAAAATATTTGAAAATGTATTAAATATTTTATTATTACACTAGTTATTAATTGTCCCTCGAATCACGTGCTTTATCTCCTTCTAGGAGATCAATCTAAGTCATATATATGATATACTGACTCAATGATCTATATATATATCTAGACTCACTTCAATGATTCTCTTTTATATTTGTTGCGGGTCACCCAGATTTTTCCCCGACCCGGAGAATCGGACCGCCTTAGCTCAGAGTCGAGCCAAGCGCGCAATCAGTTAAAGAAAATCGCAGCAATGGACGAGACATTTTTGACGTGGAAAACTCGGAAAGGGTGGAAAACCACGTGGCTAGAACCGTGTCAAGCCAAAATACACTAGCTTCTTGGAGTGTTACAAATATTGGTTTGATCTTAAAGGGCAATAGACCGCTACTCCATTACAAGTACGGTAAATGAGAAAAACAACTAAGTCTTCTGAGCCTTGATAGAAGCGCTCCAGCCTTAAGACGACAATGAGCTCGCAGAACTTTGGTAAGAGCGTTCTGGTTGGAAAATATTTTTAAGTCCACAGAGCTTCTGACGGTTGCGTTCCCGTTGACACGAAGCCTAGATGGGAGAGCTATCGTAGATGTGGTTGACGTCACTTGAGGCGTGAGGAAATCGTAGCGCAAAGAGAAGAGCGGAACGAGTTCCTGAGCGAAGGACCGACCTAAGACCACGATTGTAAGAATTGGTTTCAAGATACCCTAAACACCTAGAGGGGGGGTGAATAGGTTCAATTCCAATTTTAATTAGGCAGATAAAATATATCTCAGTTAAACAAACTATGCTACAGCTATCACAACATAGATCAAAACAAACACAGCCAACCCAGCATACACACAGATTTATAGTGGTTCTCCAAGAGATGAGTACATCTACTTTCGCCCTTCGCTTATCTAGCAGTATACTAGATTCGGTCTAACTCCCTTCTTTCTTCTTAGATCCTCAGATCTTACAACTCAGAACCTAGAATGGTTTCTACAGCTCAGACTTCAACAAGTCCTACAACTCAGATTCTTTCAGAGAATCCTACCTCAGAGTGAGTCCACACTCCTACACTCAGGCCAGCAAGCCTTACCTCAGCCCTTATAATCAGGCCTACAACTCAGATCACAAACATCCTACCTCAAATCTATAAAAGATCTTACAGAATGGATTGAGAGAATGATTATTTCTTCACCTGAAAAAAAGAGAAATGGATGAAGACTTCTTGATCAGATCTGGAATGAACTGACTACTTGAGATCCAAGCTGTCTTAGCTTCTTCAAAGCATCTTGAATCTGAACAAAGTAAGGTTGATCTTCTTGAAAATTTGGAGTCGATCCACAATACAGCTCTTCTCTTCTTTCAGATGTGATTCTGAATTCTTTTTGTAGACTTGTTCTGGATCTTCCTTCTCTTTAAACAATGACTTGTTGGTTTCAGGATGAACCAGCTACCTAGTCCCTCTCTCTATTTTTTGATAGAACAGGTCTTTATATAGATCCCATCCGAGGTTATTGGCTGATCCGGTTCATAACTACCTTCTGACAGCTCTAACAGATGTGACAGTTTTGTCAGTTATGACAGCTGTCAAGTCTTTACTCTTGACATCTGATACTTCGTCACTTTTATCTCAGCAGAAAGTGTCGAGACAAAACTACATATGTGTCTACACAAATGGAACATGTGTTGACACAATTCTTGATGATGTCGACATAACTCATTGAATATCGACGCAGCTTTTCTTTATCCTCTCGACATAGCTTCTGTAGAATGTGTCGACACAAGTCTAGTGTGTCGACACAATCTGCTTCCAGTCTCGACATAGTTGGTGTCGATAGAATTCTTGAGTGTGTCGAAACAAGCCCTGTGTGTCAACACAATTGCTATAGACTGAATTTCTATGTGTCGAACTAAGTCTTGTATGTCGACACAATCTTGCTCCTGGTGTCGACACATTTCCTTCACAAGTGTCGACACTTGTACTTAGAATATTATTTTTTGCATTTCTTTAACCTGCACATTGAAACTCAACATCCCATCAAATACACAATGATGTATATCTTTGAGTTAAGTAAGGCTTATCCAAATCAGGCACACAGTTTCCAATGTACCCAACAATCTCACCATATTTGGAGAAGTCATAACCCTTAGTCAATGATATACACCACTTATAATAAAACAAGGATTATGATATAAAAAGTCATTACAAAGACAGGGTTAACCATAAGCAGAAATAGTATGTAACAATATTATTATACAAATATGTTATAATACAATAATCATGCATCACATAAACATAAGTATTCAATATCAAATCATGACTGAAACAAGGAATTCATTTTTATACATATTCAGTAATTCAGAATAACAAGGATTTAGGACAAAAATTATTACATAGTCCTTAACCTAGTCAATCTAACCCTAGGATTGATCAGGTTCCTTAATGACAATTCCTTTGCCAGATTGAATCCTAGCTTATACTTTAGCTCCTGTGTCATCAGCCAGCTTATTTCCTTCAAGATCCTTCTTCTTGAGCTCTTCAACTATGATCTTTTGCATTTCAAGGTAATGAAAAGGCTTTGGAAAATACTTGCTAGGCTCCACAGAGTTTGCAGGTATCTTATAAACACTGAGGTCTCTTTTGAACTGGTATATAGCATCTTGACGCTCCTGATATTTTCTCCATGCCAGTTTAGAATACCACTTTCCTCTATCATACATATTCTCATTAACAGCATTCCAAGAAGTCAGAATACTATTCCTGGAGGTTGGACTCCATTGTTCAAAATCAGGCTTTAATTCTGCATGTTCTCTAAACCTCTTCTTAGACAGCTAAGCTTTTATCTGAGCATCCCTTGCTCTTTGTAATGCAGTTGCAGACATTTCTACATTTTTAAAAATAACATTTTGTGCCTCCATTGGAGGACTATACATTTATTGTACTGCATGCTGAATTTCTTCAAAGTCTGGAGGTGGATATATGACTTGGGCTACTTCCTGCTGAACCCCTTCAATGTAAGCAGGGTGAATTCCAGATTCAGTAGTATTGTCATCATTACAAAGTGGTGGATAACCAAGAGTTGCTCTGATGCTATTGGTTATCCATTTATCATGATCTGAGCTTTCTTTGACTAATACTCTCTCCTCCTTTATGACTTCTCTTTACACATGGTCTCTCAGATCATCCTTGTGAAATCTTACCTGATCAGCTAGATAATTTATTCCTTCTCTATAGTAGGTCTTGAACTTCTACATTTGATCAGAGATTGCCTTTTGAGATGCCTGGATAGCGATTTGGACAACCACAAAATCCTCTTTGATTTGTTTGTCAAAATCAGACTTTACTATAACCATTTGTTCCTTGATAGCAGTTGCTTTACTCCCGAGATCTGTTAGAATAGTATTATGGGAGTCTTATAGATTTTGATTCATTCTGATTTGATTTTCCAGGACATAACTTTGTTTTATTGTAATGTCCTCTATTATAGTCTTGACCTCCTGTTGTTGCTTGGCCAAGTAGACTACAACATTACCTCCCTTTTGGAAGCAATCTATCATTTCCTTCTTGTTCAAGTTTACTTCAAACCTAATGGATTTGATATCCTGGGCCAAGTGGAATTGCAGATCTTTGTTGTTCTCATCCACATATTTTTCAAGAGCAATTCTCTGCTCATCCAACTTCAATTGCAGTTGCACTAAAAGTGAATTGAAGTCTACTACAGGAGCTGGTGTTTGTGGGGCAGACTTCAAGTCTTTCTTATAGCCTGAGCTCCTCTTCCTGAGCTCCACAAGTTTCCTTTTCTTTGCCCTGGAGTCTTCTTCTTCTTCAAAGGAATCAGATGATCTAGCTATGTCCACTGTTTCTTTTCATCTAGGGTCAAGGATTGGCATCTCCCCCTCAGTTCTTACTCCTTATAATTCATGAAATAGTTCTTCCAGTGTTACCTCTTATTGCATCTGAACTAGAGGAATAAATTCCTCAATCACAACTGGTGGCTCCCTCTGGAATTCAAAGTTTTCTTCCCTGTGTATTTCATTCTCAGGAACTTTGTGTTGCTCATGTTGATCAATGACATTCATGAGCACATCCTGTGCTTCATCTCAGTGCCTTTACCAGCTTGATTGATATCCTGTACTACCTTTATTATAGAGAGATTGGCTGTTTCACTGTCCAGTTCAGCTATTTGGACATTTGTATTTTGATCATTATCTCCCCTTGGAGTTAATATCACTTGTTGATCTAGAACTTGGATAGTCTCCCCCTGGAACTGATCCACAGAGATGTTGCTTTCAGGAACATTCTCCCCTGCAACTTATCATCAGTGCTAGGTTCTAGAGGAGAAGATTTCCTTGTCCTTTCTGGTCCTTCTTCATCTGAGCTGAATACAACTGTCTCCTCCGAATCACTGGATGATTCAGCTATCTTGGATGGAGATTTATTCTTCTGAACCGTCTTCATGTGTTTCTGAGGTGTAGAGATATCCTTAGACAACACTCTGTCCCACCTGAACAGTATTCTTAAGTCCATTCTCCTCATATGATTTATCTTAGTACCAGACTTCTGGGTCAGTGTTTCTGGAATACAAGTAGCCAGATAGAGGCTAAGTATTCGACCCAGATTGAGCTTCTTAATCCCTTCCTTAATTTTCTCAAACATAACTGCAGCCCAGTCAGTCTTTACTTTGAATATAATTCTGGTCATGAGACTAAACATATAGGCTGAGATCCTATCATGTCCTCCAGGTTTACATAATATTTCCTTTCCCAGAATTTCTGAAAGGAATTTCTCTTGGGAGTTCATTCCCTTCCGTATCATTACTGCTCCAATCTTGGTGTATGAAGATAAGCCACACCAGTTTAGTGCACTAGCTATCATCGATGAATCTAGTTCATCTTCTTGTTTGATTTTTGGAAGATGTTGGATCTTATACAGACGTTTGATTGTGACCTTGACCTTCCGTCCTTGAATAGTGGATTTGATTTTGGTGCCAGTTGAATCTAGAGAAGCATTCGAGTAGAACTCAAGAACTTCTTTCTTCCATATTCTGGTTGGTTCAGACACCAGATATTCTAATCTAGCCATTGTGATTAGATTAATTACCTCCTTGATTTCCTGATTCGCATCATCAAAAGCTTGTCAAACCAGCTCATAACCCTCGTTGATGTTCTTTTCCATCTTTGGCGCCATTGTTGTTCGTTCTAGATCGCACAGTTGACATGATTTTGCTCTCTCCTATTTATAGGATTCTAGGAAAAGGAAGATCAAAAGACGTGCCTAAACTTAGAATCTTATGTGTTGACACTTAGTTGTTTGTGTCGACACAGACTACTTAGGTCGCGATGGAGAATCTAAAGTCTCGACAGCGCTGTGTCGACACAGCCTTTTTTATGTCGACACAAAGTTTTATAGCTGTGTCGATACAGAGTTTTCTTTTGTTAACACAACTAGTTAATAGTGTCGACACATGCCTTGTTGTGTCGACACGGATTTTATATCTTAGCCAAAATTTACAGATTTTCTAGAAACCTAGAAATTCTATATACCTTTTGATTTTCT
This sequence comes from Platanthera zijinensis, assembly GCA_039513925.1. Taxonomy (NCBI): domain Eukaryota; kingdom Viridiplantae; phylum Streptophyta; class Magnoliopsida; order Asparagales; family Orchidaceae; genus Platanthera; species Platanthera zijinensis. Next base: position 131,232,487 of record CM077091.1, read on the forward strand.
TGATCTATCAGATTATTCCAGGTTCAACATACCTAATTTAATTTTAAAGAAATTGAATTTAGTTTCATAAAGAGGTTTTGTGAATATGTCAGCAATTTGATTATCAGTGTTAACAAATTCTAAACTTATGTCTTCTTTTTCAACATGATCTCTAATGAAATGAAACCTGATTTCTAAGTGCTTAGTTTCGCTATGTGAAACAGGATTTCTAGCAATAGATATGACACTAGTAGAATCACAATATAATGGAGTTCTACTTACCTTGATGTCATAGTCTTCAAGTTGATGTTGTATCCATAACAACTGAGCACAACAACTGTCTGCAGCTATATATTCTGACTCAGCAGTGGATGTATCCACACTTGTCTGCTTTTGCTGCTCCATGACACCAATCTTCCACCTAGGAACTGATATGTGCCCGTGGTGCTTTTCCTATCTTCTTTGCAGCTTGTAAAGTCTGCATCTGAATAACCTGTTAGCAGAAAATCTCTATTCTTAGGATACTAAAGGCCAAGATTTGATGTGCCCTTAAGATATCTCAAAATTCTCTTGAGAGCAGAATAATGAGATTCTTTTAGGCAAGCTTGATACCTAGCACAGACATATGTAGCATACATGATGTCTTGTCTACTAGCAGTCAAGTAAAGAAGAGAGCCAATTATCCCTCTATACAAAGACTCATATACAAGTTTTCCTGCCTCATATTTGCCTATAGGCATACTTGACCCCATTGGAGTTCTCATGGTGGAGGCTAACTCCATGCCATATTTCTTAATAAACTCCTTGGTGAACTTAGAATGGAATATGGACAAGCCATCATCAGTCTGTCTTACTTGGAGTCCCAAGAAGAATTTCAGCTCACTCATGCTGCTCATCTCAAACTTCCCTTGCATAAGTTTGGAAAACTTTCTACAAAGGTTGTTTTTAGTTGATCCAAAGATAATGTCATCAACATATATCTGGACTAGGATGATCTTGCCTTTTGATTCTCTTAGGAATAGAGTTTTGTCTATTTTCCCCCTTGAGAATTTGTTCTCAATGATAAAAGTAGACAGAGTTTCATACCAAGCCCTAGAGGCTTGTTTCAATCCATATAGAGCTTTCTTAAGCCTATAAACATAGTTAGAATAAAGAGGATCTACAAAACCTGAAGGTTGTTCAACATAAACTTTCTCTTTTAAGTCACCATTCAGAAATATTGACTTTACATCCATCTGGAATACCTTGAACCCTTGGTAAGCTGCATAGGCAAGGAATAACCTTATTGATTCCATCCTTGCCACTAGGGTAAATGTCTGGTCAAAGTCTATTCCTTCTTCCTACATGTAGCCTTTTGCTACCAGTCTGGCTTTGTTCTTGAATATAATATCATTTTCATCTAACTTGTTCTTGTAGATCCACTTAGTCCCTATGACATTGTGATTCTTTGATTTAGGAACCAACTTACAGACTTTACATCTTTTGAATTGATTCAGCTCTTCCTGCATGACATTAATCCAATTTGGGTCTTGTATGACCTCTTCAAATTTCTTGGGTTCCATCTGGGATAGGAAGCTTGAGCATTGAACTGTGTTCATGCTTTTGCTTCTGGTCATAACACCATGTCTTATATCACCAATGATTTGGTGTGCTGGATGATCCCTTAGATGTCTAATTATTAGAGGCAATCTATCCATATCTTAATTTTCTTCATTCTCCCCATCTTCATCATCAGTTTGTGGGTCTTGTACTCTACCTGGACATCATCCATCATTTTCCTAATCCTGTCTTGTAGGTTGGTCTTCACTGATGGTTAGCTTGTCCATCTTTTCCTTCAAACCTGTTGAGCTAGAAGAAGTGTTAGACATCTCACATTTGATTAGCTTAGATTCATCAAAGACTATATGAACAGATTCTTCTACAACTTGAGTAGTCAAGTTGTAGATCCTGTATGCCTTACTATTATTGTTGTACCCAACAAATATCCATTCTTGAGACTTGGCAGCAAACTTAGTTAAATAAGACTTGTCATTATTAAGTATATAACACTTGCTACCAAAGATCCTAAAGTAGGATAAGTTTGGTTTTCTGCCCTTTAGAATCTCATAGGGAGTCTTCTTGTGGCTTTTGTTAATGGAAGCTTTATTGAGAACATGACAAGCAGTGTTTACTGCCTCAGCCCAGAAATATTCTGGGAGAGATGTGTCACTTAGTAGTGTTCTACCAGCCTTAATAAGTGTTCTATTTTTTCCTTTCAGCAATTCCATTTTGCTGGGGAGTTCTTGGTGACAAAAATTCTTGATGAATCCCAAGTTCTTCGCAGAACTTTGTCATGCATTTAGACTGAAACTCAGTCCCATGATCACTTCTAATCTTAACCATAGAACTGTTGAGTTCATTCTGTATTTGCTTAACAAATGTTTGGAAGATAGTTGGGGCTTCAGATTTCTTACTCAGAAAGAATACCCAGGAAAATCTGGAAAAGTCATCAACAACCACAAAGATATAGACTTTCCTACCTAGACTATGAACTCGCATAGGACCAAATAAATCCATATGCAGGAGGTATAAATACCTCACTGAATCTTTGATATCAAGACTTTGGAAAGAGGTCTTGGTCTTTTTTCCCTTTTGGCAAGCTGAACATACACCCTCCTTGATGCACTTGACCTGAGGACCATTCCTCACTAACTCTTTACTAAAGAGTTGACATATAGTCTTGTAGTTAAGGTGAGCTAGCCTCTTGTGCCATTTGACACAATGAGAAGCTTTCTCATCTACAACTAGGCAAACAGGAGAATCTTTATTCTCACACACAAAATTTAGATAATAGACATTTCCTTTTCTATAGCTTGTCAAGATAACCTCTTGGTCACTTGACCTTCTAATATGACACCCATTCTTAATAAAAGAAGTGTCATAACCAAGATCACTTAGTTGACTTATGCTTATTAGGTTATGTTTTAAACCTTTCACATAAGCCACTTGAGTGATAGTGATTGAGCTATTAGAAATTTTACCAAAACCTTTGATTACTCCCTTTTCTGATCAACCAAAGATAACTTTGGGTCCATCCATTGTGGGAGTAAAGTCCTTTAGCATACTTCTAGTTCCAGTCTTGTGCCTGGAACATCCACTGTCCAAGTACCTATTGGGGTATGGTCACTTGGACTCACCCTGCATCAAATAATATTACCTAACCTTAGAGCCCCAATAGTTATTGGGTCCTAGGTTCAGGTTAGATTGAAATTTGACATGCTTTCCTGCAGCCTTCTTGACAGGTAAGATAGCATTTTTTTGGACACTAGTATTGTGCCAATAATCAATGGCATAGTGACCCACTTTGCCACAACACTAGCACTCATATCTGTTGTATCTTCTTTTAAGTACAGGCTTAACATCATTGCTGCCAACAATCCTCAATTCTGTTGGAACAACGGTCTTTTTATTAAGTACTGGGGCTGGTGCATCAAACACTAATGATTCCTGAAGAACATGGTGTGTTTGCTCATGGGCTTCCCTATTAACATTTACACCCTTGCCATCCTGATCACCATGCTTACAATGACTATGTGTGATGTCATGGTCATACCTGTTAGTAGGTTGCATCACTTTCCTGAAAGGAATAGGGGGTTTGGAAGCTAGTAGCTGAACTGGGGCTTTGCCTTTCCTTTTGGAATTAGCTGCCCTTGTTCTTCCCTTGAAGCCTAATCCTTTCTTACCCTTTTGGGCAATGAAGTTATAAATTAAGGGTAAGACTGACTTTGTCTTTGAGAATTTAGCCACAAGATCCCTCTCTCGTTTAAGTCTGACTTCAAGACTCTTGATGTGATCATTTTTGAAGATAATTATTTCCATCTGAATAATCATGATTTTTTTCAGTTGACTTACTTCCTTCAATTTCAGATCCAACACTTTTGCTAATTCTGAAGCATCTAACTTGAAAGAGGCAATTTCCTTAGCCTGCTTTTTGGCAAGGATTCTGCTTTTCTTAAAAGCTTAAAATAGATCACCATACTTATCAATTAGTTGATCCACATCCCCTTCAGATTCAGAATCATCCTCAACTCTTGATGCTGATGCTTCTGATTTTGGTCCAGTATAATAATCAGAAACTGAAGATAGATTGTATACCTTACTAGGACCAGGCTGATCCTGGAACTGATCTTCCTCAGACAGAGCCATCAGCCCTCTACAATGATGATCTTCAATCCCATTTATAGAGTCCAGCATTTGCAAGAATTCAGTCTCTATAGAATCCTCTTTAGTTGTGAACAGTCCAATATAGGCTTCAGCTTCAGCCTCTTCTCTAGATTCTGATGACGAGGAGTCAGTCCAACTCTTCTACTTCTTGGCAACAAAAGATCTCTCCTTCTTGCCCTTATTTTGTTGCTTCTTATTGTCATTAGATTCCTTTCTTTTATCAGGGCAGTCAGCTATGACATGTCCAGGCCTGTTACAACAATAGCAAAAAAACTTAGAAGAAGTTAGTTTGCTTGGTTTAGTGACATACCTGTCTTCCTTAGAAGATTTCTTCTTATGGTAGTAGTCATCCTTGGAATGAGAGTAGGATGGCTTTGTTCTCCATTGTTTTTTTCATGAATCTTTGGAATTGCTTTATGAAGATAGCAAAGTCTTCATTAGAATTGGGGCTGTCTGATGTGTTGTCGTCAGAATTATGTAAGTTAACTTCAACAGCTTTCCTAGGAGGAGATGGAGACTTCCTCCTGTCCTTCTTTGTGGCTTCAACCTTGAAGGCCATAGATTTCTCTTTGTACTCAGACCTATTGTTTTTCTCCTCCTCCTTTCTGGCCATAAGCTGCATCTCATATGATAACAATTTTCCAAATAGGGTTGGAGGAGATGTATTTGCAAGTTTGGCCACTTCCCTGATGGCATATATCTTGGTATCCCAGTCCTTGGTTAGTGATCTGAGAAACTTATCATTGCGCTCATATGTGCTGAAGACTCTTCCATAGGTCATCAACTCATTAACTATTTTGAAAAACTTCTCATAACACTCAGTTATGTTATCTGTTTTGGTTTGTCTAAAACTTTCATATTCTTAATTTAGCATAGACTTTTTATCTTCTCTTACTTCTTCTGTCCCCTCCATGTAGACAATCAAAGTGTCCCACATCTCCTTGGAGGTTTTGCAATGAACCAAGTTTTGGAAAGTTGAGTCATCTACAGCACTAACTATTATGTTCTGTGCTCTCTTATCCATAGTGTCTAAGATGATCTCATCCTTAGTCATTTCAGAGTAACTTTTTGGAGTCTTGAGGTTGGCATTAAGAACTAAAATGTTCATAGGAATGAATGACCCTTCTTGAACTGTGATATAGATTCTTGGGTCAGATGCTTCCATGAATAATCTTACTCTCTCTTTCCATATGTCAAAGATTTCCTTTCTATATATGGAAATCTTCATGGATCCAAGTTTCTTGTGATTTTCACCTAAACCAATTTTGGCTAACTGATAAGTTGCCTTGGAGATTAACTCAGACTGTTGAGTCTATTCTTGAGGAACCTCCCTCTGATACCACTTGAAAGAATTGGTTTCAAGATACCCTAAACACCTAGAGGGGGGGGGGGGTGAATAGGTTCAATTCCAATTTTAATTAGGCAGATAAAATATATCTCAGTTAAACAAACTATGATACAACTATCATAACATAGATCAAATCAAACACAACCAACACAGCATACACACAGATTTATAGTGGTTCCCCAAGAGATGGGTACATCCACTTTCCCCCTTCGCCTATCTAGCAGTATAATATATTCGGCCGAACTCCCTTCTTTCTTCTCAGATCCTCAGATCTTACAACTCAGAACCAAGATTGGTTCCTACAGCTCAGACTTCAGCAAGTCCTACAACTCAGATTCTTTCAGAGAATCCTACCTCAGAGCGAGTCCACACTCCTACACTCAGGCCAGCAAGCCCTACCTCAGCCCTTATAACCAGGCCTATAACTCAGATCACAAAGATCCTACCTCAGATCTATAAAAGATCTTACAGAATTGATTGAGAGAATGATTATTTTTTCACCCGAAAAGAAAGAGAAATGGATGAAGACTTCTTGATCAGATCTGAAATGAACTGACTACTTGAGATCCAACCTGTCTTAGCTTCTTCAAAGCTTCTTGAATCTGAACAAAGTAAGGTTGATCTTCTTGAAAAGTTGGAGTCGATCCACAATCCAGCTCTTCTCTTCTTTCAAATGTGATTCTGAATTGTTTTTACAGACTTGTTCTGGATCTGCCTTCTTTTTAAACAATGACTTGTTGATTTCAGGATGAACCAGCTACCCAGTCCCTCTCTCTATTTTTTTGATAGAACAGGTCTTTAAATAGATCCCATCTGAGGTTACCGGCTGATCCGGTTCCTAACTGCCTTCTGACAACTCTGACAGATTTGTCAGTTATGACAGCTATCAAGTCTTCACTCTTGACATCTGATACTTCGTCACTTTTATCTCAGCAGAAAGTGTCGAGATAAAACTTCATATATGTCTACACAAATGGAATATATGTCGACACAATTCTTGATGATGTCGATACAGCTCATAGAATATTGACACAACTCTTCTTTATCTTCTCGACACAGCTTCTGTAGAATGTGTCGACAAAAGTCTAGTGTGTCGACACAATCTGCTTCCAGTCTCGACATAGTTGGTGTCGACAGAATTCTTAAGTATGTCAACACAAGTCCTGTGTGTCGACACAATTGCTGCAGACTAAATTTTTGTGTGTCGACACAAGTCCTGTGTGTCGACACAATCTGGCTCCTGGTGTCGACACATTTCCTTCACAAGTATCGACACTTGTACTTAGAATATTATTTTTTGCATTTCTTTAACCTGCACATTGAAACTCCACATCCCATCAAATACACAATGATGTATATCATTGAGTTAAGTGAGGCTTCCACAAATCAGGTACACAGTTTTCAATGTACCCAACAACGATCTCGCTGGAAAATCACAGAGTTCTCTCTTGTCTCTAGAGTTTCTTGGCTTGAAATGAAGGTCCGGTGGCCTATTTATAAATTTTTGGAGGGGTGCGTTAGTAATTACGTCGATGAGTAATTTGTACTAGCGAAATACGTTGCTCCATTTTGATCATGCGGACTACCATTTTTGCCAAAATGACAAGAGTGCCGCCTTCCTCGGGGGAAGTTCGGGCGGCTCGGGCAGGGTTCCCGGAGGCATTGGCGGTGGTCAGAGGCGACCAACGGTGCAGGGGGTGGCCGGGGCTCACCGGCGGCATTGAGGTTGCCGCCGGCTTGCAGGATACCGGCAGTGCATGGGTGCAGCGCCCGCACAGTGCGCGGCCTGGAGGCCGCGCGAGTGCGCGGCCTGACAGCCACGTAGATTGCCCATGAGCGGCCATGTTGTGTGCGTAGGCCAGGCATGCACAAGTTGCGCACGCACACCCCACGCGTATACTGCATGCATAGGGCGCGACCACGCACGCTTAAACGTGGGCCGGCACGCCTTTCTGGTCTCCTCGGGTGCTTGCGATTCTTGACGTGCCATCGGTCCGGTCGGGCCATTTTGTACTTGGATCGGACCAGCTCAGAAATTTCATGGGGGGCCCTATCAAATGCCACCAAATTTTTGTGTGTTAGGAACTGCGAAACAATGAGCGTGAGAATTTCTAGAATCCTCCGGGATGATCCAGTAGTTAAAAGATTACCTGACATATTCTGCGAGATGTTGGTCAGAGATTGAGACTTGTTCATTTCTTGTTTTGAGACAGGAAAATCCTTCAAAATATTTTTGCCTATTTGGTCGCCTTCTATTGCGGTTACTATCTTGAGACCTATAAAATAGAGGGGTCTTGAGCGTCGCTCACTTGCTCGCATTTTGAGTAGGGATGGCAGAGGACTTATTTCGGTGATTGTTGGGAGAACTAGGATTCGTCCGAGCGGAAGTGGCAAAGAGCTCTTTCTTACTTGGCCTTAGGAGAACCGTGGTTCGTCCCAGTGAAGGTGGCGAAGGGCATTTGCCCGTTCGCATTTTAGGAGAATTGAGGTTAGTTTGAGAGGATGTGGAGAAGAACCTTTATTTGCTTGCGCCTTAGGAGAACCGGGGTCTATCCGGGTGGAGGTGGAGAAGAAATTTTGTTTGCTTGCGACTCAGGAGAACCGGGGTTCTTCCAAGTGAAGGTGTTGATAAACCTTTGTTCATCTCGCCTAGGAGTACAAGGGTCCGTCTGGGTGGAGGTGGCGAAGAATCTTTTTTTGTTAACGACTCAGGATAACTGGGGATTGTCTAAAAAAAGTGAAGGTGTAGATGAACTTTTGTTCATCTCACCTGGGAGTACCGGGATCCATCCGGGTGGAGGAGGCGAATAACCCTTGTTCGTTCGCGCCTCAGGAGAACCTGGGTTCATCCAAGTGAAGGTGTAGATGAACCTTTGTTCATCTATACTAGGGGGGCGACGTCCGTCCGGGTGGAGGTGGTTAAGAACTTTTGTTCATTCGCGGCTCAAGAGAATCGGGGTTCGTCCAAGTAAAGGTGCACATAAACCTTTGTCCATCTCGCCTGGGAGGTGCAAACAAACCTTTGTTCGTCTTGTCTGGGAGGACTGGGGTCCGTCCGGGAGGTATAGAAAGGCTTTCTCCAGTCTCTCCTAGGAGGTGCAAAAAGGCTTTCACCAGTCTCGCCCAGGATGTGTAGAAAGGCTTTCACTAGTCTCGCTTGAGAGGTGTAGAAAGGTTTTCGCTAATTTTGCTTGGGACTTGCAGCTAGATTCAAACAAGGTGGATTGTATTGATGTTGAAGAATATACAATGATGGGGTTCCCCAACCGTCCGCCATACTTTGGTTTATTAGTAGAAGAGGTGCAGGTTCTGCACATTCTAAGTCTGGGGGAGTGTTTTTTCATTCTTAGTTCTCAGTTTGTAAGTTCCGGGCCTTACTACTGTCGTGACGATGAAGGGACCTTCCCAAGTCGGAGAGAGTTGTCCTTTTGAGGCTCTTTCCCTGCTGCTTCAAGGTTTCAGAGAATGAGGTCGCCGATGCGGATGGGTTTTGACTTTACCCTCATGTCGTAGAAGTGTGCCATGCGCCCCTAGTACGTGGTGATCCTTTGTGTTGTTTCATCTCTGACTTCCTGGACCAAGTCTAGGTTTCCCCTCAGGAGGTCTTCGTTCTCCGTTGGGTAAAATATTTGGAAGCGAGGACTTGGGGCCCCGATGTCTATATGTATGACCGCTTCTGATCCGTAGCAGAGGTTGAAGGGTGTTTTCCCGGTGGGCATCCTTGTCGTTGTCCGGTAAGCCCATGGGATATTGGGGGAGGGCATCTACCCATTGCCCCTAGGCTTCTTGAAGGATGGTCTTCAGGCTTTTTTGGATGGTGCGGCTGGTGAATTAAGTTTGCCCATTGGCTTGGGGATGCGCCACGGCTGTATGACAGAGCTCTATCTTCAGGTCCTCACATATTTTGGTGAAGGCCTTTCCGGTGAACTGTGTCCCATTATCAACGATGATAGTGGTGGGGATGCCAAGAGATAAACGATGTTTTTTCCAAATGAATCATGTCGCGTTCTCCTCGGTAATCTTGGCCAATTGTTCTGTCTCGACCCATTTTGTAAAGTAGTAAACAACCAGAATGATGAAATTCCTCTGCCCGGAGGCTAGCATAAATGGGCCGAGTAGGTCAATTCTTAATTGGGCGAATGGCCACGTGCTCCGGAGCGGGTTGAGCCCGGCGGGAGGTTGATGTGGGATGTTGGAATGGAATTGTCAGCTTTCGCATTTCCGAGTGAAGTCTATGGCGACCATCAATGTGGCCAGTAGAAGCCTTGCCACAGGAATTTTAGGGCCAAAGCCTTTCGTCCCAAGTGCTCGCTGCATATGCCTTCGTGCACCATCATAAAGTGTAGTCGGCATTGGCGAGGCATAAGCATTTTAGGTACGGTCCGTAGAACGAGCGTTTGTAGAGTTTGTCAGCGATGAGAGAGAATGAGACTGCGCGCATTCGAAGCCGTCTTTCCTCTACAGGTTCTGCCGATAATTGGCCACTTTTGAGGTAGGTGATGATGGGGTCCATCCAGCAGGGCTCCCCTTCCGTGACGGTGCAAATCACCCAGAGGCTCGAGATACTAGGAACGAGTAAATTCTCGATTCGTAGGCGCCGAGTTTGGTATCCTGTGGTGGAGTTGGCGAGCTTGGACAGTTCGTCTGCCCTGACATTCTGTTCTTGAGTAACGTGGAGGATCTGATGAGATTTGATTTTCCTGAGGAGGGTCTTGGCCAGCTAGAGGTATTGCGCAAGCTGTTCATTTTTTTGCCTCGTAGCCCCCCTAAAATCGCGAGACCTCTAGCTGAGAGTCGGTGTTAATAATCAAGTTTTTATCCCACAATCGATCACTAGGCGGAGGCCCAATATCAGGGCTTCGTGCTCCGCAATGTTGTTTGTGGCAGGAAATTTCAGCGAGAGCCCGTACTTAAGTGTAGCCCCCTCGAGGCCTATTAGTAGCAATCCTGCACCTGCAGTGCCTGAGGCTCCATTGATGTGGTCCACGACATTGGAGACGGGTTGACGGAGCAAGGGGTCTCTTCTGGCGGGAGTGTTCATTCTACTACGAAGTCTGCCAGGATGTGGGACTTGATCACACGCTTTGGCAATAATTGGATGTCGAACTCCCCCAACTCCACCACCTATTTGACTAGCCTTCCTGACACCTCGTGGATTTACAGGATCGCCCGAAGTGGTACTGTGTGAGTACTTTGACAGTGTGGGCTTGAAAGTATAAGCGGAGCTTTCTGGTCGAGTATACCGGCGCTAGGACTGTTTTGTCTATCGCTGGATACCTTCTTTCGGTATTGTACAAGACCTTGCTGAGATAGTAGACCGGGAACTGGATCCCCCTTCGTCCTTTACCAGGACCGAGCTGAGCGCGTGCAACGAGAATGTAAGGTATATGAAGAGGGATTCTCCTTCGACGAGCTTAGAAAGCAGTGGGGGAGTGGCCAGATACTACTTGAGGTGCTCTAAGACAGCTTGACACTTGTCCATCCACTGAAAACCAGCATGGTGAGTTCTTCGAAGCGCTTTGAAGAAGGGGAGGTATTTTTCCCCTATCCGAGTCAGTAAGCGAGAAAGTGTGATTATTCTCCTGTTGAGGCATTGGACCTCCTTGACATTGCACGGGGCCAACATGTCTTCCAATGCCTTGATCTAGTTAGAGTTGGCCTCTATCCCCCGTTGTGTTACCATAAAGCCCAGGAACTTTCCTGCGGTGACCCCGAACGCGCACTTGGTGGGGTTCAAGGGAAGCTAGAAACAACAGAGGAGTTGGAAGCATTTGTTGAAGTCTTCTAGGTGACGACCTCGCCGAATGCTTTTGACCAGCATGTCATCGACATAAATTTTCATGGACCACCTGATTAGGCTTTTGAATACGTGATTCATTAACCTTTGGTAGGTAGCCCCGACATTTTTTTAGCCCGAACGACATTATTTGTAGCAGTACACTCCTTTGATCGTGCAAAAAGCGGTGTGCTCTTCATCTGTAGGTGTCCATGAAACTGAGAAGTTCGTGCCCGGCGGTCGCGTCCACGAGCTGATCGATGCGGTGGAGGGTGTTGGAACCAACAAAGTCGGCTCCACCTAAAGCTCGAAACTACAGGGGCAGCTCGTGCTTACTCCCTTGGGATCACGCTCAAGGCGAAGAACTAGACCGGGAGCTTCAGTGCGGAGGTCCCACCTCTTACCCGGAAGAGACTAACTACAGCTCTTCCCCTCCCTAGCCAATACTGAGCTAGGTGCCTTAGAAGAGAGAGGAGTCAAGAAAGCTTGCTTTTCTAAGGCACCTTACCGGTCTATTTATAGGCCTTTGAACTGGAACTGCAAATAACTAAACTAATCCATCCTGAAATTACCGGAATGCCCCCGGCTAGGTCTGCCAACAGCCGAACTCCGCTGTCCTAAAAGGCTAATTGCAGACCACCTAGGGTAAAAGAGTAAAAATACCCCTGGGACCCAAAAGGTGGGCCAGGCCCTACCTGAAATGGCCCTGAACCAAGATGGCCCCTCTCTCCGGGTACCTCTTGCTAGGGTCCTCTCGCCAGGCTGGAGCCTCTCGCCTGGGCCCTCTCGCCTCGCCCGGAGCCTCTCACCTGGGCCCACTCGCTGGGGCCCTTTCTCTCGCCTGGGCCCTCTCGCCAGGCTGCGAGCCCGAGGTTGTACACAATCCCCGCTCTTTTTGAGGTTGGCACAAGCTCGGAAAGATAGTTCAACCGAGGCTCGCGATGGTACAGTTAATTTGTTGAGGGAATCTTTTGGTGGGCCCCTTGCCTAGTCTATAAATATGGAAAATCCCTCCCCATGAGGGGGTGCTTTCTTTCTTTCCTCCCTTCTTAACATCGGCCTACATGCCTCTCAGCCAAAATGTCCGGGACCGCATCGCAGCCGTGCGCCAGCGGAACAAGGCGACGGCGGCGAGTCTGAACAAGATCCCCGCACGCGCTCCTTCTTTGTCCCCTCCATCCAAGTCTCCTCCTGAAAAGATGAAAACTCCTGACCCTCACCTCCTATCCGCGGAACCTTCTCGCATTTCTCTAAAGGAGCCGACGCTCCCTGCCCCCGTTAGTCTCAAAGGGAAAGAGGTACGCCCTTCCAACCCGCTGCGATTTGCTGCTCCTACATACTTTCTATTCGCTGCTCCTTCTCAGAAAGCTTTGGAGGCTCCTCAGCGCCCGGAGACCATTCGCATCAACATTTCGGAGCTTCCTTCCAGGCGCCTCTCGCCCCAGGACTCCACTCCCCTCTCTACCCCTGTAACGAGGAGGGATGATCCTTCTACTGCCTCGGACCACACTCGCCGATCCGGTAAGAGGTTATTCCTATGACCTGCTCTATGCTTTTTTTGCCGCTTCTCTCCGTCGCTCTTAGTCTTTTTGGCCTTCCTTTAGGTGTGGGTGGAGAACCTGTCGAGGACGCCCTGGCCGTAGACTCGCCGGCCGAGGATCATCCTGGGCGACTAGCCCCCTCACCTCTCCCGCCGATAGATGAGATTGACGATTATCTAGGCGACCCCACGGACCCCATAGAGATGAAGCGAAAGGTGGCCGAGATGCTGCGAAAACACGCGTGGCTCATCCAGGCACTGGAAAAAGGAAAACAAGCCGCGGACCACCGGATTGATTGGCTAGAGATGGAGTGTGCTCGTTTGTCCTCCGAGGTTGATGTCGACATGAAGGAGGACCAGACTGACCATTTGTCGATTCTGAACGACGTCGACCAACAGCTTTGTCTCGCCCGGCGTGGTGTTGAGGCTGCTCGCGCCTACCACCTCCCCCGTCGCCCCCCCCCCCTGCGTGAGAGGCCGCAGAGGACGATGGAGGTGGGACAAGAACTGATGGGGGCTTCTCGCTTCTCGCTTCTCGCCTCTTAGCCTTTCATTTGTAATATAATGTTACTCTACATAGAGTCAGCTGCGCGCTCTTTGAACTCGCCACCCGCTTAATGCGGGATTATCTTGTTAATTTTTATAATTCGCCTGCATAATTGACGTGACTGCTTATTTTATGTTAACTTTTATTCGCCCTTATTAATCCCAATCATTAGTTTTACCTGTCTGCCTCACCGTCTTTTCACTGTTTTCTCGAGATGACCGCCCACTTGGGGTCCCATTGCCCGAGGTGTAGAAAAGCGAGGAGTCGGCCGACTTTTTGATTTATCCGTCATGCCTTCTCTTGCTCGTAACTCCCTACCTAGGAAAGCTATAAATACCCCCCCCCCTACCAGGGTAGGAAGTGTGCTTCCTTAGACCTCCGCCCGCGACTCCCCCTCTTACTGCAGCTCGTCTCGCGCTCCGACTCCTCGCGCTATCTCGCTGATCCCTCACTCGCCCACCTCCCCCCCCCTCTTTGACTCGCGCATACCATGGTGAAAAAGAGGTCTGAGGAGAGTGAGGGGCGCAGCCGTTGCGGGAAGAGGTTTACCGACCATGACTTCCCCCCTGGTCGTCTATCCGCCGATGACTACGAGGCCTTCCGGAGCGACTATCTGCCGAAAGGTTATGAGTCACGCCCTCCCCGAGTTGGCGAGAGCGTGAATACTTTTTACCCGGGAGAGCTCGCCATCCCTATTTCTCATTTTGAGGCGGGGCTCCGACTTCCCTTCTGGCCGGAGGTGAAGCAGGTTCTAAAATACTTCGGCGTTGTGCCCGCCCAGTTGAACCCGAATGCTATCTCGGTCATTATCGCGTTTGCGTGCTACATGCGGAGGGAGAGGATAGAGTTCAGTCTCACCATCTTCCGTAAGATGTTCGTGTACCACGCCAACCAGGACGGGGTGTCCTTCTTCACTAGGCTAAACCTGAAGGTGTGCGAGACACCCAATAAAAATCACCACTGGCTGACTCGCTTTGTATTCGTCTGTGGAAATCTGGGTGGCGTCCCTCTCACGCCTGCCTCGCCCGCGAAAACCTTCTACACTTCTCCGCAGGTTGGCGGTACGGACATGCTCCTTTGTGGATACCTCGTAGGGAAGAACTTCGAGGTCCGATATTTGAGAAGGGGGCTCGCCTCCTTGCCCCCTGTGCTCCCTGGAGAAGGTATGTTTGTCCTCTCGCCATTCCCCCACCTCCAATCCTTTCCTCTCGCGGGGGCTCTTCACCTGACATGCGCTTTTTCCAGGAGAGAGGAATGTTCCGGTGCACCCTCCTTATCGAAGCAACATCAAGCCCTCCCCAGACGTGGCTCTCGCTAGTATGGCGGCCGAGGCGGCCAGAGATTCGCTGGCACCTCCTCCCCAAAAGAGGAGGGTCGAGGACCCGGTTCCCTCTCGCCTCAGTCCTTCAAAGAAAATAAAAATTAAGCTGAAGAAGTCTGTCTCCTTTCCCCTCGGGAAAGGCAAGGCTCCTGCGGATACTGCGGCGACGTCGGGATCGTTGAGTCCCATATCTGTGGGATCTCAGTCTCCCCACTCGCCTCCCCTGACCTCTCCTCACAGGGCTATCTCGCTCCCCGATGAGGCAGCCCCTTTTGCACCCCCAGCGAGCTCTTCTCACCCTGCTCCCCGATCCCCCACTCGCGAGGGGGCTTCTCACTTTCCTCCGTCGTCTGCCCACCTCAACTTCAATATGGGGCCGTCCGTTCCCGACGGCTCCAATGACCCCTCTCTCATCTGGGACAAAGGGTCATACAGGGTCTCTGTCTCCACCCTCCTCCCATCTTGGAGAGAGCAAATCGAACCCACCGCACACGCCTTCTCCCTAGGCTTCGGCCTCTATGGAGGTCTCAACCCCGACTCGCTCGATACGGCCACTACGCGAGACCTGGTCCTGAGGACGGCTCACTCGCAGCTGCGTACTTTGGAGCTGTCACACCGCCTCATCCATAACACTCGGAGCTAGAAGGAGATAAACGCCAAACTGGCGGCCGAGTGCGAGAAGTCTGGGGATCTTGCCAAACGGCTAGAGGTGTCCGAGAGTCTTCTCGCAAAGGCCAGCGGCGGAGTGGTGAGTTGGTACCCAGCCCACATTTTCAAGCATTTTCCCTGTCACTTTTTAACACCCTTTTCCTTTCCTTGCAGGATGCCGAGACGGCTGAGAGATTACGCTCGCGAGTGGAGGGGCTGGAGGCAGAAGTGAAAGAGCTGAAGGCGGAGAATGCCCGGCTCAAAGAGGCTCCCCTTTCCCGTCCGCAGGTCCCTCTACCTCTTCCCGCGCATTACACTCACGACGACATCGAAGAGCTCTGCCGGGATGCCAACATAAGGACCACCGAGCTCATCCTGAAGATGATGCGAGAACTGGGCGTTGTAAAGGATGATTGTGAGGACATCACCGCCCGAGATCTCGTGCCCGAGATTTACGGAGAGGACGAGGATCCTTCGGCGAGCGAGAGGGGCTAGGACCCCCCCCCCTTTTTTTGTGTTATGACTATAATGTACTTTCTGCTTCGTAGGCGTACTGTATTTAAACTCTGTTGTGATCTATGTTTATATTTTTTTGCTCGCGCCTAGCCTCTTTCCTCTTCTTTTCTTTTTCTTCTTATTTGGATTGCCTGAGGGGTCCTTAAGATCGTCGGCGGCGAGAGAGAGCTGCCTTTTCTCTCGCCCGACTATTATCGGTGGACCTGGCCCATGGGGTGAGCTGGTGAGCCTTCCCCACTTCTGCGAGTGGAAGGACTCCTTTCGCCCCTCTCGCCTCTCTGGACGGCCCCTCTCGGCGCGAGTGGGCCGGGAAGGTTGACCATCCCCCCTGCCCCTTTTTTTCTTTTTTCTTTTTATGCAATGAATCTTCTTGAAACACCCCTTCTTTTCCAAGGGGAATAGGCTTTTCTGATTAATCGACCTCTGCTGCCCCTATCCAGTACTAAAACGAAAACAAAAACCCTTGTCTACGAAGGGCCATAGAATGCCGAGTCCCCTTTCCTCTTTCTCCTCCAACCACTGAGTACGCCTACAGCCCTGCCAGCTTGATGGAAGCCTGGTCAGCGGGTCTGCTCAGGGTCTCCTCTCCTCTTTCTCCTCCAACCACCGAGTGAGCCTACATCCCTGCCAGCTTGATGGGAGCCTGGTCAGCGGGTCTGCTCGGGGTCTCCTCTCCTCTTTCTCCTCCAACCACCGAGTGAGCCTACAGCCCTGCCAGCTGGATGGGAGCCTGGTCAGCGGGTCTGCTCGGGATCTCCTCTCCTCTTTCTCCTCCAACCACCGAGTGAGCCTACAGCCCTGCCAGCTTGATGGGAGCCTGGTCAGCGGGTCTGCTCGGGGTCTCCTCTCCTCTTTCTCCTTCAACCACCGAGTGAGCCTACAGCCCTGCCAGCTTGATGGGAGCCTGGTCAGCGGGTCTGCTCGGGGTCTCCTCTCCTCTTTCTCCTCCAACCACCGAGTGAGCCAACAGCCCTGCCATCTGGATGGGAGCCTAGTCAGCGGGTCTGCTCGGGGTCTCCTCTCCTCTTTCTCCTCCAACCACTGAGTGAGCCTATAGCCCTACCAGCTTGATGGGAGCCTGGTCAGCAGGTCTGCTCGGGTCTCCTCTCCTCTTTCTCTTCCAACCACCGAGTGAGCTTACAACCCTGCCAGCTTGATGGGAGCCTGGTCAGCGGGTCTGCTCGGGGTCTCCTCTCCTCTTTCTCCTCCAACCACCGAGTGAGCCTACAGCCCTGCCAGCTTGATGGGAGCCTGGTCAGCGGGTCTGCTCGGAGTCTCCTCTCCTCTTTCTCCTCCAACCACCGAGTGAGCCTACAGCCCTGCCAGCTTGATGGGAGCCTGGTCAGCGGGTCTGCTCGGGGTCTCCTCTCCTCTTTCTCCTCCAACCACCGAGTGAGCCTACAGCCCTGCCAGCTGGATGGGAGCCTGGTCAGCGGGTCTGCTCGGGGTCTCCTCTCCTCTTTCTCCTCCAACCACCGAGTGAGCCTACAGCCCTGCCAGCTTGATGGGAGCCTGGTCAGCGGGTCTGCTCGGGGTCTCCTCTCCTCTTTCTCCTCCAACCACCGAGTGAGCCTACAGCCCTGCCAGCTTGATAGGAGCCTGGTCAGCGGGTCTGCTCGGGGTCTCCTCTCCTTGCTTCTGAAGAAGAACGCCCTGAGGTGTAGTGTTAGGAAATCATGGCACATTCAAAAGGGAGGATCATTAACAATATGTTCAAGTAAATTCAGAAGAAATTTATCATTACGGATAGAAACGTTTCAGATCATCGCCACTGCGGGCGCGATCTAGAGGTATCCCGTCCACATCCTGGAGGTGATACCCCCTGACTTCAAGACTTCTTTTATTATGAAAGGACCCTCCCAATTGGGGTTGAGCTTCCCCACCGAGGCTCCCCTTCCTGCGGCATCTACCTTCTTGAGGACCAAATCTCCCTTTTGAAACTGCTTGATTCGGATGTGTTTATCAAAATACCGGGACATCTGGCGCTTGACCTCCTCCTGACGGATCGCTGCTAGCTCCCTGAGCTCTTCCACGAGGTCGAGAGAAAGCCTCTGCTCCTCTCCATTGTCGGTCTGCCACCTTTCATCCCCCTCTCTTACTGCTGTGATCCTGGGAGATTCAACCTCAAATTCCACAGGTATGGCGGCCTCGGAGCCATGAGAGAGCTTGAAAGGCGTCTCTCCTATAGTCGTATTCGGTGTAGTTCGCAGAGCCCACAGGACGGAGGGGAGTTGTTCCACCCAGCTTCCCCTTAAGTTCTCCACTTTCTTCTTCAGGAGGTTCACTATGATCTTGTTTGCTACTTCTACCTTCCCGTTGCTTCGTGGGTGATGAACCGAGGCGAATCGAAGGTCTATGCCGAGCTGTACACAAAAATCCACAAACTCCTGGCTAGCGAATTGCGGCCCGTTGTCGGTGACTATGGCTAAAGGGAGCCCGTGCCGGCAAATAATCTCTCCCCATACAAAATTCTTTACCACTCGTGAGGTCACCTTCGCCAAAGCCTTTACTTCCAGCCATTTTGAGAAATAATCTATCATGACCAGTAGGAACCTCCTCTGACCACTGGCTTGAGGAAACGGTCCTACCAGATCCATCCCCCATATGGCGAAGGGCCAAGGGGAGGTGATCGTTCGCAGCCTCTGCGCCGGAAGAAGCTGCAAGGGAGCAAACTTCTGGCACTTTCTACACCTTTTAGCGAGCTCCTCCGCGTCTCTTCGCAGGGTAGGCCAAAAATAACCTTGCCTCGGTACCCTCGCCTCCAAGGTTCGACTCCCCGAGTGGCTCCCGCACTCCCCCGAATGGACTTCTTCCAGCACCCTCGGTGCTTCTTTCTCGGATACACACCGGGCTAACATTCCGGACAACGTTTTTCGGTAGAGTACTCCCTTTTTCAACAAATAGTAAGCCGACTTGTATCTAATCCGCTTTCTCTCGAGATCCCCCTCGGGTAGTCGCCCTGACGCTAAGAAGGTCACAAAAGGATCCATCCAAGACACCTCCTGGTCGATCTCCATTACTTCCCTCTCTTCTATGGAGGGCCTGAAGAGCTCGGTCATGGTCCCCCCGGCCTGAGGACCGTGCTTCGCGAGCAGATCTGCCCGGGCACTCTCTTCTCGAGGAACATGCTGGATGGAGAAGCTATGGAACTGTCCAACAATACTTCTTATCTTTACCAGGTATAACTGGAGGGTTGGCTCCCTCACCTCGAACTCCCCGCTGATGTGTCTTGCCACCACCAAGGAATCCGTGAAGACCCTGATATCCTGTATACCCAACTCTCTAGCCAACCGAAGCCCTGCGATGATTGCTTCGTACTCTGCTTGATTGTTTGTGAGGGCGAAGTGTATCTTCAAAGCTTGCTCAATCCTAGTCCCCTCGGGACTCGTCAAGATGACCCCTCCCCCGAAAGAATTCCTACCAGAAGCTCCATCTACAAGCATTTCCCAAGCTGCTACGGAAGATCCCTCCATCTCTTCGGCCTCCAACGCATAGTCCGCCAAGAAATCCGCCACCACCTGCGCCTTAATAGCTTCTCGAGGAACGTAGGAGAGGTCGAATTCACTGAGCTCTATCGACCACTTGGCCAATCTCCCCGAGTGCTTGACCCCCTCGAGGATACGGCGAAGGGGGTGATCCGTCACAACCTGAATGGCATGAGCTTGGAAATACGGTCTGAGCTTCCGGGCCGACACAATGAGAGCGAAGGCCAGCTTTTCTAGGATGGGATATTTCAACTCGGCCTTTTTGAGGACCCAGCTTACATAATAAATAGGGAATTGCTTCTTTCCTTCCTCTCGGACGAGGACCGAGCTAACCGCCCCTGTCCCTACCCCCAAATAGAGGAACAAACTCTCCCCTTCCCTCGGCCCTTGAAGTAGCGGTGTCTGGGTAAGCTGCTGCTTTAGAGCTGTGAAGGCCTTCTCACACTCGAGGGTCCATTCGAACTCCTTCCCACCCCTTAGAGTTCGAAAGAAAGAAGAGCACCTCTCTCCCGCTCTGGAGAGGAACCTGCTCAATCCTGCCAGCTTGCCAGTAAGATGCTGGACCTCTTTGACATTCCTAGGAGATCCCAGCTCTAGTATTGCCCTCACCTTGTCATGATTGGGCTCCACCCCTTCAGGGGTAAGGAGATGTCCCAAAAACTTCCCCCGGCG
The DNA here is from genome assembly GCA_039513925.1 of Platanthera zijinensis. Lineage (NCBI taxonomy): Eukaryota > Viridiplantae > Streptophyta > Magnoliopsida > Asparagales > Orchidaceae > Platanthera > Platanthera zijinensis. The sequence continues at coordinate 131,252,522 of CM077091.1, forward strand.
GGCCCCGAACACACACTTCAGGGGGTTAAGCCTCATCTTATATTTCCTTACAGTTGCAAAAGTCTCCTGCAGGTCTAGGACATGAGACCCAAGATCCCGACTCTTCACCATCAAGTCATCCACATAGACCTCATGGTTCCGCCCCTTCTGCTCCCGAAAAATCCGGTCCATCATCCTTTGATAGGTTGCTCCCGCATTTTTTAGCCCAAAGGGCATCATGTTATAGCTGAATCACCCATCCTCCGTGACGAAGGTGACATCCTTGACGTCCGGAGGGTGCATGCGTATCTGATGGTACCCTGAAAAAGCATCTAAAAAACTCATTAGTGAGAAACCGACTGCTGAGTCAACCAGCGCGTCGATCCGAGGCAGGGGGTAACAATCCTTAGGGCAAGCTTTATTTAAGAGAGAGAAATCGATACACATCCTCCACTTCCCTTCACCTTTTTTTACCATTACAACATTGCTCACCCATCCCGGATACCTATTGGCCGATATGAATCTCGCCCGGAGCAGCTTCTCTACCTCCTCTCTGATAGGCCCGGCCATCTTGGAGGCAATGGCTCTCTTCTTCTATTGAATGGGGCGGACCTTGGGGTCGAGGTTGAGACGATGGCACGCCACGTCCGCGTCGATCCCTGGCATGTCCGCTGCGCTCCAGGCGAAGACATCAACGTTCTCTTGTACACACCTCTGGATTTTTTCCTGGTCCTGGGGAGTGAGCTCTCCGCTGATCTTTACCTTCTCTTTTCTTCCGTCTCTGGTGAGGATCTCGACCTCCAGAACTTCCACCGCCGCCCTCAACCTTGAGGGTTCTTCTTCCTCCTGCTCTCTCAGCTCTTCCTCCGGATCCTTTGACCCATACTCAACTCCTGAGCCTTCCACAGCTGCCACCCTCACCTGGACCTTTCCTCCCTCTCCTCTCTCCCACTCCTCTCCTTCAGCCATCTCCTCCTCCGCTGCAAGACTTCCCTCCACTCCTGCTCCTGCTCTCCCCAACTCTTCTTTTCCAACCACTTGCTCTCCCTCCATTGCTGGCTCCACCGCAATGCCTCTCTCCACTCCTCCTCCTTCCTCCTACTCCTCTCCTTCAGCCATTTCCTCCTCCGCTACAAGACTTCCCTCCACTCCTGATCCTGCTCTCCCCAACTCTTCTCGCTCCATCCTTGCTCCCAGCTCCTCTGCATCTCCCATCCAGGAGATGGTGTTGACCGCCGTTACATAGCACTCCCGAGCCGCCTTCGGATCCCCTCTCACCCTGATCTGGGTTCCTCCCAAATTGAGCTTCAAGCACTGATGGAAAGAAGACGGAACACATCTAAAGGCGCTGATAAGAGGGTGCCCAAAGATCGCATTGTAACTGCTGGGAGCGTCCACTATCACGAAACGACAATTCCTGGACAGTCCTCCTAGGGTCACTTGAAGTCCAACTCCCCCCTCAACCTCTTTTCTCTCTCCCGAGAAACCAAACAACGGCCCATCCGCCGCCAACACCCTTCGAGCCTCCACCCTCATCTCATTGAAAGCATTCTTGAAGATTACATTGACAGAACTCCCGTTGTCCACCAAAATACGGGATACCGTGAAGTTCTCAATGGCAGTCCTGATCACCAACGCGTCACAGAAGGGGTCCTCGTGATCAGGTAGGTCCCTTCTGGAAAACGTGATTTTCTCATCCGGGGGTGGGGTTTGCGATGTCGAGGCGATGCTCCGACGATACATAGTGTGAAGACTGGCCTTATGGGCGGCCTCGATCCCCACCCCCCCCCCCCCCCATGAATCACCCCAATCCCTCCTCGATCTCCTGTATCTGACCGGTCCACACATCGATTTTCCTCCACCGCTCCCGGCACCTCCACTATCCGCACTGCCTGTTGTCAGTCTTCTACTCCTCTCCCTCTCTTCAACTCCAAGAACTCGGGACATGTTGCCGTCGCGTGACCCTCCTCCTCATGGAAGTCACAATAGGGCAAAACTCCCTCTCCTCGCCTCTCATTTGGGTGATTCCTCCTCCTCCCCACTCCTGCTCTCCCACGGTCTCTTCCTCTTCCTCTCCCCCTGCCTATGGCCATATCTTGCTGAGGTGGGGGTGGGAGCGGCCTCGGACCATGCCCCCATCCTAGCAGATGAAACCTTCTTGGACCTGGATAAAAGTTTCTTCCCACCTGCGGAGGACCCCTTCTAGGCCCCTGAACTGGGCCTCCCGGCTGCCTCCATCCCAACTCCGGGTGTGCGGGCCCTCTTAGTTCCTCTCTTCTCCTTCCTTTTGGTTGCCTTGCCCCTCCTGACTCCCTCTGCTCTACTTCCGTCAACCTTGCCAGCTTCCTTGCAAATGCTGGGTTTGCCGCCTCCATGGCTATTTCTTTTGCGGCCTTCTCCATCAACCCATCGAAGGACAACGGTGCCTTCCTGGTGAGGCTCATCTTGAAGAAACCTTCCCTCAGCCCCACGGTGAAGGCCATCTGGAGGGCGAAACCAGGCACTTCCTGGATGCCTAGCATCTCCTCCTGGAAACAGTCCACGTATTGAGCCAAGGACTCGTCCGCCTTTTGCTTGATCAGGAAGATGGACTCCGGGTTCCTCTTCCTCTTCTTAGAGGTCGAGAAACGCAGCTGGAAACTTCTGCTCAGGTCTTCGAAGCAATAAATGGAACCAGTAGGGAGTTGATGGAACCAGTCCCTAGCCTTGTCCTTCAAAGTGAAAGTGAAGAGACGGCACTTGAAGGCGTCAGTCATAGGTCTGATGGACACTGCGTCTTCAAACCACTGCAAGTGTTGGAGGGGTTCATCCTTCCCCACGTATTAGCTCATCTCCGGCTCGCGGAACCCTTCTGGAACAGGTGCTGAGAAGACCAACTCGCAGAAAGGAGATCCTCTCGCCGGTGGTCTCGCCAGATCCACTCGCGCCACTAGCTCCGCCGGAGCGACGGCACTCGCCGGACTGGGGAAGAGCTCCCTTCCTTCCACCTCTCGCCGAGGTCCTTCCGCCATTATTTCTTTTCCCGGGTGCATCTTCACCTACCCTTGCCGAGTCGACCCCTCCCCTGGGCGCGAGGTCCGGTACCTAAGGTGGGGGAGTCTCACACTCGCCTCTCTGTGTGAGTTGCTTCAGCATGTCCATGATCCCTCCGATGGATGACATGAACTCTGCCCTCCCGACATATCCCTCCAGCCTTAGGGACCCTTCGCCTTCTCCTCCCGCATCTCCCGCCATGAGGTAACCCTTCGCTCTTCCGCACAAGCTGCGGTTCCACGCTCACCGCACCAAAAATGTTGGAACCAACAAAGTCGGCTCCACCTAAAGCTCGGAACTACAGGGGCAGCTCGTGCTTACTCCCTTGGGATCACGCTCAAGGCGAAGAACTAGACCGGGAGCTTCAGTGCGGAGGTCCCACCTCTTACCCGGAAGAGACTAACTACAGCTCTTCCCCTCCCTAGCCAATACTGAGCTAGGTGCCTTAGAAGAGAGAGAAGGAGTCAAGAAAGCTTGCTTTTCTAAGGCACCTTACCGGTCTATTTATAGGCCTTTGAACTGGGACTGCAAATAACTAAACTAATCCATCCTGAAATTACCGGAATGCCCCCGGCTAGGTCTGCCAACAGCCGAACTCCGCTGTCCTAAAAGGCTAATTGCAGACCACCCAGGGTAAAAGAGTAAAAATACCACTGGGACCCAAAAGGTGGGCCAGGCCCTACCTGAAATGGCCCTGAACCAAGATGGCCCCTCTCTCCGGGTACCTCTTGCTAGGGTCCTCTCGCCAGGCTGGAGCCTCTCGCCTGGGCCCTCTCGCCTCGCCTGGAGCCTCTCGCCTGGGCCCACTCGCTGGGGCCCTTTCTCTCGCTTGGGCCCTCTCGCCAGGCTGCGAGCCCGAGGTTGTACAGAGGGGGAAGATGTTCTTTGGACATACTTGATTGAGGTTGTTGTAGTCTACGCACATTATCCACTTTCCCGAAGCCTTATTTACCAATACTACGTTGGTGAGCCAAGAGGGGTAGGCCGCTTCTCAGATGAATTGCACAGCCAAGAGCTTGTATACCTTCTCCTTGATGGCGCGGAACCTTTTTGGCACGAAGTTATACTTTTTATGGATAACCTTCTTGCATGTTTGGTTGATGTTTAGTGAGTGGGTGATGACTTGCGGGTCAACCTCGGGCATGTCCTCAGGACTCCAATCGAATACGTCTTGGTTGGCGTGTAAGAAGTTAATGTACTCCCCTCGCTCCATCAGGGATAACCGTGAGTCGAGTAGCACTATGCGGGCGGAATACCTCTCACGGAGCGGGATCTCGATTAGTTCTTCGACTGGATTGACCCTCTAAGTTGAGGTTTCATCCCCCAAATCAAAGCGTTTGATGGACTGGGCCGCCTTCTACGACAGTTGGGCTTGGCTGAGGTAGCATATTTGAGTCATTGCCTGATCCCCCCGGACAGTGCTCGTACCACCGAGTGTTGGGAATTTCATCGTCATATGGGGGTAAGGAGGGAGTTGCCCCAAATGCAACTTGGAGGGGCCTGCCGAAGATGTTGTTGTAGGTGGATTCACATTCCATGACCAAGAACTGGATATGGTGGGTTGCATTCCTTGGGTATTCTCCCATAGTCATCGGGAGGGAGACCATGTCCCGCACGGAGACCGGCCAGTTGTTAAATCCGAATACGGGCCCACCCGCGGGATGGAGAGACTCTTCGCGGAGCCCCATCTTCCAGACCGTGGCCATAAATAGGGCATCCATTAAGCTTTATTTATCGACGAGGATCCTCTTGACCTTCAAGAAGGGCTCTCCTAATCCCGCGTTGATGACTAGAGGATCTCGAAGCAGCTTGTGCACTCCCGCCATGTCTTTCTCGCCGAAGCGAATGGTGCGATCTTTGCGCGTTCTTTTGTCGGGATGCCCCCCTTGCTTCTACCTATGGTGAAGACCTGTACGACCAAGGCGAGGGGGGGACAATTGTCTACACCTTCATTCCTTATATTATTCCCCCCGGTCCCTGTGGAGCTTCGCGGAGACTGACGTAAACATTAGGTCTTCCATTACGTTGCTGCTGGTTTGAGGTGCTTGTGCGCGACAAGTGTTGCTTCCAAAAAGTTGCAGAGCTTTGAGATTGCCATCCCATAGACGGCGCCAAACTGTTGCGGGTCACTCGGATTTTTCCCCGGCCCGGAGAATCAGACCGCCTTAGTTCGAAGTCGAGTCAGGCGCGCAATCAGTTAAAGAAAACCGCAAATATGGACAAGAGATAATTTTGACGTGGAAAACCCGGAAAGAGTGAAAAACCACGTGACGGGAATTGTGTAGAGCCAAAATTCACTAGCTTTGTGGAGTGTTACAAAGATTAGTTTGATTTCAAAGGGCGACAGACCGCTACTCTATTACAAGTACGGTAAATGAGGAAAAACAACTAAGTCTTCAGAGCCTCGATGGAAGCGCTCCGCCCTTGAGACAACACTGAGCTCGCCGAACCTTGGTGGGAGCATTCCGGCTTGAAAATATTCTAAGTCCACGGAGCTTCTGACGGTTGCGCTCTCGTTGACGCGGAGCCTAGATGGGAGCGCTCTCGCGGAGGCGGATGACGTCACTTGAGGCGTGAGGAAATAATAGCGCATGGAGTAGAACCGAGCGAGTTCCTTAGCGAAGAACCATCCTAAGACCACTATCTCACCGGAAAACATCAGATCTCTCTCTCTCTTGCCTCTGAATTTGTTGTCTTGAAATGAAGGCCTTGGGGCCTATTAATTATTTTCTGGAGGGGTGCGTCAGTAATTGCGTCGGGGAGTAATTTGTGGTGGCGAATGACGTCGCTCCGTTTTGATCACGTGGATCACCATTTTTACCGAAATGACAAGAGTGTCTTCCTTCCCCCCGGACAGTTTGGGCGGCTCGGGCAGGGTGCTCGGAGGCGACGGCGGAGGCCGGAGGCAGACGACGTAGAAGGGGCGGTCGGGGCTCGTCGGCGGCAGCACGGGCCGTCGGCACTGACGACGTCGCCGGCGACGCCCGCTCAGCGCGCGGCCTGGTGGTCGCGCGGATTGCCCGCGCACGCGGCCCTGCTGCGCGCATAGGCCATGCATGCACACCCCGCACGCATGCCGCCCTCGCGGGTGAGGCCATGCGCGCTTATGCGCGGGCCGGCGCGCCTTCCCGATCTCCTCTGGTGCTTGCGATTCTCGGCATGCCATCGATCCGATCGGGACCTTTTGCACTTGGATCAGATTGGCTCGGAAATGTCATGGACACAAACATGTGTGTCAACTTAACGACCTATTTGCTCTATTTGTTGATCATTGTGCTTTGACCTTGCGCTCTATAGTTCTTTCCCGTTCATCAACAATTATGGTTTTAGACTAAGGATTCGTTTGGAGGGACTTATTTTCACCGGTCAAGCGGTTACAATCGCAAGAATCTAACCTTAATTATGGTCCGGTTCATGCAGTCGGGATCGCTTGACCGGTGAAAATAAGTCCCCCCAAACGAAGCCTAATTGGTGTCGATCTTAGTGGCGACCTGAAAACAAATTTGAGATGTTGACATTTATGTAAATAAATTAGATTGTTGGTTATTGGAGATAATTGGAGAAGTTGATGGATCCCCATGGAAAGAAATGGACGCCTTGGTATAAGCATAAAGGATTTATTTTGTATTGATAATTTGACGAGATAATTGAGCTCCAAGTCAAAGAATATATTTGATGTACTAACATTTATCTTTTTGTATGCCTGTGGAGACGTTATATATTGCTGATATTAACATCGTAGTTTTGACTATCCACAAACATTATTTTTTAAAATTGATCTTTTGCAAGCAAGAAAGCTATCCTCACTCAAAAATTGGAAAAAGGGAGGAGCAAAGCAGCACCGCCTGGAGGAGGAATGGACGTTTCAAAATCATGGAATAGAGGAGCATTGCCACTAAGAGAAAGAGAGATCGCTGGATGTGGAAAAGATAGCCGCTAGATAATGGAGGAGAATCTGCCGAGATACAGAACGCCGCTTGGAAAACGGAGGAGCAATTGCCGGATTTAGAGCCCTTCAAGCCGGACGGAAAGAGAGGAGGAAGGGTCGCCAGCAGAATCCCGGTTTAGAGAGGAGGTGGAAACAAGAGAGTGGCGAGTGCCAATAAAGAATAATTTTTGTGCAGTGCTTGTTAATAAGAATTCTAAAAGTCCAAAAAATCTCAAATTTGGAGTGCGGATAACCAGAAGTACAGTGCTAATATCAGCGCCGGCCAATATTTACCATCATCAACAGTACCATTATTATCAATGTGGATAACATCAAATTAAAGCATGTTACTTATATCCAGGAATAGTTGGCTCATAATGAATATAACCATAAGAAATATACCTAAGGGTTCTTTCGTTTGTAAGACATGCATTGGTCTTAAAGATTTGACTTTCAATGACACATTGGGTCTAATTCCACTTTAGTTGTTTACTGATTGATGATTTTCTATCACAGTAATTAACATTGGTCACTTTTGTTTTTTTGATCGAAGACTTTTACTTTCACGAATTGAATGAAAAGAAAATCAAAAGAACACAAAAAACAATTTGTCATTCTGTATGGAACGGGAAGACCCAGAGAAAACACATACTCGAAGGAAAAAGACGTGCCCCGCAGAAAAACGTGTGCTCGGAATTAAAATGCGCACTCGGGCAAAAAATACACGCCCGGGCAAAAAACATAAATAAAGACAAAAAATAGGCATCCAGGGCAAAATGCGCGTCGTACGAAAATGTGTGCTAGGGTGAACAGTTACGCATGGGTGAAAAATGCATGCTCGGGCGAAAAATACTCGCCCAACAAAAAATGCATTTCTGAGCCAAAAACGCGTGCCCGGGTGAAATACTTGCTCCTAGGCACAAAATGCGGGTCTGGAAGAAAAATAAGCGCTCACGCAAAAAATGCCCACGTGTGAAAAATTGTCCCTCGGACAAAAAAGTGGGCCCCAGATAAGAAAGGGTGCCTCTGCGGCAAAAGGTTGCCCGAGCGAAGAAAGGTTTGTCAGGGCAAATAGTGTATGCCAAGACAAAAAGTGTGCCCGAGCAATAAAATTTTGTGCCCGGGTAAAAAAAACATGTTCGGTCGAAAAATGCATTCCTTAGCTAAAAAATTGGTGTTTGGACGTAGCCCTATCCATCTTGCCCGATCGGGCCGCCCCAGGATCGGGCCCTACGGGCCCGGGCTTTAGTCAACCGGGCCGGACCTTGGCTTTCATAATATCGGGCTCAGGCTTTCATAATATCGGGCTCTGGCAGTAGCCCTGGGAAGGGGCCTCATCCGACCCCCAGGGCCGAGCCAGGTTTTTTTTTAATTAATAAAAGAACCATATTACTTAATAAAATTATAAAATAAAAATATACAATAAAATTATAAAAAATTTATTAATATTAAACAAAAAAAATTACACTTTTATAATTTACATTAATTGAAAAAAATAAAATTTATTATTATTATTAATTTTAAATGTAGAAAATTACAAAATTATTAACTTAACAAATTACATATTTTATCTGGTGTAACACGCTTAATCAGCTCTTATATTCATTGCGTCTATCTCCTCCGAGCTCACCTTTAACGTTGAAATGTATTGCTTCCTCCTCATAGCATCCAAATAGTTCATGTAGCAGATGCATAGTTCTAATGATTCTTCATTTAGCCGGCTCCTCTGATCGTTCAAAACTCTGTCACTAAGAGAAAAAACAGACTATGAAGCTACCGTACTAGCTTAGATTGTTAGTAAATCACGAGTCATATAAGCCAAAATAGAATAAGTATTAGCTTTACTTTTCCACCATTTTAAGAGATTGAAGTTTTCGATCTCTTCAGTACTCATCAAATCGCGGAATTGTGTTTTTGTATACAATCCTAATTCATTTACGCTAGTAGATGTGCGCATTTTTTTCCTAGAAGCTAATTCTAAAATTTCATTTTTTTAAGAAATCCTTTGTTCTGGGTATAAATATCTCTTCTCGGGGTCGCGAACAGTATAAGTTATCGTAATAATTATAATATTCGGTAAAAAGTGAATTAAATTTTGAAATACTAACGTTATAATTATCTTCAAAACATAAATTTAAGTCTAAATTAGTATTTATTTCGTCTATCAAATTTTCTACGCCATCTATACTGAATAGCGGATTTAAAGCGGTGGCACACGAAAACATGACTGACATTTCTTTATAATATTTTTAAAAAATTTCTTTCATTATTTCAATTAAAGAAAACCACCCTTCGTATTATTTATAATAGTTAAATATTTGTGAGATATTTACCAAATTTTAAATTACTAGGGAGTCACTCAGATAATACACACCAGATAAATAAACAGTCACCCGATAAAAATATTTTAATAAATCCATAAAATTTGATAGTACATCCCAAACGATATCAATCAAATCATGAGAATTTAGCAAAGTATAATATTTCATAAGAAATATTTTTTTATTGAAACGCTCTTTTTAACATTTTATATGTTGACTTTCATCTCACAGACATATCAAATTGAGGTTTCAAATATTTTTGACATTGCCCGTGTGCAAATTTTCTAATATCTTGACTTCGTTGCTTAGTACAATAATTAACTTTTAGCATAGTATAAATTTTACTAATATAGGGTTCCATAGCAACTAAACAATCTTATACTACTAAATTTAAAATGTGATAAACACATCGAGTGTGAAAAAACACACCATTTAACATTGGTTTTAAATCACTTTTAACCACTCTATTGCGACGTTATTATTACTAGCGTTATCGAAAAAAATACTCATTATGTTATCTTTTATTTTAAATTCTCGCACACATTTAATAATTACCTGATATATATCTTTACATGTGTGTGAAAATTCAAAACCTTCAAAACATATTGGGCGCTTATTTAGCTCCCATGAAACGGAATCGATCCAATGACACGTAGTACAAATATATGATAATCTTACTTTTATGCTACTACTACAAACGTCACTCGTTAAACTCAAACGTCTTTCGAAATTTTTTAAAAAATTATTAGGGATTGTTTTGCCTCAAAATATAAATTAAGTGTGTCACGCCTAATAGAGGATCTACTTACCCATTAATATTTGGGTTGAAGCCCTTCGTTTATGTATTCCGTCGCCTTCTCATTGTCGTAGTGGTTGAACGCCAACCCATGTCTGATTACCTCTTTCACCTACAGCTCCTGTTGTCGAAGTTGATTGTACGTCCAAATTTGACTTGATGCTTATTTTGGCCCGACCCTGAATAGACTCAGGAGCTTGTTTCGCAATGCAAGACTTAAGGTTATGTCTTGCTAGTTTTGAGTTGCCGGTAAAGGTTAGCAACTTTGAGCATAATTTGCACCGCACCTTGAACTCGGCGGCGCTGACTTTAACCTTCTCAAAATGCTCCCAAACTGGTGTCGTATGATGATGCTCCACCACTTCGGTTGTGCTTTGAGTCTACGATGCTAACGTTGAGAAGGACGATGTTATGCACGAAATTTTAAAATATATATAAGAGAGAGAGTGAGAGTGAGAGCGAGTGAGTGAGAGAGTGAGAGTGAGAGTGAGTGAGTGAGAGAGTGAGAGAGGGTGAGTGAGAGAGAGAGGGAGGGGGTTGGCGTATAAGGGGTTTATTTTTTATTTTTTTATAATTATTATTATTTTATTTTTAAAAAAATTTTAAAAAAAATTTAAAAAATATTAAAATAGCCAAGGGCTGGCCGCTACTACTTTGCTGTCAGCAACAGCTTTGTCGGCAGCTGGCAAAGCTGCTAGCTGCTAGCCGTTGGCCAACGACTCTAATAAGAGCCGTTGGTCAACGATTCTTATATAAGTCGTTGATCGAACGACTCTTATAATAACTAGCCTGGGCCGTGTGATGCGATCTTTTTGCTCTATGTATAAACTATGTAGATATGCATAAGCTAGATATATTTTAATCTCAGGCATGTGCACCTATCAATCATAGTATATGAGAAATCTACATCTCGTGTCGTACTCCACATGGTCTTTTCAAGTACTCATACTCACTCTCACTCTATTATCGTACCTATAATTAAAATTGATTGTTACCCTAAATTAACCTAACTAGGACTACTTGGGTAAAGATACATTGGAGGATTAAGGGAAGTAAAAAGCAGAAAATCTAAGAATAATCACATGAGAATAATCACTCATTAATCCAATTCTATGTAATCACGTAATAACAAGATTATCAAATTCGTGTATTGTAAGGGTTAAACATTTATCGAATTCTCTCTCGAGCAATTTAACATCTAAACTTAAGTTGAGTAAATTTTTTCTCGAACAATTCACAATACTCAAATTTGCATTAATAATAAGAAACCTTATCTACTACATAAATTCATGAAATCCTATCTCTAAGATATCATGAGTCCAATTATCCGTATTACCATTATCCACACCACATATCTCTCGATCTTGCAATTTGAAATACAAAGAGAAATAATACCAGAATATGAGCATATAAACATCATCACAAACATTAAATTTCTCAATCTAGAAGTTTGGGATTCATATAAAACAAATAATAAATTCAAATCTAGGATGAATCTCTTTATTTGAAAGCATACATACGAATAAAATACCACAAATCTGATATAAAAATTAACATATATGATTACCAAATTGTTTTATAAAAATAAGTCTCATGCGAAATGTAAAAAAAAAAGTTTGATCTACTAAGAGAAGGGGAAGATTAAAAGAGATACATGAAGATTAAAACCATACGGATTATCTCCTCTGATCTCCCCTCCGCCGAATGCTCTACTTTCGTCCTCCAGAAGTTCTCCAAGTTCTTCAATCCAAAAGTTCCTATTCTATTGTTTCTACAGGTTTTTATAATCTCTTTGCAAACAGGGTCGAACACGGGTTCCCACACGGCCGTGTCACAGGCCGTGTTGACGGTTCAAAGGCGGTTTCCTCCGAGAAGATGTGTTTGGTCGTGGGCCGTGTCATCTGACACGGCTTGCAACACGGCCGTGTTGTTCTTCGTATTCTTCACAAACGGCTTGGTTGGAAGTAAGTCTGTAATTCTTCCCGAAAAGGACACGGGTAGTTACACGGACGTGTGCCTACCCATGTGGTGCTCTGTATTTTCTTCCAAGCCTTCTGATCTTTCCCGATAAGGACACGGGTAGTGACACAGACGTGTTCCTACCCATGTGTGCCCAATTCCAGTCCTATCATCAGTCGTGTTGGATCCATGAACTCCTCTATTTTCTCCAAGACTTTTAGTTCCAAGGATTTCCAATACCTGCATTAAGAAATTGAATGAATAAATAAATAGCTTAATACAAGAAGTAAATGAAACTCCATACTGTTCTATTCTATTCATGATAACTCAAATTATTAACTATTTTCGCACAATTATAACGACTGGAGGTATACAATAGTAGACATGATTACAAATATGATAGTAAAAAGACAAATATAATTGTACTCATCACAATGCTTCACCTGGGCTCGAGCCAGGGCCGACCTAAAATTCGTTCTTTGCCCGGCCCAGCTCGGGCATTAGGCCGGACAATGGCTCCATATCAGGGCCCCGAGCCCGGACTAGGCCGGAGTCAGGCCTAGTTCGCGCATTTTTCGCCTATTTGGGCGTAACAATGCACTACCTGGAAAATTAATGCACTCCCGTGCAAAACCATGCATGGCTATAAATGGTATTAGTCAGATTAGATTGCAGGTAGAATAATTCACACAAGGGCAAAAATTGGGTGCCCAAGAAAAAAATGCTCGCTCAGGAGAAAAAAATGTGTATTTAGGAGAAAAATGCGCGAACCGTGTGAAAATATGCGCCCAGACAAAAATCTGTGTAACAACAAAAAAATGTGTGTTTGAGCAAAAAAATGTGTCCTCAAGCTAAATTATGCGCGCCTAGGAGAAAACAACGCCCAAGTGAGTTTGCAATTCTGGGATGCTCAATTTTATAACCGACAGTGAGACGTAAACATTCGACGATGGGTTTTATAGGTTTACTTAAATATAAATGACTTCGGGCCCAAAAGTCAATTCCACTTTAAAACCGTTTATCCGAACCACAGTATTGGTTTTCATATTCTCAGAGTCAATTCTTGTTGAAAGTGGATTATCCAATCCTAAAAAGCCATTATATAATTTAAAGTTATTATATGCATTCTTTATTTTTATTCCAAATTATATTTAAAAACTAATGTAATAGTTTCCTTCATTTTAAAATTTAATTAACATATTTATTGTAACAAAATTGTGATTACAAAATATAACGAATATTAAGGAAATTTTATTTGTCAGAAATACTTTTCAAGTGTTATTACAAGTGATATTTATTATGAGAATATTTTTACTATTTGTAACGTCAAGTAAGTTTGATACAAAATTTGCATTTATAGTAACGAACTATGATTTATTGTAGCGAAATATGAAATACTTGTTACAAAAAGAATAATTTTTTGACGAAGGCAAAACTTCATTGCTCTATATAGATATTAGTAATAAATTTTTTCTTCGCTACAATTTGTATCTTATTATAGATACGAATTATGTTCTAGTGCGTACTCGCCTAATTTACAAACATGCACAAATACTAAAAAAAAAATCAAGTCCACCCCAATTCGAAGAGCACGTCAGTTACTCGGTAATGCTCAGAACTCTCACCTACTCATCCTCCCCCACAAAAGGTGTGTTGAATGATGGATCATAGAGTGTAAGCATAGTTTCGATCTATATTATGGGTTCAAAAATGTCAAACTTTACTTTGACATCAATGGCAAAGGGTCTCCTCTGTAGGTTCACAAAGGTCAGATTTTACATTGACATCAAAAGCTTAGATCTTCTCTGTAGGCTCACAAATGTGAAATTTTACTTTGATATCGAAAGCTAAGAACATCTCAAGCACAACATGGATCACAAATATGGTAACTTATTCCTTCTTTCAGTCAAGCATGCCATCGAAGTCTAGGATGGCTCATACAATAAGCTGACAACATGATCTGACTGCAACAAAGGAGACTCAATGTCTCCAAATGCTAATTCCATTTAGTTTGTCATATAAAAATCATAGTTAACAAAGGATAGCTCATTTCTAAAAACTCATTTTTTCAGATAGTCTATTGGCTTATTTGTAAAAAAAAGAGAAAGGAAGATAAAATATTAGAAATCCGAGCGCATATGTTCATAGTATTGTAGATTTCACACGAATCTTCTAATCAATTCAAGAAATTCTGAAGAGTAGAAGTATGCGTTCTCCATTTCACATTCACGCTTGTCAAGATATCAAGAGTAATCTACAATACTCGCGACTGACATCTATTTTCCAAAGTTCTCAAGAACTTAAAAAGGCAAGGATTTAGTTCTCGCGGAAAATAATGACTGTGAAATCAATCTACAAGACTACTTCCTTTTTTAGCACGAGCAAACATCCTGGACAGGACCGCCTGAACTTTAACATTGTTCAGCAAATGCCACAACAAAGGGCAAACGCTCCTATAAAGATAATACAAGTAATAATTTTTAGCTATAGCTTCTGCGAACATGCATTGTATATTCACCCTACCTCTCTTGCACTCATTATAATGGCATTCTGCCCTATATAAGACTCTCCCCATGCCCGCTTCTTTTGTGCTCGGCCATATTTCTCTTTTGAAGTTTGCCTGCTTGGGAAGCTCCTTACTTGTATAAATAGGGATGAGTAGTACCATGGAAGGCATCTGAGCGATCGGTCGATCTGTACACAAGATTTGGCAATTTCAATTCTCTAACTCTTATTGTACATGCAAACTTCATTTACAAAATAACATTTTCGAATACAACACTTATAACAACTAATTCATAAAATAAAACCACACAAAACTAAAAGTTTGTGTTGGGTGATACTTGGTCTCTCTGCCCTTAGCATCCCTTCTCGCGCCCATACTTTATAAACCCAAATTAATCATCCACCTGTAGTATCTAATTCGCCTTACCCATCTTAGGGTGGAATTAAGGTACTTACAACCCCAACACTAAAATTCACATATATTTATGCTATTTCAATTGGTATTAGAGTAAAGTTAATCATTAAAAGGCTAGCACCTTGATTAATCAAAGATCTTTTATTCTCATAATCATATTTTTATTACTATTTATCATTAGGTTTTCACAGTTTAGAGATTATGCTACTAGAAAGTCTTCACTGTGTAACTTAGAAAAGTTTGCACTATAAATGTCTAGAATTATGCATGTTTTATATTGACGATGATAGATTTGATTCTACTTTGACAGACCCATATATCTCAACCAATTTGGATGACAATTACAAAGACTCCCTAAGCCAAAGGCATAATGGAATGAAAGATATAAAAGGGTTAGATCGATCTTATGTGTCAGAGCTATGACATTTTTTGTGTTAAATCTAACTGATGATAAATATAAAACGGTAGTAGACAGTCTGTCAGCTGAAGAGATTTGAGACTCCTTCACAAGGATTGTGAAAGGGAGTACTAATAAAACAAGAGAAGAGAGATTCATTCTTATTTGAAAATATGAGAATTTTAAGAAAGGTTCTGCAAAGAGTGGTTCAGACATCTATTAGAGACTTAACGTGATAATGAGTGAATTAAGGTATTTGGACAAGAGAATTTCTATCACAGAAATAAATGATAAGTTGTTAATGTGTCTCTCAAGATCTTAAGACTCTAAAATTTGGGTCATTAGAGAGTTTAGACGAGAGATGGAAAATTCACAGATACACTCCTAAGAATATTGAAGTCCAATGAGATGACGTTCCTCATGAAAGGAAGGATCGAGAATGAACATGATCTCATATCAAAATTTTAGTGGAAGTTGTTAGAATTAAGTAATAATTCAAAATCATACACAAAAGAGGCATCCTTTTCAAGCAAATATGAAAATGTATTGGAAATTGTACGTGTGCAATTGTGGAAGTAGTCATGAGATGAGTGACCTAATCCGGTGATGTGTTTGTAAGACACCTATGTAAAATATTAAAATTCTGTAGTTCAACTTTGAATGATACTTCTGATATTATAAGAATTGAGTTATTACAAATGATATCATAACTAGACAGACTATTACAATTTGATGTCTGATTTCAATGACAAATGGTGAAGAAGCTGGTGGACATATATCATCCTGAATACAATGAGAGTGGGGAGTCTTTGGGGGCTGCTCTGGGCATTGACCTTCACAATTATCTAAAATTTAATTAAAAAATCTATGACTTTAGTGCTGAATCCACTGGAGGACTTTGACGTTGAGAATAATCGTATATTCAATATTAACAATTTATGTTTTAAGAAAAATGAATGTAATGTTTTTTTGAAAGAAAAAAATGAATAAAAAGTTACGAACAAGCTTGACTTTGTTGACTTTCTTCCGGACCAAGAAATGACGTGGAGGCCGTCCAGTTTTCTTAAATTTGGTGAAATACTCGATGACGTAGGCTGACTTGTACATGGCTGTTAGCTGCGATTCATACGTGCACGGCTGCACCCAACATATTGGTTTATTTACGTTCTTTGCGTCCAGAGCCAAGAGAGAGCTCAGTGAGCTGCTCTTTTCAAAATAATTAATTATTATTTTTACTGGACAGCTAAAATTTAAATTTTCGACACGCTTTCGCTTTTGGACCGACGATTTGGACTAAGCGGTCCGGTTAGGTGGATTGGTTGGGTTCGGTTGTTTATCAAAAAGGGATACTATTTGCATGATATAACAGCTCAAAATAAATGTGAATTGATGGGGCTCCTCAAAAAAGTTCGGTCAAAGGGAAGTTCTAACGGGTCATCCTCGCAAAAATTCTGAGTTAGGCTTTGTTTGGGGGGACTTATTTTCACTGGTCAAGCGGTCACGACCGCATGTACTGGACCTTAATTAAGTCCCGGTTCATGCGGTCGTGACCGCTTGACCGGTAAAAATAAGTCCCCCCAAACGGAGCCTTAGTTTGCTCCTCCAAATGAACGCCGAAGCAAACGAGCGCGCATGCGCACATGTCAACCTTTCCCCAAACTTTGGAAAGAGGGTAATCGTGTAAAAAATTATGAAGCGGAAGCTAACGAGGTCGCAGGAACGCTCAATCACAACCGAAGTCAAGTAAAAGACAGCAGCAACAAAAACACAAAAGTTTCCAATTGAAATTAATTTCTATTACAGGGCGAGGTATACATTGCAATACATGATTTTACAATGTAAACTAGGGAACCAAAAAACAGCAACAAGAAATAACCGCGCGGACTGATTCCAGTAACCGCACAAGCCGCCTACTCGCTAGCTGAGTCCGCCGAGATCGCCAAAACCGCCTATCCACAGCTAACTGCGCGGATTGCTATTATTGAAATGCTGAGCCAGGAACAAAACCCGTTGATTGACCCGGCGAACTGCTCCGCTTATCCACAATTCCGAGGAAGAGATCAAGCCGCAAAGACCGCGACCTGCTGTTTAACCACTGACTGCATCCGCGAACTGTTCCACACCAACGTTCCGCTAGTCTCCTAGCCGCCTGGTGTTAGCCACATAGCCTGCACAAAACCAACTTCCTTAGTCGCAGCGGTTAGAAAACCGTAACCGCAAAATCAAGCGCGAGCTCGTTCTTACTGTTCACTGCTTATTCATGAAGAGCTGAGGGGTCCTATTTATAGATGTGAGGAGAAGTGCCGTCACCACCTACACTGATAGGATAACCGCCCATCAAACCTGTCAGCTAACACTTGTATCCGCACTATGCGGACACCAAAACCAGATCGCCTGGTCGCGCCTATCAATACTGTCGGATAAACAACCAGCCTGCCAACCCGGAGGACACTGCTACGAGTCCGTTCATCTCATAGCCCGCGACTTGGACAAAATCCGTCCAGCCAATACTGCCGAACTCGAAAAGAACCAGAGCAGTCCGCACTAGGCGAACTCCGCGAATACCGAGCAATCCGTACTAGGCGAACTCGACAAACTAGGAAACTAACTGGACTTAGTCCCCCAAGAACAAGTCCATCAAACTCCGTGGTCTCCAATCATAACCGCGCCACCTGATACCAAGATCCCGCCTTATTGAACAACTATAGTCCGCCACCATACAGACTGCTCCATCAGTCCGTGCGACCTCCAAGAAACCAGTCCGCACAACTGTCCCACTCCACGATCCAACATCCAGATCACAAACACAGTACCGTGTCGGACACTTGCGAGCTCTAGAAGAGTCCGCAACACCAACCCTGCCGGACTCGGCAAACTCCAGATTTAGTCCGCCACACCTATAGTCGGAACTTGTCAAAATGACCAAGTCCAAACCAGCAAACTCGGCGACCTCAAAAGAGTCCGCCACTACCCACAGATAACCAATCCTATCTGCTCGGTTAACTCCACCAGAGTGCTTGTTGGTTCAAACCGCTAGAGAAGAACCACACCCGAAACCGGATGCCCGGCTTGGCTATCCTCTAAAGCTATCTGCCTAGTCCGTGCGGTCTTCTGCGGTCTATGCGGACTCCCCAATCTGTCTGCCTGACTTCCCCCACTTCACACTTCAATAATTTCAACACTCCCCCTTGAAGTGAGAAGTGGAAACCAGCCAGAGCAACTCCCGAAACCGAATAAACGGCCCCTTCGGCAACGAATTGATAAAAATACCTGCCACATTGTCCTGACTCCGTACATAGTCAACCATCAAAGATCCCTTCAGCACCTTCTCCCGTATGAAGTGATGTTCGATCTCGATGTGCTTTATCCGTGCGTGACAAACTGTATTATTTACTAGTTTGAGGGCACTCTCAATGTCTTCACGAATAAGAGTAGGATGTCGCACATTCTTATGAATGGCATCTACTAACTACCTAAGCAAAATGGATTCCTGAGCAGCCAAGACCGAGGACTTATACTCCGCTTCAGTAGTGGAGACGGACACTGAGTCCTGATTCTTATTGCACCACAAAATTGCAGCCGATCCCATGAAGAAGATATAACAAGATGTCGACTTCCGATCATCTGTATCTCCCCCATAATCAACATCCGTGCAGCCATATAGACAAAAGCATGTGTTCCTCTTATATAAGAGACCCAACTCCAAGGTGGACTTAACGTACTTAAAGAAACCTTTAGCCGCCACCAAATGAGGTTTCCAAGGATCCGCCATATACCAACTTACCCGGCCAACTTCATAAGCAATATCCGGTCTAGTAATAGTAAGATATATAAGACTCCCCATGAGAGCTCGGAACACCAATGGGTCTGGAAGAACCCTTCCCTCATCCCGTCGAAGCTTTAAGCCAACCTCCAGAGGAGTAGAATTGCTCTTCCCTTCCCCCATGCCAAAACGATTGACGATACTCTCCGCATAGCCCTTCTAGGAAACGAGCACGTCGTTATTTTTCCTCTCCACCTCGAGTCCAAGGAAATGGTGAAGCTCACCTAGAACCTTCATCTCGAACCGGATAGCTAGCAAAGCCCGGAGCCTAGCTACTTCCTCCTCTGAGTTCCCCGTAACAATCATGTCGTCAACATAAACTAGAACGAGGACCTGAAGCTCCCCTGCTACTTAATAAACAGACTAGAATCTGAGTCTGAAGCAAAGTACCCGCGGAACTGGAGATATTCTATGATCTTCCCGTACCACTCCCGAGACGCTTACTTCAGACCGTAGAGGGATTTCTTCAGCTTGCAGACGAGCCCTAGATATTCCTCAGATATATAACCTGATAGCTGCACCAGGAAAATATCCTTGTCAATCTCGGCATAGAGAAAAAGATTCTTCACGTCGAGCTGTCATATATTCCACCCTTGACAAGCCGCCAAGGAGACCACCACCCATACTAAAGTCATCTTAGCCATAGGGCTAAACGTCTCCTCATAATCTTCCCTGAACTGTTGAGAGAACCCCAAGCTACAAGGTGAGCCTTGTATCGCTCGATACTCCTGTCAGCCTTCTTCTTTAGCTTATACATCCACTTGCACATCATAGGAGTGATGCCTTTGACTTTGGGCACAACAACTCAAATCTCATTCTTCCTAAGGGCATACATCTCCTCATTTATAGCATCTTCCCACTCCTTGACTCTAGTGGCATTCTAAAAGAATGAAGGCTCACGTTCATCCAAGGGACCTGCGAAGAAACATGAGACAAAACTCACCATATTTCCATCCCTATACCGAGCTGGTGGACTAATAGTCCTCTTGGACCTCCGCAGGGCTTGACCCTGATCCACTATTCTTGCTTCTTCTTCTGTGCAAGCTCTGATCCTAGACACATCAGGAACATCACTCCCCTTGCTTCTAGATCCAGAAGCCTCCACCCCAGAGCTAGTTGCCGCTGGAACACCTGGCGACACAGGAAACTCCACCAGAAGATCCCGATCAGCTTCTTCTTTCCCTCTGCCAGACTTGCTCTTTTGTATCTCCACAAACGAGCTACCCTGGTATGAAGTTAACTCGTCAAATACCACATCCCGGGATACAATACACTTCTGTGTCTCTGGATCCATGCACTTCCATCCCTTCTTCCGCTCATCATATCCAACGAAGACTAGCTTCCTTGCTTTTGCATCTAGCTTCGTCCTGAGGGAGTCTGGAACATGCACATAGCAAGTCAATCCGAACACCCGAAGATGTTCCACGCTAGGCTTCTCCTTGAATACCAATTCATGAGGAGATCTCATGTTGTTTGAATTAAGGGGTGTCCTGCTAATGGCATATGCCGCACATGCCATTCCCTCAGCCTAGAAGGCCCTGGGAATGCCTTTGGCATGAAGCCAACATTTGCAGTTTTCCGTCAGATGACAGATCTTCCGATCTGCAATCCCGTTTTGCTGTGGAATGTGAGCACAAGTAAGCTCCCGTTAGATGCCTAACTTTTTGCAGAAGTTAGAGAAATCATGCGAAGTAAACTCCCCTCCATTATCCATTTTCAACTTCTTAATCCGCAGACTGAGCCGACCCTTCAGAAGCTCTTTGAACTCCACAAACTTCCCGAACGCTTCTAACTTCTCCTTCAAAAAGTATACCCATGTATACCTGAAAAAATCATTAATAAGAACAAGCATATACCTGCTTTCGCCAAGACTGGACATGATGGTAGGCCCTGTTAGATCACCATATATGCATTCCAATGGTACTCTACACCTATTCTGCGATATGTCAAATGGAAGGCGATGTGCCTTTCCATACTGACAACTGACACCGTCATGACCATCATCGTAGAAAGAAAGACTAGGCAGGGCATGCACCAGGCCTTTCACCGTCATAGCCTTTAGCTTGTCCATCCAAACATGCCCCAACCTCTCGCGCCAGATAGTAGCGCTATCATTCGCCCTCATCTTGTTAACATAATAACTTGTTGCCAAAACGAATAAGTCTTTCACCCATCTCCCAACATGAGTAACGTCAGCTTTCACAGCTGAAACGTTCCTGAGAAACCTCACTTCTATCAGGCAAAACAGAAAGTGATACCCAGCATCCACCTCATTGGTCACAAGGAAGAGATTTTTCTTAATCCCGGGCATATGATACACACTCTGCAAAGTTAGTTGCCCCCTATCAATGTCTAAAGAAACCGTTCCCTCCTGCTCCACTGTACATACAGTATCATTAACCATAATAATAAAAACATTACTTTTATACTCTTGCAGAGACAAGAATTTGGACACATCCCCGGTGATGTGATGACTCCACCCAGAATCCATGATCTTTTCCTGTTGATAATCAATGGAGAAAAGTGCTCAGACACAATGAAGGATGGTATGAAAGATACCACCTGAGGGATTAGATCTATTTCACTTTAGAGGGGGGGGGGGTGAATAGAGTATTTTAAAATCTTATTAGTTTTTTATTGTGGAATTAAAATAGTAATACTTATATGTGTAATCAGGTAGTATAGAAAATAAACCTAAACTATTCAACAAGAAGCACACAATAAAAATAATAGAGCATCACAGACGACACAAGAATTTTATAGTGGTTCCACTAAACTTGGGTATATCCACTCTTTTACCATCCTGGTAGGAATCCACTCAGGTTTTTGATCAGGTGCCCTGCCATCAATTAGGTTTTTGCTCAGGTGCCCTGTCACCACAAGATTTGATTCAGATAGATATGGAAATCCTTCAGGCTTTTGATCAGGTGCCCAAAAACCAAATCAAGTCTTTTGATCAGGAGACTTGCAACTAAGTGTTTAACTTTTGAAGGGAGTTAGAAACCCTTTGTATAGTGGGGTGAAGAAAATAAATACTATATGTTGTCTTCTCTTTTCTCAAAACAACTAAGAAGACTTGTGGATCCTTGAAGGTGTCAAAGCTCCCCCTGAGATGAAGTTCTGTCCAGGAAGATTGAGAGCTTTGTAGGATGAGTAGGTCTTCTTGAAAAAGTTCTCCAGAAAACTGTAGACAGATGAAGTTGATTGTCTCTAGAAAGCTTGCTGGAAGAAGAACACTAGATGAAGACCGTATAAAACTCTTTTATCTTGAATAATTTCATATTGTTCTGTGTTTTCAAAAACTTCACTATATCATCTACAACAAATTGGTCTTTTAATTCGATTGCCTTGATTGACTGCTGAAATCTTAGAACTTGGACAATGGCTAGAAGTGCAATAAAGTAATTCCTTAACTGTCCCAAGGATTAGCTGTATAATAACTCTCTGAAAACCAGTAATTTATGCTGCCATATGAACGACTATATTCAGAGAATATAAGCATTAATTACTCAGAGTAAAATAAGCAATAAAATAAGCCTAAGTCATTCTGAAATAACTGTAGAGAAAAGAAATGTTGAACTGGCAATTTTCGTCGATCTGAGATCTTGGATCGTCGAACTCAACCTCTCTTTTGTCAAGCTGAGCCCTGAGAGCTTTGAACTGAAATACAGCTTTCCATACTAGGCTCTAAGATCGTCGAACAGAGAAAGAAGATCGTAGAACTCATTCCTGAAAGAAGATTAGAGATCGTCGAGCTCAGTTCATCTTTCGTCGATCTCAGTTCAGAGAAGAGATTCTGAGATCGTCGAACTGAGAATGAAGATCGTCGAGCTCACTTCAGAGTTTGTCGAACGACTTCTTCAACAAGAAATTTCTGCCTTGTTCTTGTTTCTGCAAACTTTTAAGTCTTCTGAGGGCTTGGTCTGATTAATATGACTTGTTGACCTACCCTATAATCTAATGAAGACCTATGACCCTAGACTATATAAGGAGGGTCATACTTAACCTAATTTAGTGAACCTAGCCCAAATCCAACTAGGGATCCAACAATCTTCCCCTATTTGTGTGAGATCACTAATACAAAATAAAAGAAAAAATCATAAAACAAGAAAACATATATCTAACAGAAATAAAACATTCAGCAGATATTTACAAGATGTGCTTCATGATTAAACAAAATAGAGTTCAAAAAGTAAGAACAACACAATAACAAAATCACTGTTTCTATTTAGGAATTGCTTTCTCTCACTTCTCAGCAAGCTGCTTGAATATGATTTCTCTGTTTGGATTAGCAACTTCTCTCTTTGACATGATCATGTCAGATGCACCAATAATGTTGAGAGAAGTTGCTCTGGGCACTATAGCTTCTGGATGTAGTTTCATATAATCATCAACATTAAAGAATTTATTATCTTTTGCATACCTTTTGAGTTCTTCTTTTCTGAAAGATAACATTGTTGAAAATAGAGAAGGATCCTTTCCTTCAGCTTTGGCTTGGTTAATTTGTGAGAGTCCTATCAGTTCATTAAATCTAGCCATTTTGGCAGAGGTCTCCTGTTATGGATCCACAAAAGGAATTGGAGGAGACTCTAACCTTTTTGGACTAGAGTCCTACTTTGATTCATCAATATTATTTGTAGGAGTTCTCTTGGTTGAAGCTGGAGGAGGATTGATTTGAGAAGATTGCTGACTGCCATGTCTGGAATGTATTTGATATGTCTTGGTCACTGGAGCAGATTTTTGAGTAATATTTCCAGAAGCACCTGAAGAAGGAGGAGGAGGAGGGTCTTTCCTAAACTGCCTAGGAGGAGACCTGTACCTTCTCTTCTTCTTCCTTTATTTCTTTTCATTCTTGGATAGCCACATCCATTGAGGCATCCCTGGGTATGGAGTTATCTTTTGCAAGATATAGTAAGGGGTGTCATTTGTAGGATTAGGCTTAGGAGCAGCCTTTGGAACAATCTTTCTCTTCTTAGTAACTTTCTTCTTAGATTTAGGATCAGCAGAATCATAAAAATCATCATCTATGTCATCTTCAGAAGAGCTTTGAGGATTATCATATAAAGCATCTATTTATTTTATTATTTCCTTTGAAATCTGTTTATCAGCCTGAGGAGGAGCTGGAGGTTGAACAACCGTAGGAAAAGCAACAATCTCTGTGATCATCTGTGAATCTTTTATGTCTTTGTCAGTCAATAGAAAAGCATTCAGCTCAGGATCATTTGGGATCTGTGCAATCTCGTACAACATCTTGTGCAATCAAATCATCTAGGCTGGGAATAGGATTGTCATTCATAACATAGGTTGGGCCTTTAGGTTCCACAACCATGTCAGTAGCAAAACTGTCCTGAATGGCCTGAAGAGTTTTTGTACTTACTGGAGCTGTATAGTAAATAATATCTGTGCAATACGTAGGAGAAACAAATAAAAGAATGTTTCTATATAGGAGGTCAAAAGAATTTAGAATTGAATTCAGTTCAACTGCTGGAGAAATGGAGTAGGTTCCAGAAAGAATGACCAAAGAATCAACTGCATCCAAGAAATCTGCATCTGGTATATCAGTATCAACACTCTCTACTGCAGCTATTGTTGTTGTTTCTACTGGAGGAACTGCTGGAAGTGCTGGAAGGGAGACTTCTTCATTGAACATCTCCCCCTACCTGGTATCAGGGATGTCTGATGTCAGGCCCCTAGATGAAGAAGGTCCTGAAATAGAAGCAAATTGAGTGGAGAGAGTTTGGATAGAGAGAATTAGATGTGTAATGGTATCCTATATGAGAGATTTGATGGTTGGAGTGAGAAGAGAGATGATGAAAGATGGATCAGATATGGATGATGGGAGAGAAGAAGTGGTGTTACCACAAGAAGTACAAATATTTAATGAAGTTGATGCAGGTGAGGGTAGAATTTGAGGGATGATGGTAGATGTGGAGGGGATGACTGGAGGAGTGAGTGGAGGGATATCAGATGTGATATACATAGGAGTGTCATCAGTAAGTGGAGATTGTGAAGGATTATGTATTGGTGAGTGTACTGGTGATGGGGATGATGTTGGTGATGTAAGGAGATTGAAGGTGGGAGACATTTGTGTAGATAAAGAAAATGGAATGTCTTGTAGGTACTGAGGTAGAGGAGATTGAGGTGGAGATGGAGTGGAAATGAATGTGGAGATAACAAGGTTAGAAGGTTGTTGATGGGTTGGTGATGGAGGTAGTCTAGAGGAAGGTGGAGAAGGAGGAATTTCTGGTGCCTCTTCATCAGCAGGTGGGGGATTGACTCTTGGAGTCCTAGTGTCCTCAAAAGGTCTAGAGGAAGAGGAAGCCTTGGAGGGCTTAGTGATTGTCCTCTCCCACTTCCCAAAGAGGACTGGAGTCAGCCTCTTGGAAGCATTTATGAAGATTGTTGGGGAGACCAACAGTTGAGGACATTTCTCCTAGAGGAAGATACCCAAAGTCCTCCCACAACACACTTCTCTTTTGTTATTTTTCTTCTTGATTAAATCAAAAAGGATAGTGATCCAATTTACTGATTTCTTATTTACCAGTGCACTCATCAACAAGAACTGGTGCCTGGTTATATGGTCGTAAGCGGTGTGCTTCCTGAGCAGCACCTTGCCGACCACATCAGCAAGAAACCTATACGCCGCAGACAAGTTCTTTTTAAGCAACTTACTAGGGTTTCCCTCGAAGTGACCCATCCTTGTAAGAATTTCAGAAAACTCAGTTGAGTCCATCTCAAAATCATCGTTACCATTAACAAATCCAAAAATTTCAGATAAAATATCAGGAGTCAGAATAACCTCCTGTCCAGATATTGTGCCAACTAGGGTTTGTGCGTCTGGAGATGACGAAGTAAAAACCCATTCCTTTATCTCTGCAACTGGAAGCTTCATCCGTGTAGTCAAAAACTTTTGAAGTTGCGGCTCATTGAACAAGAGCAGTATGTCCTGAAAGATTTGATCGGAGAGCTTGAAAGAATCCATGTCTATATCAAATCCAGTATCGAACTTCATCCCAGTGAGAGTTACCGCTGAAATTGCCATTGAAATCGCCTGCATAGAGAAATAAAGATCAAGTGCAAAGGAAATTGAAAGCGCGGAATGGATTTCATCTGAAACTTAGATTATAAGGTCTTGGAAGACGAAAAGACGATCTCAGTCCAACGAAAAATAAAAGATCTTCGATCTGAGTCTGACGAAGTATTTAAATAGAAAATGAGTTCGTCGATCTCAGTCTGAAGAAGACGAATAAATCATCAATCTCCATTCGATGATAAAGTCACTGAAGTAGGGATCGTCGATCTCTGTACGACGAAAACTATTTCACTAAGAAGTGGTCGTCGATCTCCGTTCGTCGAACTCTTCACGAAGCGTTCACAGATTGTCGATCTCCGTTCGACGAACTGTCAACAAATCGTCGACCACAGACAGAAAGTTAAATTAATTCTTCTCCATTAATCATACCCAGCTGATTTAAGAAGAACAGTGCTTCTTCTCATCTAATGGCTTGGTGAAGATGTCTGCTCTTTGTAAATCAGTGGAGATAAAGACAAGATTAATTTTCTTTTTGTCTACACAATCTTTAATGAAATGATGTCTTATTTCTATATGCTTGGTCCTACTATAATGCACTGGATTTTGTGCTATGGATATATCACTGGTACTATCACAATATATAGTTAAATTATTTAAGTTATATCCATAATCTAGTAACTGATTCTGAATCCACAAAATCTGTGAGCAACAACTGCCAGCTGCTATATATTCAGCTTCTGCAGTTGATGTGGACATAGAGGTTTGCTTTTTATAGAACCGGGACACTAGCCTATAACCAAGGAACTTACATGTTCCTGATGTGCTTTTTCTATCCACTCTGCATCCAGCAAAATCAGCATTTGAGAATTCAGTTAATTAAAATTCTGATTCAGTTAGATAATAGAGTCCTATATTTGGGCAACCCTTTATATATCTTAAAATCCTTTTTAGCAAAATATAGTGAGATATTTAAATTAGGAGATGAAGATAGCACAAATGCATGTATCAAACATGATGTCTGGCCTACTTGCTGTGAGATATAATAGGGACCCAACAATGGCCCTATACAACTTCTGATCAACAGATTTTCTATGCTCATCAGAATCTATCACACCATTTGTAGCCATGGGTGTCTTCATTGCCGAGGAATAACACATCCAAAATCTTTTAATAAGCTCCTTTGCATATTTAAATTGGGAGATGAAGATACCATCAGAAGATTGTTTCACTTAGAGACCAAGAAAATATGAAAGTTCACCCATGCTACTCATCTCAAACTTTGAATGCATAAGGTCAGAAAACCTTTTGCATAGTTTGGGATCAGTTGAGCCAAATATAATATCATATACATAAATTTGTACTAACAATATTTTTTCTTTATGATGCTTAATAAAAAGAGTCCTATCTACAACGCCTCTAGAAAATTTATGCTCTAACAAGAAGCTAACTAAGGTCTCATACCAAGCTCTTGGAGCTTGCTTTAAACTATAGAGAGCTTTATGGAATCTAAAGACAAAGGAGGGATGAGTTGGAGAGATAAAACCTGGTGGTTGCTCCACATATACTTCTTCTTTGAGTTCATCATTGAGGAAAGTACTCTTAACATCCATTTGGTAGATCTTGAACTTTTTGTAGGCAATATAAGCTAAGAAAATCCTTATAGCCTCAAGCCTTGGCACTAGAGCAAAGGTTTGATCATAGTCTATTCCTTCTTCTTGTGAATAGCCTTGTGCTACAAGTCTTGCCTTATTCCTTATGATGTTGTCTTCATCATCCAATTTGTTCATGAAGACCCATTTTTTTCCAATGACTGGGTAGTCTTTGGGTCTAGGAACCAATTCTCAAACTCTACATCTCTCAAATTGATTGAGCACCTCTTGCATTGCAATGATCCAGTGGGGATCTTGCTCAGCATCTTTAATAAATTAGGGCTCAAGTTGAGAGAGGAAACAAGAAAACATCAAGTCAGGGTTGAGTTGATGCCTTGTTTGCACACCAACTGAAATGTCTCTAATCACTTGAGATCTAGGATGATCTCTAAGTGTGACAAAATTAGTGGAAGGAGCTGGTTGGGCAACAGCTTGGGGAATAAATTCCTCTTGTTGAATTTCATTAGCTGTTGGATAGGGTTCAGCCACCTCTAAGATTTCTTCTTTACTTTCTTCTACAACTTGTGGATAGGGATGTGTTGGAACCTCTTGGGTGAGGCTTAGATCATCTAATCTCTCACACAAGTGAGGTACCTGTAATGTGCTATTGGTAGAAATTTCTTTCTCCTTATAAGACATGTTAAGTTCATCAAAAGTTACATGAACAGATTGCTCAATTTTTAAAGTGAATTTATTAAATACCCTATAAACTTTGCTGACTTGGGAATATCCTAGAAAAATTCCCTCTGCAGCCTTAGCTTCAAACTTTCTAATATAGCTCTTATCATTGTTATGAACATAGCATATATAACCAAATATTTTAAAATAGGTGATTTTAGGTTTCTTCCCTTTAAGCAATTCATAGGGAGTCTTATGTTTAAGTTTATGTATAAAACTCCTGTTCAGTACATAATTTACTGTGCACACAGCCTCTGCCCAAAAGGATAGGGGCATATAAGCATCTGCAAGTAATGTCCCTGCAGCTTCAATTAGGGTTCGATTTTTTCCTTTCAGCTCCCCATTTTTTTGAGGAGTTCTAGGAGCTGAGAAGCAGTGCCTGATACCTTCCTTCTCACAGAACTATTGCATAAGAAGAGACTCAAACTCAGTACCATGATCACTTTTGATCAATACAACTGGAGTAGACTACTTAATCTGTATGGTCTTGAGAAAATCTGTAAGAACTTTGAATGTATCTGACTTAGATCTCAGAAAGAATACCCAAGTGAATCTTAAGAAGTCATCTACAACTACTAGAGTATAAGATTTCCCTCCTAGACTTTGTACAGCATTAGGGCCAAAAAGGTCCATGTGTAGCAAGTACAAGATCCTAGGTGAATCGCTCTTATTAACTTATTTAAAACTAGATTTAGTTTACTTGCCTAATTGACAAGCCCTATAGAGGCCTTCCTTCTTGTAGGGACCAGAAGGAAATCCTCTAAGAAGGTTGTCTTTAGATAGCCTAACAATGTTTTTCAGGTTAACATGACCTAATCTTTTATGCCATAATTCATTCTGATTGCTAACAAGATTAAATAAACAAATATCAGATGTTATAGATTGAAAATTAACTACATATATGTTGCCTTGTCTATGTCCAATTAAAAAATTTTTGTTTTCTTTAGTAGAAATAATATAAGAGATTGAGTTTAATGATACCTGATAACCTTCATCACATAGTTGACTTATGGAGATGAGGTTATGTTTCAGTCCACTTACATATGCAACCTTTTTGAAAGTAACTGCTCCAATCTTAACTTCTCCAAAGCCTTCAGTCTAGCCACAATTTGAGTCACCAAAGATCACCTTTGGTCCCAGCTTGGACTTGTAATTATTTAGGTTGTCCTTACTACTAGTCATATGCTTGGAGCATCCACTTTCCAGATACCATTGTTGATTAAAAGCTGGACAGCTATTTACCTGTAAAGGTAAAAACTAGTTGTTCTTGACCCAGATTATCTTGGGCCCTTTATTTTCCTGATAGGAAAAGCTTGATATAACAAAAAATTCAGGTTGAGATTTATATCCTAAGGGATGGTATCTCCTAGGTAGAATTTCCCAATTAGCAAATGGATTAACAGGTTTTCTAGTTTGATTAGAATTTATGTTAAAGTTATGATTTTTGTTAAGTCTGACTGGGTTCGACGAAGTGTTGTAAGTTCGTCGATCGGAGTTCGACAATATGGGATGCGATCGTCGATCTCTATTCAGAGAATGAATAAATTAATTTTCTGTACCAAAGTTCGTCGATCTCTTCTCGAAGAACCATACGAGATTCGTCGATCGCAGTAAGACGAATTATTATTACTAGTGTTGGCGTTCAAAGATCGTCGATCGGAGTTCGACGAACTAGCCATATTTCGTCGATCTGAGTTCGACGAAATCTGTTGAACATTGTTTTTATTTAGATTTATCTTGTTTCTATTCTTTTGATTTTTAGATTTGTGAGAGACTTCTATGGTTTGATTATTATATATTACTTCTTTTCCTTTATCTGATACAAATTTTATAGGAGTTGAAAGAATATTTTTCTTGAGAATGGGGGGCAAGCTTGATGAAGCACCTAAGCCCAACTTGCCATTTATCCTGGCATTTACTGTGCTTGTGATGTCCATCAACTTAAGGCTTCTCCCATTGAGAGATTCCTTAAGTTGCTTAGCCTCACATAATTCTATTTTCAGAGAAATGATTTGTTCATTTGCTAAAACTAAATCATCTTTGAGCTTAGTGTTTTCAGCAAATAGATTATCAAATTCAGCTTGCATATCTCTTAGCATTTTGATTTCTTTTTCAAATTTTATTAGATCATTATATAAGGCTTTGAATTCATTTTTAAAATTAATAGAATTGAAATCAAAGGAAGATATTACCTGGTCTTCTTCTGGTACTGATTCCTCATCAGATTCTTCATTTTCTGACTTGTTGCAAGAAGCATTGATTGCCATAAGGCACACTTCCCTTGCCTTAGATTCTTCCTCATCTTCACTGGAGCTAGAAGATGAAGTCTCCTCTTCTGTTTCACTCCAGGTTTCAGCAATGAAACCTTTCTCCTTTCTTTTATGCTTGTTGGAGGAATGTCTGTTGGAGTGTTTGCTGGAATGCATCTTGTTCTCTTTTTCCTTTCTTTTGTCTCTTTTTGGTGCCTCTGGGCATTCAGGAAGAATGTGCCCAGGTTTTCTGCATCCAAAACAAACAATCTCCTTGGTAGGAGTTCTGTCATACTTAGGTTTATCATCACTTCTTGATGATTTCCTTCTGAAGTCCTTATTGGCCAACTTATAAAATCTCTTGGCCATAAAGCTCATCAACTCTTCATTAGCAGAAAGGGTTTCTGATTCTTCTGTTGCTTTGAAAGAAATATTGTGCTCCTTCCTTGAAGAGGTTGAGGCCTTCAATTCAGCAGTCTCTCTGGTTTTGATTAACTGCTCATAGGATTTTAGCTTTCCAAGGAGAGATTCAGTGGATATCTCATTCAAACTTCTGGCTTCCTTGATTGGCTAGATCCTGGAATCCCAAGTGCTGGGGAAGCACATTAGGATCTTGTCATTAATCTCAGTTAAGGAGAAATCTTTATCCAGGGTCTTTAGTTCATTGATGATAACATTAAGCCTGTTATACATCTCAACCACTGTTTCAGATTCTTCCTTTTTGAAGTTCTCATATTGAGATATTGGGAGGGATTTTATGTCCTTTCTCTCATCTGCTGAGCTTGCCACCATGTATTTTAGAGAGTCCCAGATTTGTTTTGCTGAAGTGCATTCAGCCACCTTTTAAAATATGTCATCTAACATTGTTTGAGTTGGGATATTCATAGATTTTGCATCAGCTATTTTGGCTTTCTTCTGAGCATCAGTCCACTCAGGTGGTGGAACTGCATGAGTGTTAGATGTTGTTACAGTCACTGTTGTAGGTTGAGGGGGTCCTGTAAAAATTGAATTGAAAATATCATCATCAATAGAATTCATATAAAGCTTGATTCTTGCCTTCCAGAGTGCAAATTTGTTCAAGTAGCAGACTGGAGGTCTGGTGCTAGCATAATCTTTATTCTGTGTCATTGCTGTAAAAACACCCTAAAAAGAGATAGATCTAACAAAGATCTTGGTTCAGAAGTGAATCAGTGAAACCAAAGAAACACACCCTCTGATACCAATTGAAGGATGGTATGAAAGATACCACCTGAGGGGTTAGATCTATTTAACTCTAGAGGGGGGGGGGGGGGGTGAATAGAATATTCTAAAATCTTATTAGATTTTTATTGCGGAATTAAAATAATAATACTTATATGTGTAATCAGGTAGTGCAGAAAATTAACCTAAACTATTCAACAAGCTGCACACAATAAAAATAAGAGAGCATCACAAACGACACAAGAATTTTATAGTGGTTCCCCTAAACTTGGGTACATCCACTCATCTACCACACTGGTAGGAATCCACTCAAGTTTTTGATCAGGTGCCCAACCACCAATCAGGTTTTTGCTCAGGTGCCCTGTCACCACAAGATCTGATTCAGGTAGATCAAGAAACTCTTCAGGCTTTTGATCAGGTGCCCAAAAACCAAATCAAGTCTTTTGATCGGGAGACTTGCAACCAAGTGTTTAACTTTTGAAGAGAGTTAGAAGCCCTTTGTACAGTGGGGTGAAGAAAATAAAAACTATATGTTGTCTTCTCTTTTCTCAAAACAACTGAGAAGACTCTTGGATCCTTGATAGTGTCAAAGCTCCCCCTGAGACGAAGTTCTGTCCAGGAAGATTGAGAGATTTGCAGGGTGAGTAGGTCTTCATGAAAAAGTTCTCTAGAAAACTATAGATAGATGAAGTTGATTGTCTCTAGAAAGCTTGCTGGAAGAAGAACACTAGATGAAGACCGTATAGGACTTTTTTCTCTTGAATAATTTCTTATTGTTCTGTGTTTTCAAAAACTTCACTATATCATGCAGCAAATTGGTCTTTTAATTTGATTACCTTGATTGACTGCTGAAATCTTTGAACTTGGACAATGGCTAGAAGAGAAATAAAGTAATTCCTTAATTTTCACAAGGATTAGCTGTATAATAACTTTATAAAAATCAGTAATTAATACTGTCATATGAACGGCTATATTCAAAGAATATAAGCATTAATTAATCAGAGTAAAATAAGATAAAATAAGCCTAAGTCAATCTGAAATAACTGCAGAGAAAAGAAATGTTGAACTGGCAATTTTCGTCGATCTGAGATCCTGGATCGTCAAACTCAACCTCTCTTTCATCGAGCTGAGCCCTGAGAGCTTTGAACTGAAATACAACTTTCCATACTAGGCTCCAAGATCGTCGAATAGAGATAGAAGATCGTCAAACTCGTTCCTGATAGAAGATTAGAGATCTTCGAGCTCAGTTCATCTTTCGTCGATCTCAGTTCAGAGAAGAGATTCTGAGATCGTCGAACTGAGAATGAAGATCATCTAGCTCACTTCAGAGTTTGTCGAACGACTTCTTCAACAAGAAATTTCTTCCTTGTTCTGGTTTCTGCAAACTTCTAAGTCTTCTGAGGGCTTGGTCTGAACAATATGACTTGTTGAACTACCCTATAATCTAATGAAGACCTATGACCCTAGACTATACAAGGAGGGTCATACTTAACCTAATTTAGTGAACATAGCCCAAATCCAACTAGGGATCCAACACACAAGTTCCCGTCAAAAAAGCACTTCCCCATCCTTCCTCCTCAGGCTTGGACTTAGCCTCCTCTGCAATATGCACCAACTAAAGTTTAACCCTACAATCCTTGCGGATGTGACCGAGCTGGTTGCATTTGTAGCACCGGGGTCCACCCTGCTTCTTCCTATCATCAGCCTTATGAGGCTTTCTCCTATCCTACTATGATGAAGAAGACAAACCATCATTAAAAGACCTCTTCTTCTTCCTATCCCATCTCTTCTTCTTGCTTGAGAAGAGAACATCACCATCTCCCTTAGAGACTGACACTCTAGCCATCTGCTTTGTCAGGCTTTCCTATAAATCTAACAAGTTCTCTAGCTCCAGTAAAGACGGCTGATTAGCCTAGCCCTGGACAGAAGTTACAAAGACCACATATTTCTTACGCAATCCGCGGATGATGTGACTTTTCAGCTTCGTCTCTGAGATAGGCTCTTTCAGGTCCAGTGCCGAACTCTCAACACAGATGTCACTACAACAAAATGCACTTATAGTGAGGACCTAAATCGTTACAATAAGTGCCAAAATTCGTTACAAAAAATCTTTGGTAACGACAATACCTTTAAGTAACGGTCCTCCTCTAAAGCTCGACGCTAAAGGTTTTTGTAACGAATGTATGCATGTCGTTACAAATAAATTAATTGTAACAAACGATACTTTCTCACCAAAAAGAGATTCTTCCTCACAATAATTTTGTCACAATAAATATTATTTCGTTACGAATGTTTTTTTCCTTACAAAAAAACAGTTACGATTAAAACTATTTCGTTACAAATGTTTTATTTTTTCCTCACTAAAAATAAACTAACTTCATTACAATAAAGTAAAATAAACATTATTTCGTTACAATAGATTAAACAATAGTAACGAAAAAATTGTTACATTTGTTTTCCATTCTTCTTATTACAGGCAATTCATTTATATATCAAAAATATTCCATTTCTATTTTTTGTGTAACTGAGATTTTATTACAAATAATAATCTTGAAAGCACACATATATTTAATATTTCGTAACAAGATCAACATGTATTTATTCACACCAAAAAGTATTACATAGAGTATAAGTTATTATCATCTCTTCTAAAATAATACAATATTACATTACAAGATCAACATGTTTTTAATAAATCTTCCGTCATTTTTCGAAAAATGAATCGTCCATCACTTTCTGACTAATGAATCTTTCGTCACTTGCCGGTCAATGCTCGAGCACCCTACAAATAAAAGAGAGCAATTAAGATCACCCTACAAATAAATGAGAGAGTAGAAACATCCATACAAACTCACATCCACACATACATAATCCATACACACCCCATTAAACAAGCAATTTTCTTCTGACCAGTAGGAATAACAGCATCGGTCAATGATTGTGCAGCTTTATTAAATTCAACCTACATAAAATAGATATCAAGCATGAGAAAAAATCATGAAAATAAAAAAGAGTAATTATTCAAATAATACCTCATATTTCTTGACATGAGAAAACCTATCTCTTCGGAAAAATGTTGCACAACCATCAACTGGCAGAAAATTAAAAACAGAAACAGGTTGACAACTAACCATCTTCTTCAAATGCAGATACTTCATCCAATAACTCTGCACCCGAGTTCTCGGGCAAATAAGAAATGGTGGATTGAACATTAGAACTTCCTGGGAGTAAACATTACCAGGCTCATAACTTTGGTACTGAGGATGAAAATCCTGGCTGAGGATTAAACATTAGAACTTCCTGGATTGAACATCCTGGGAGAAAACTTTGGTACTGGTTGAAAATCCAGGCTGAGGATTGAACATTAGAACTTCCTGGGAGTAAACATTACCAGGCTCATAACTTTGGTACTGAGATTGAACATTAGAACCCAATGCAGATACTTCATCCAATAACTTTGGTACTGAGGATGAAAATCCAGGCTCATAACATTAGAACCCTGATTTAGTGCCCGCACAACCACTCTGGGAAGATCATCCTGGGAGTAAACATTACCCAGATGAATGGCACCAGAGAATGACACCTAAATAATATTCCAAACACTAAGTAAAAATGATGGATCTAGAATAGAAATCAATCATCTAATAGATACAAATAATTCTTCAATCACAAGAAAAACTTATTATTGCATACTTCATCGGATTGACCGGCCCGAATTTTCTTCGACAGGTGCTCAGAATCAACAGGTTGATAATCCATGCCTGGTGCACTACTAGGAGCTCTAGAGTGCTTTAGAAATGCAGCTACATTGAACATGAGATGATGCAGTCAAGAACAATAAAGAATTATAAATATTGATGCTAAAACTTAAAACTTATGCCCACCAGATGGAATATTTGGAGATTGCACAAGACTTGGAGGTGCTTGAGCCACAGCAGCATGAGATAAAGTTGGATTGGCAGTAGACATCCATCCAGCTATGGCACTTCCAGGGGGAGACTACAGGTTGGAATGGCTGCGCATGAAACAAAGATTGCCCATTTTATATCAATACAAATGTGCAAGGGGAAAACAAGAACTAAAAAACAAATTGGACTTGGTACATTAAAAAATACCTCAAGTTCTTGAGCTTGTTCAGGTCTTGGATCCTCAAATCTGAACCTACATATACTAATTCTCTCTATCCCCCTACAAAACATAAAAGCAATATCTCTGTTTAGATTATTAGATAGTATAGAAAGTAAAATTTCCCAAAAATAAAACTTGTCTTACTTAATTCTTGACATTCAAAAGAATAGAATAAGTTCAATACCCCACTTTCTGTGCTGCAGTTCACTGATTTACAGTGAACCGCAGCCACCCCTCATTGATTTCCATTGAAACGCAGCCACCCTTCATTAATTTCCAGTGAACCGTAGCTGCCCTTCACTGATTTCCAGTGAACTATAACCGTCCAAGAATCATAAAAATAATCAGTTTGGAATCAAATTAGTCATAAAAATAAATTCAAAATATCATAAAAAATACAGCTCTCAAGAACTCCCTTGTCCAAGAATCCAAGTCTAGAAAATATATGGGAAATCAGCTCTTCCTGAATCATTAACAGTGCTGAAATCCAAGTTCAGTGCACTAGAACATACCTGAATCATTAACAGAGCAGTATATATATATGGAAAATATATGGGAAATCTAAGTCTAGAGCATACCTGAATCATTAACAGTGCACTAGAACATACCTGAATCATTAACAGAGCAGCAACACATGCTGAAATCAGCTTTAGAGAAACTGCTGCACATGGAATCTCTGCTGAATTCCAAACATGCTGAATCTCTGCTGGATTAAACTGCTGCACATGGAATCTCTGCTGAATTCCAAACATGCTGAATCTCTATTGGATTAAACTGCTGCACATGGAATAAAAACATGAATATTATAGAACATGAATATTTAATGATATGAAAGTATTTTACCTCATCAGGATGGCAACCCCATAAAAAGACACGCATCCGAAACTGGGGAACACCGTAGCAACTCGCTGCCATGATGCCTAGTCTCGCTTGATACCTCAACTCAGTCAATCCACAATGATAGTCTAGGAATAACACTTAAATAACCAACAATCATCCACAATGATAGTAAATCTGCACTAAGCATAGCAACAAATCCCATTTTTCATGAGAGAACAAAGCATATAGAGATTGTTGTTGAATATATCAAGCGAAAAAATTAGCCGGCAGACTTGTTAACTAAAGCACTCGGAAAAGAAAAACACAAGCATTTGTTAAGCAAGTTTAGGATGATAAATATATTCAAGAAGGACCAAACTTTAGGGGGAATGTTAAAAGTAAATGCTTGTGTTGTTTATGTCGTTTTGTCCTACATATAACATCAACATCACCTACACCCCCCCCCCCCAAAAGATTTAACATGTGAGGAACTTTGCATGAATAGGACTCACTAATGAAATTCAGAAAAGAGGAGGCATTATCCAACCAGAAACTATTGTCAGGAAGACATCAGAATCAAAAGAGATGTGACAACAAAAAAGTGCACCAAAATACTAACAGTCATAAACCAGTTGACAACAAAAAAGTGCACCAAAAAGTAAATGGTGTGTGCATCAATTAGTCAAGGAATTGCCCCAAATTTTTGCAGAACATAAGACAGCTGCTCTTTCAGCTCATTTTGCCCCTCTTTTAATCCTACAATCTCTGCATTGTGAGTTTGAATCAAAGCTTCTTGTTTATCTATAAGCTTTGTTTGTGTTGTTAGACGAGTCCTGGCATTGCGCAATTCTTCTTCCGCTACATTCAACTTCTCTTTCAACTGAGTGGACTCTGACAATGTCTTCTTCATTCGTTTTGAAGGCACAACACCATAGCCTAATCCTTTGTCATAACCAGACTTATTTCCAAGTGTAGTCTTTATAATTTCTCTCTCAGAGCTTATGAGATCACTGTCAGAATCTGTTGATATTGTCCTCAGCCTTTCCATTTCACGCTGTAAAATAGTGTTATAATAGAAACGTATGTTATCAATCAACTTTGCGAAAGTTTCAAATATATTTTGACTTACGTATGCCGCTTCTGCTTTCTCGCTGACAAACACCCCATTCTTCCTATGGGTGTTCGCAAAGTTCTCAACCGGGCTTTGATTAACCTGTATATCAAATTTTTTTTTTGAGAATATGTCATAGTAATCAATAACTCACATGTAATTATTGAATTACCATTTCCAGCAGTCGGGAATGGTAGGATTTAGAACCCGACGTATGAGTAAACGGCATGTGTGATCTATTAGAGGCATTTGTCTTGGACCTTTTCTGCAAGCAAACAAAAGTATTGGATTCTACTCATTAAATGTGTGATTAATAACATATGTATTAAACAGAATTTACTTAAGTAGTCACATTCACCTTAAAAGTCTCACTCTCGAAGAGATCGCACAATTGACACCAATTCTCGATTGAGATCCACTCAAATGGGCTACTAGCTCTTGGATTCTTTCCTGCCACAATATAATCTTTATGCGTTGCAGATAATCTTCCTCTCCAATGTGTGTAGCTACGTTGAAATATCTCCTCCATGAACTCATGCACACTTTTATCTGTTTCCCAATTCTTTATCACAAACCATTGCTACAAAAGAATAAATTATTTGGTTATCCCAAACAAATTCACATATATGGTATATAAATATTAATCACTTACACTTAATGCAGCATATAAAGTAAGTTTCAGCTCTTCCCCCAATTCACTCCATGGGGTCAAAAAATCCAAACCTGCACTGTGTCTTACAATAACACCTATACCATTTGCAAGGTGCTTTGCAAAGAGACGCGGCTTCTTAAAACCTTCAGGGAACTCAATCTCAAGTAGTTTCTTGTCCTAACAAAACAAATAAAGGTATGTTAACATATAGTAAGTGTATGTAAGTTTTAATATACCTAAATAAAGCATACATTTTCTAGTATAGCTTTCTCAATCGACTTTCCGGTGGTCACCCCACGACCTCTTCTTATAGATCAGCTTCCCACTGCAATTTATTAAAAACCCTTAATAAATATATGATTCAAGTAAATGATACAAACTTGTGAAATAAAATAAGGTATACTTACTAGTATTATCAGAACACTATATTGGACTTTCATCATTTCCTTCATTAATAGTGGTATCATCATTAATGGTGGAAAATGATCCACTTTGTGATTGCTGCAGATTAATTTGTGTAGGTGGCAATTCAATAACCTCAGTATTTGTTGGTTTTTCAGCAACAAACAGTTGTTTGCTGCTCCTTGTCGCAGGTCGCCGTAGAATAACATTTTTTGGAGGCATAATCATGCGAAGTAAATAAGATGCAAACGTTAAACATCACATTAAATTATTTAGAGAAATCATAAAAAGGAAGAATTGTATTACTGTTTCGATCTAATCAATAAGAAAAAACTTAACGTACCGTTTGCATTAGATTTACATGTTATGATCACTGTCATCACAATATTGCACTAGTGTTTCATCATCCTCATCTATTGACTCATCTCCGTCAACAATATTATTAAGTTCTTCCTCTTCGTCGATTCTAGTTAGAACTTCTATATTTATAATATCAGGTTCTATATCATCTCTTCCTAGGGATTGCAAGTTTTGATCTTCGGTAGCATATATTAATTCAGTTTCTGAGGACTCATGTTCTTGAACTATGTTATCATTCATCTCCTCCACTTCTAGGTCATCGTGTTCCTCTATGTCCCAAAGGTGTCTATGACATACAAGTTGTGCAATTTTCTAAGGATGGCCGAGTTTTGTGTCATCGACATAGAACACTTGTTGCACTTGGTTTGGAAGAACGAATGGATCATCTTCACACCAATGAGAAGTTATGTTGATGCTCAAAAAATATTTATCTTTATGCATAGTCTATTTCCCACCAGTGTTAAACCACTCACACCAAAATAATACTACTTTATATCCATGAAGATAGGTCAACTCAACGACCCTACTTAATACTCCATAAAACTCTACCAAGATATTTTGATGTTCCCCCTCAACACGTAAACCACTATTTTGTGTTGTTCGGCGATCATCTCGATCTTGTATATGAAATCGTACTTCATTAACAATACAACCAGAGTAAAATTTTGTTAAGTATGATTGTAAACCATTTGCCAATGCCCATAATTCTTCGGAAACTTCGCTCGAGTTTGTGCGATGCACTCTATTTATCTATACAAAATACAATAGGAAGCTAATTAGATAGATGATACTATAAATTAACAATTAATCTTCAAGGGTATCTTCGTATTTGGAGCTTACATGAGCTTGAAACCAACAATGAAACTGCTCTTGATGAGTTTTGTCAATGTTTCTTTCATTTTCGTCCCTTTTAAGCTCCTCCATATGCTTACTATTTTTAAAAAAAGTACATTAAAATTTGTTACAAATTAAGGAAATTGAGCTCTTTCATGAATCGAACCTTTTAAAATCATCTACTTCGCTACAATTGTTTAATATGAATTTATGAGCTGCATCTAGATCTTCTTTAGAAAGTGCTTTGCAACGGCGAAGAGGTCCAAAGGGTCTCACTTTTGATGCAAAAACTGACAATTCACACTCTTGTTGATGCTCCACTGAATCTTCATTTCTATTTTCTTTATTGAACCTTATTTCTATTTCATTTAGGTACATTGACACAAATGTCAAAGACTCTTTCACAATATATCCTTCAGCTATAGAACCCTCTGGACGTGCTTTATTACGTACATATCCTTTAAGAGTTTTAAGAAACCTAAAGAGAAAAATCAATGATCATAATAACAAAATTATTCATTTATGCTATGTAAGATAATAAAGTATAAATGCATAAAAAACAAGTACCTTTCAATCAGATACATCCAACGTGAGTGAACTGGGCCAGCAATCTTTGCCTCTTTCGGAAGGTGAATAGCCAAGTGAATCATTACATCAAAAAATGCTGGAGGGAATATTCTCTCCAATTTGCACAAAATAATTGGGATATTACTCTCCAACTTCTCGATATGCTCGACCTTTAGTGTCTTTGAGCATAAAATTTTAAAAAAATCTCCTAGCTCGTATAGTGCCTCAACGACATCTGCGCGTAGAAACCCACGAATGCCAATAGGAATTAACCGTTGTAGTAGAACATGACAATCATGAGATTTAAGTCCATAAATCTTCCCATCCTTTACGCATCTTGAAATATTTGACGCATAGCCATCTAGAAACTTGACATTTTTTAAAAAATTACAAAACCTTTTTTTCTCATCGGAAGATAGATTATAACATGCTTGAGGTTTTATTATAGTACTTCCATTTCTAATCAAGTGTAACTCCTTCCGGATGTTAAGGTCTCGCAAATCTTCTCGCGCTTTTTCAGTATCTTTGTTTTTTCCATCAATGTTCATCAATGTGCCCAAAACACTGTCACAAATATTTTTTTCAACATGCATTACATCAATGTTGTGTCGTATCAAAAGTTTATGCCAGTAAGGTAGTTCAAAGAAGATGCTTCTCTTTACCCAATTCCCTTCTTCGTTGTTGCGCTTCCTCTTCCGCTTGCTTGGGTGTTTTCCAAATTTATCAAAGTTATGTTCGAGTTTGGTTAAATCTGCATGCAATTGTGCGCCACTCCACTCCCTTGGTTTTGTACGTGTTTCTGACTTTCCATCGAACAATTTACTCCTTCGATAAGGGTGATCATTATGTAGATAACGATGATGTCCCATGTAGCATATCTTACTTCGAATTCTTTTAGAATCTGTATCATATAAACAAGTTGGGCATGCCCCGTAACCCTTTGTGGTCCACCCAAATAAATTACTAAGAGCTGGAAAATCATTGATTGTCCACATAAGAGCAGCATGCATTTTAAAAGTCTCTTTGGTGTATGTGTCATAAGTCTCTACACCATTCCATAATTCTTTTAATTCTTCAATCAGTGGTCTAAGATAAACATCAATATCTTTTCCAGGAGCACGTGGGCCAGGAATTAATAATGACATCATAAGAAACTCATCTTTCATACCTTTGTATAACGGCATATTATATGGAATTAGCACAATAGGCCACATACTATAAGAAGTACTCATATTTCCAAACGGATTGAACCCATCAGTAGCCAATCCAAGCCTAAGATTGCGTGGATCTGCAGCAGAACTGGGATAGTGTGCATCAAAACTCTTCCATGCAAGTGAATCTATCGGATGACTCAAAGTACCTTCTATCTCCATATGCTTCTCAGTATGCCACCTCATGTAAGATGCTATTTTAGAAGACATATAAAGTCTTTGTATCCTTGGTGTTAAGGGGAAATGCCACAAAACCTTTTGAGCAATTAATTTTCCTTTTCCTTCGTTATATTTCCAACGTGGTTCTTCACACACAGGACACACATCTTTCTTCTCATTCTCTTTCCAAAATAGTGCACAATCATATCTACATGCGTCTATCTTCTTATAGCCCAAACCTAAACTAGAAAGAAGTTTCCTAGCCCAGTAAATAGATTTTGGAATAAGATTACCTTATGGCATCACGTCCTTTAGCAATTCAAGAAGCATGTTAACTGACTTATCTGACATCTTGTTCATTACTTTGATATGCAGCAGTTTAACAATGAATGCTAACAAAGAGTATTTTTTGCAACCTGGGTACAATTCACGTCTGACATTACATAACAGACTTAAAAAAGTTCCAGTACTATCTTCGTTAGAATGTTCAGGAAGTTCTGCATCTCCAATCTCATGTATCAAATCAACTAAATCATCGATGGCTTCAATGTCATCGTTACTTTCATGACTTTGAGAAGGTCCACTATTGTTACTATTAGAACTGAACAGAAAAGAACTAGTCATTTTAGCTTCTCCATGATGTATCCACTCCTTATAATATTTGTAAAACCCTTTCAAATGCAAGTCTGCTTTAACTTCAATGAGGCTCTTTGTTTTAGTGTTTCGACATACATTACATGGGCAAAGAATTTTATCTTCAAAGTAAATAGCATTTTCCCGTGCAAACTCTAAAAATAAATCCACACCTCTAGTATAGGTAGAACTGAATCTATCTGGTTCATAAATCCAGCTTTTATCCATACCTAACAAAAAAAGAATGGGATAACACAATATCATGAAAATAAAAAACTAGTACATGCACAAACATATACACACACACAAATATACATACACACACACACACACACACATACATATACATATACACACATACTGATGACCATACATGTTGGTACCCTAGTTTGATTTGAGTTTAGTCTTGCCTTTTTAGTCCCTTGACCCAAGAATTATCTATGGTCATTGGTTAGTAGTCTAGCTGTAGAGTCCTCACTTTTCCAGATTGAGAATTTGGTTAAGTAGTTTTTCGTTCGACTATAGTCGAACGCCGCTCGACTATCATCTATCGGCTGATCGACGATCGTCTATCAGTTGGTCGACGCTCTGTCTGCGTTGATAGGTCGACTATCTGTTGATAGGTCGACTATCTGCTTGGCGTGGTAGATCGACTATCTGTCCTGATAGATCGACTATCTGATAGTTCGACTATCTGTTGATAGGTCGACTATCTGTTCCGCTTTGATAGGTCGACTATCTGTTGATAGGTCGACTATCTGTCGTCTTTGATAGTTCGACTATCTGTCCTGATAGTTCAACTATCTGATAGTTCGACTATCTTTTGATAGGTCGACTATCTGGTCTGTTTTGATTGGTCGACTATCTATTGATAGGTCGACTATCTGTTTTCTTAGGTAGGTCGACTATCTGCTTGATAGGTCGACTATCTGTTTGCGTCTGATAGTTCGACTATCTGCTCTGATAGGTCGACTATCTGCCGGGGTAGTTCGACAATCTCCTTCGATAGGTCGACTATCTGGATCGTTCGACTATCTGCCCGATAGTTCGACGATCTCCGTGCGTCGGTCGACGATCTCCGAAGGTCGTTCGACGCTTTCTGTCTGCCTTTATATTTTGTATTTATTTATTATATTTAATTAATTAATATATTTTCTGGCAAGTTGTTTCAGTTGATTTATGATAATATTTCCAGGCAATATCTGCTCTATTCTTTTTGCCTGAGTAAAATCTTTTTAGATAAAGTTGTTTGTCTTATTAGCTGTCTTTGTATTTTACTTTATCTGCTGACAGCCCTTTATAGCCGTTAGACTGAAAAGTCTTCTTTTTGCTATAAAGAGTATTTCTCTGATATGACTTTATTTAGTCCTTCTGTTATTTGATTTGGTCCTGCAGCTTCTTAGAAAGAGGTTCATTCCTTTTATAGGATGTCCTGCTGCAGAGTTTGTTTTGC
This sequence comes from Platanthera zijinensis, assembly GCA_039513925.1. NCBI lineage: Eukaryota > Viridiplantae > Streptophyta > Magnoliopsida > Asparagales > Orchidaceae > Platanthera > Platanthera zijinensis. Next base: position 131,296,816 of record CM077091.1, read on the forward strand.
TGTGTGTTATTTGCAGCCCAGGTCTCAAGTTTCAGAAGAAGACAAGTAATTCAAATTGAAGAGAGCCGTTGCTTGCTGATGTTATAAAAAGGACCCTTTGAAGAAGGATTCAAGCTAGTTAATAGCATATAGCTAACCAGTTGTTCACTTAAGCTTTCAAGCCTTCATCAAGATCAAGTCTTCTGCTCTCAGCAATACTCATCTAACTGAGAAGTGTTAAGATCTTCTACTCCTCTTCAACCTGAGTTCTCCTAATTTCAGGAAGTTCATACTCAGAGTTCTCTTGAAGAAGAAGAAGAAGAAGATAGCTGCTTGAAGATCTTTAATTTTATTATTTATTATCTTCTTGTAGTCTTTTCCTTCAGAGCTTTCTGAAGAGTTTTTCTGCACGGAAGCAAGACTTCACCTGGACATCTTTGAGCCAGGGGGGGCCTTGATTCTTTAGAGCTTTCTAGCTCAGTGCAAGTTTTTGTGCTTCTCTAATCTTTGTAAAATAGAGAAGACATCTTAACCTTCTTCCCCCTCCTGTACAGGGTTATTACTCCCTTCAAAAGTATCCCTTGGTGGCAGGGCACCTGATCAAAAACCTGTGCTTGGTTTTTAGACACCTGATCAAAAGTCTAAAGGGTTTCTAGATCTACCTGAAGCAGATCCTGTTGGTGGCAGGGCACCTGATCAAAAACCTGAGTGGATTCCTACCGTGTGGGTAGAAGAGTGGACGTACCCAAGTTGTTTGGGGAACCACTATAAATTTCCTTGTGTCGTCTGGATTCACTTGTTTAATTCCTGCACTGTGGCTGTGAATAGATATAACTAGGATTGCTAGTTGCTGATTAGGTTTTCCAAGCCTTAATTGTAATTACAGTTAGCTTGAGTTTGTGCACATCACTTGTGTTAGGCTATAGGGTTAAATCTATATCTATAATCTTTTCATTCCGCACTTCACTCCAAGGGAGTTGGGTAGACCATTAAGTTTTGTCTAGTGTAAAATTTGATAACTCTATTCACCCCCCCTCTAGAGTAGTATCTATCCCTTCACTTTCAATTGGTATCAGAGGCAGGTTGACTGACTGAATAGGCTAACACCTAAATCACAAGATCCTGATAGATACCAAAGCTTATAGATATTCACTATCATGGCCCAGTCCAAGGATTATTCTAGCACCAGACCTCCAGCATGCAACTTAGCTAAGTTTGGCATCTGGAAGGCAAGGATAAAATTATATATGAATTCTATTGATGAAAGCATCTTTGCTTCTATTTTGTCAGGACCCCCAAGAGCACCTGCTGCTGCTACTGCCTCATCATCTGATATGAGTGCAGTGCCTCCTCCAGATTACAACGATGAGTACAAGAAGGCCAAAATAGCAGATGCCAAGGCAATGAACATTCCGGCTCAAACAATGTCTGATGAGGTATTCCAGAAGGTTGCTGATTGCTCCTCAGCAAAAGCCATGTGGGATACACTGAACCAGATTGTAGCTGGTTCAGCTGATGAAAGGAAGGACAGAAGGTCCAACCTGATCTCACAATATGAGAACTTCAAGAAAACTGATGCTGAATCAGTTGAAGCCATGTACACCAGGCTCAGCTCAATCATCAATGAGCTGAGGACCCTGGACAAGGACATATCATTGACAGAGGTCAATGATAAGATTCTTATGTTCTTCCCTAGCACATGGGATCTAAGGATCTGGCCCATCAAGGAAGCCAGAAGTACAAATGAGATCTCCACTGAAGCTCTTCTCGGCAAGCTCAAGTCTTTTGAGCAAGTGTTGAAGATAAGGGAAGCAGAAGCTGAAGCAAAGACCCCCACTCCAACAAGAAAAGAGCAATCTCTAGCTCTTAAGGCTACTGATGCTTCTGAAGGCAGCCAATCAAATGAGGAACTAATGGCATTGTTTGCCAAGAGGTTTCTCAAGATGGGGAGAAAGGAGTTCAGAAAGAAGTCTTCACGTTATGAAGACAAACCAAGGTATGATCGTTCTCCTGCTAAAGAAATTATTTGTTATGGATGCAGGAAGCCTGGACATATCTTGCCAGAGTATCTAGAGGAGAAAAACAAAGACAAGAGGAAAGAAAAAGAACAACAAAGGAAGCACTCCAAGCCATCCTCCTACAAAAACAAGAAGAAGGAGAGAGGTTTCATTGCTGAAACCTGGAGTGATTCTGATGAAGAATCTTCCTCCTCAAGCTCCAGTGAGGATGAGGAAGAGAAGAAGGCAAAAGAAGTTTGCCTGATGGCAATAGATGCCTGCAGCAACCACTCAGCTGCAGAGAGTTCAGATTCAGATGAAGAGATGCCAACAGAAGATGAGGTACTCTCTTCTTATGACTTTACTTCTGAAGAATTTAAATTAGATTTTAAATCTTTATGCTTAGATTTGATTAGCTCAGAAAAGGAGATAAAAGAACTTAGAAATAAGTTAGCTGACTCAGAAGTAATTGCTACAGAAAATATTAGGTTAAAGGAAGATCTCACTACTTGTAGTGAAGAAATTAAATTTCTTAAAATGGAATTAGCTAAGTCTAAGAGGTTAGAAGAATCACTTAATGGTAGAAGCCTTAAGTTGTTAGAAATTACCAGCATGACTAACACTAGGTCAGCTAATAACAAACTAGGCTTAGGAGCTTCTCCCAGTGAACCCGCAGTTCTTCTTAAAAACAATCTTTCAACTCCAGTGAACTTCATTTCAGCTAGTGGAAAGAAGAACACTGAGCAAGTAAATCTAGTTAATAAAACCTTAAATAAAGCTAAGAGAGAAAAGAGAAAGAAATTTTTTAAAGAAATGCAAAGAGCGTCGAACGCCACTCGACGATCAGAAGCTCAATGGTCGAACGAAGGTCGACGATCTGAGCACCCATCGTCGAACGTCGATCGACGTTTTCAACATGATTTTCAAAATCATAATCAGTACCATAGAAACCTAAATGAAAATAGAAACCCTAGGTTTGTTGACCCATCATCTGCATGGAGAAACCCACCTAGGAGATCTCACCCACTAGGTTATCACCCTCAGCCTGCATTTTCATATATTTCCAGTTTTTCTTATGTGAAAAACAAGGGACCCAAGGTTACCTGGGTCCACACTGTCTAAATAAATGTCTTGCAGGTGAAGGCCTATCCAATCACTCAAAATAAGTGGTATTTGGATAGTGGATGTTCCAAGCATATGACAGGAAATAAAGATCATCTGTCAAAATTCAAAGCTAAGCTCGGCCCAAAGGTTATCTTTGGAGATTCCAGCTGTGGTCAGACAGAAGGCTATGGCAGGATTACTATTGGAGATGTTACTTTCAAGAGAGTTGCATATGTGACAGGACTGAAGCACAATTTGATTTCAGTCAGCCAGCTGTGTGATGCTGGCTACCAGGTTTCATTTTCTAACTCTTCTTGCAAAATTACTTTAAATAATAATGTTGTTTTAGTAGGTATTAGAATAGGTAATATTTATTTAGTAGATTTCAATTCATCTCATTCTGAAATCTGCCTGTTTAATGAAGTAACAATCAATAATAATTCTTTGTGGCATAAGAGGCTTAGTCATGTTAACCTTAAAAATATATCTAGGTTATCTAAACATAACCTTATTAGAGGTTTACCTTCTTGCCCCTACAAGAAGGAGAGCCTATGCAAGGCTTGTCAGCTAGGCAAGCAAACCAAAAACTCTTTTAAATCTGTAAATAAGAGTGATTCTCCTAGAATCCTGTATCTATTACACTTGGACCTTTTTGGCCCAATAAATGTACAGAGTTTAGGAGGGAAGTATTACACCTTAGTAATTGTAGATGACTTCTCTAGGTTCAGTTGGGTTTTCTTTTTGAGAACTAAGTCTGATAACTTCAAAGCCCTTACAGACTTTCTACTATGTGTGCAGACTGAGTACTCTACTCATGTGGCCTTGATCAGAAGTGATCATGGTACTGAGTTTGACTCTCTTCTCATGCAAGAATTCTGTGAGAGAGAAGGTATCAAACATAGCTTCTCAGCTCCTAGAACTCCTCAACAAAATGGGATAGTTGAAAGGAAGAATAGAACACTTATTGAAGCTGCCAGTACATTGTTGGCAGATGCTAACATGCCTCTCTCCTATTGGGCAGAAGCTGTTAGTACAGCCAATTATGTCTTGAATAGAAGTTTGATACACAAGCTTAAGTGTAAAACTCCTTATGAGTTGCTTAAGGGAAAGAAACCTAAAATTAATTATTTTAGAGTATTTGGTTGTATTGTTTATATTCATAATAATAATAAAGAATATATTAGAAAATTTGAAGCAAAAGCTTCAATGGGAATCATGCTTGGATATTCCCAAGTAAGCAAAGCTTATAGGGTTTATAACAAATCAACCTGTAAAATTGAAGAATCTGTGCATGTGTCTTTTGATGAATCTCAGATGTTTTACAAGGAGAAGGAAAATTCTCCTTCCTCAAGTTCATTACAGGTACCTGATGCCCCTCAAGAAATTCTTCAACTATCAACTCTTCAGATCACTGATTCAGACAGTGATGAAGACATTGCTGAAGCTGTTGTTGTACCACCAACAGTAGATCAAATTCCTCCTGAGGAATTAATCCCAACTGTTGCTGAAGATCACATCCCACCTGCTGATATTGTCACACTTAGAGATCACCCGACATTTCAAGTGATTGGAGACATATCAGCTGGTGTGCAAACAAGACATCAATTAAGACAGGATGTGATGCACGCTTGTTTCCTCTCACAGGTTGAGCCCCTCACCTTTAAAGATGCAGAGCTAGATCCCCACTGGATCATTGCAATGCAAGAGGAACTCAATCAGTTTGAGAGATGTAAAGTTTGGACTTTGGTTCCAAGACCTAAAGGCCAACTGATCATAGGCACCAAGTGGGTGTATAGAAACAAGTTGGATGCAAATGGAATTATAATAAGGAATAAAGCTAGGCTTGTAGCTCAGGGCTACAGACAGGAGGAAGGTATAGACTATGACCAAACCTTTGCTCCTGTTGCAAGGCTAGAAGCAATAAGGATCTTCTTGGCCTATGCAGCCTTCATGAAGTTTAAGGTGTTCCAAATGGATGTCAAAAGTGCATTCCTAAATGGTGAGCTTAAGAAAGAGGTGTTTGTTGAACAACCACCAGGGTTTGTTTCTTCAACTCAGCCTTCTCATGTGTTTAAGTTGCAGAAAGCTCTTTATGGACTAAAGCAAGCTCCTAGAGCCTGGTATGAGACCTTAGCTAGTTTCCTGTTAGAGCACAACTTTACTAGGGGAGTAGTTGATAGAACACTTTTCGTCAAGCATCACAAGGACACAATCCTGTTAGTTCAGGTGTATGTAGATGATATTATTTTTGGCTCCACTGATCCCAAACTGTGCAAAAAGTTTTCCAACTTGATGCATTCCAAGTTTGAGATGAGTAGTATGGGTGTGCTGTCTTACTTTCTTGGTCTCCAAGTTAAGCAAGATGCTGATGGTATCTTCATCTCCCAATCCAAATATGCCAAGGAATTGGTAAAGAAATTTGGGATGGCTAATGCCTCAGCAATGCCTACACCCATGGCTACTAATGTAGTTATTGATTCTGATGATCACGGCAAGCCAGTTGATCAAAAGAATTATAGGGCCATTGTTGGTTCCCTATTGTATCTAACTGCAAGTAGGCCATATATAATGTTTGCTACATGCCTTTGTGCTAGATTCCAGGTCAACCCCAAGGAATCTCATCTGATTCTTCTAAAGAGAATCCTGAGATACCTGAAGGGATGCCCAAATCTAGGACTTTGGTACCCAGCTGAGTCAGAATTTGAATTAATTGGATATTCTGATTCTGATTATGCTGGTTGCAGAGTTGACAGGAAGAGCACCTCAGGAACTTGCCAGTTCCTGGGAGAGAGATTGGTCTCTTGGTTCTGTAAGAAGCAGGCTTCTGTCTCAACTTCAACTGCAGAGGCTGAATATATAGCAGCTGCCAGTTGTTGTTCACAGATCCTGTGGATTCAAAACCAGCTTGTGGATTATGGTTACTCACACAAGAACACCAAAATCATGTGTGATAGTACCAATGCTATCTCAATTGCACAAAATCCAGTGCACCACTCTAGAACGAAGCACATTGAGATTCGGCACCATTTCCTGAGAGATTGTGTGGAAAAGAACAAGATTTGTCTTGAGTTCATATCCACTGAGTTTCAGAGAGGTGATATATTCACCAAGCCCTTAGATGAATAGAAGCATCTGTTCTTTTTAGTTCAACTAGGCATGATCAATGGACGAGACTAAGTGTGACTTTATCTGCCAATGTTGAAACTTGTTTGAAGATAGTCGAACGACGTTCGAAGATAGTCGATCGGGTCAAGCCCATCGTCGACCTATGGTTGATGAAAGTTTGTCTGATTGAAGATCGTCGACCGGCGTTCGACCATAGTCGAACAAGTCGAGCTCATCGTCGATCTCTGGATGACGATAGCCTATTGTTTGAGAAGCCAGAAATAGTCGAACGATTGTCCGACTACTCTGCTTCTGAGCCGATCGTCGAACGGCCGTTCGACCATCGGGTCTAGTATCTTTTTAATAGATCGACTTTCTCCGGTCTAATATAAAGCCGATAGTCGACCTAGGTTAAAAGATCTTTTGCTTTATCGTCGACGGAGCGTGTCTTTTCGCATTCTGTCTTCCCGCTTGCGATTTTCTGCCGCTTCGTCTCTTTTGTCTTCTCCGTCCTTCTCGCGCTTTCTCCAGCAATCAATGGCGATTTCTCCCGCAGTTCTAGTAGTTGTAAAGTTCAATGCAGGCTTCAGTGTTGATTTTGACGCCTTCAGTAGCTGCGAAGCAGGGATCGTGGAAGTTCTGCAGCTTTGCCGGGATCAAGGACTAGAGAGATTAATGTCTTCAAGGATTAAGTTAAATATACCCGAGATCAAGGAATGGGATTTCACGTCGTCCTCCACCGACGATTCGATGACTGGCACCATCGGCGGAGAAGAGGTAATTTTATCTCCGGCCGTTCTGACTGATATTTTTGGATTAGTTAATGGTGAAGAAGATTATGAGCAAGATGCTCAAGAATTTGGAAGAATGTTAGTTGAGCTGGGACATGCAGAGGGCATTCCCACCAAGCTGCTCAAAGTAAATTTCCCTTTTAAGATTAAGTTTCTTGCTGAGTTGGTCGGAAAAGTGCTCCTCGGAAAGCACTCTGCTCACGACAATATCACAAGGCAACAATTTGCACTGATGTGTGCAATTGTTAATCGGAAAAAGATTGATTGGGCTGGAGTAATGTTTGATTTGATAAGGAAAAAGACTGGTAAGAAGGAAGTCACCCTCGGAAGGGTCATTGGAATTTTCCTGAAGGAAAGGTATCCCCATCTGCTGGTCTCCGCCGCAACAACAATAAATGCAAGCAAGAAGATGGACCCAAACCTGTTCTCTAAGTGGAAGAGAACCTTTGTGAAACCCGCTCTCACAGGGGTTGCTCCGGCGACATCAGAGAGCACCAGGACTGATTCGGTCGCTCCTCACCCTGTTGAAGCTGGCTCAGCTCCTTCCCTTCCTTCTTCTTCTGCTATGCAGTCTGCCTCAGTTGAAGTTCCATCAACTTCAGCTGAAGTACGACTTTCCCCTTCTCCTGATAGAGAAACAACCACGATTGTTCTCCCTTCCCCTCCAGTTTCTCCTCTTCCTGCTCATCAGGCTAGGATATCTGCTCCTAGCTTTGATTTGTTAGGGTCTGAGAGGATTCCATCACCCCCTCCGTCTCCCATTCATTCTCCAGTTAACACTCATGTTAACTCTCCAGCTCCTTCTCCTATTCAATCTCCAGTCCACACCATTCTTCATCCCAGCACTACAACCATATCTGCTGCAGCTCCATCCACTACACTTCCATCTTCTTTTGAGATCACCCCAGCACTCATCTCCGGCATTCTGGAGTTGATTACCCCTTCAATCAAAATCATGATTGAAGAGGCAATCGCTCCACTTGCCTCCTCCATTGATACCTTAACCGCTACCATCAAATCACTTTCCAAATCTGCTGAGCCCTCTTCCTCAAGGGGCCTGGTTTCAGTGTCCACTGAAATCAGGCAGGGGGAGATGTTCTGTGAAGATGTCTCAGAGCCTCCTGCCTCCCTTCCAGCAGTAACAAATACTGAGATGACAGTTCAAGTAGTGGCTGCTCCAGCTGAAAAAGAATCAGCCTCTGTGTTATCGGAAAAGGAAATATCTGATGCTATCATGTTATCTGAATTTGTTGTGAAAGTCTGCTTAGAAGATCTCACCACTCCCGTGGTTGCAAATTTCCTAGAAGGGATTATTACATCCTACCTAGATGAATCTTGGGAGCTGGTCAAGTATGAAGGTAATTCATTCATCCGCTTTGTTGATGAGTCAATTAATTTGATAGTTTGTGAATTCCTGGAAGGAATGATTTCTGTTTATTTAGCAGATCTGTGTTCATAATTTCTACAGATTATATTAGAGAAGATTTAGCTGCTCAGATTATAGCAGTTGTTTCTGAAGCTGATCCAGTTGTTACTAACATTCAAGTAGATCCAGAATTGGATTCTTTTTTAGATGATAGAGAAGATGAGTCTGAAAACCAGGATGAAATCAAAGCTGACACTCCTGTTCTGAGTGTGGAAGAAGAAAAAGCAAGAGCTGCCTGGAATCAAAGAGTACAAGATTCTTTAAAAGAAAAAGAAAAAGAGTTGCAAGTTGAAAAGTCAACTATTTGGGATGATTCACCAGGGTTGGATTTAGATTCCCTTCTGGCTCAGGATGCCATAGAAGAGGAAAGAGAGAAATCTGAACTGAAGTTAAAAGAAAAGGCTGTTTCTGAAGCTTATGATCCTTATGATAATCCTCCATCATCTCATTCTGATGATGAAGATGATTCTGATTTGTCTGAGAATGCTAAGAAAAGGAAAGCTGCTCAAAAGAAAAGGAAAGCAATTGCTCCTCATCCTCCCAGCCGAGATAATGATACTCCATACTATATTCTTAAAGGGATTGACCCCAAATCAAAAGAATTTCAGCATTGGATGTGGTTCTCCAAGAACCAGCAGAAAGAAAGAAAGAGAACTAAGAGATATTACTCTCCTGCTCCCAGATGGACACCCAGAGGTCCTCCTCCACCTCCCGGTGCAGGAGCCTCTGGCAACCTCTCTGCGAATCCATCTGCCTCGTCTGGAAGATCTGCACCCTCTCAGCCTCTGCCAAGGAAAAGTTATCAAAGTTCGCAAGGCAGATCGTATTCTGGCTCCCAAAGACAAGTGAAGGAGGTTATGCTTCAAAGACCAATTTTTTCCCCTCCTCCTTCTCCAAAGAAAAGAATTCCATCTCCTATGCCAGTACAGTCTGAGAAAGCTGTTTCAAAAGGTAAGTAGTTTATTCTGTTTTAAATATCTAGCAAGACCTTTTTGCTAAGTTTGCTTCCATATCTTATCTAGTTATTCAAGATAAAGAATCAGATGCTGCTCCTCCTGAGTCTGTTTATGAAAGTCCTGAGCTTGATCCTAACTATAGGATGGCTCATTTTCACGAATTAGTTGGAGCAGCTCAAATAAGAAAAGCAAAGGCAGAAGGAAAAGATACTACTGGCTTAACCACCATGTCTGCATTCAGAAAGAAAGAGTTTGAAAAGTTCCAGGTTAATCCTGATGTTTTTGACCCCTCAAAATACATGGAAAAGCACCCTGAAGCAGTTGTTCCTAGGGCTGCAAAATTGAAGATCATTGGTGTGCAGGATTTGAAGCTGTCAAAGAAAGAAGCTGATGATCCTCTAAGGAAAATCTCTTTTGTTTCTAGCTCTTCTGTATCTAAGCCTGACTCTGTTGATCCTTAGTTTTATTTGTCTATTATCTATCTGTTTGATAACTGCTAGTTAATTGTTAACTATTTCCTGTATTAATTTTATTGCTCTTTAGCTAGCTGTGTATTTTTTTGTTTTAGAGACTTAACTCAAATAGGGGGAGATTGTTGGTACCCTAGTTTGATTTGAGTTTAGTCTTGCCTTTTTAGTCTCTTGACCCAAGAATTATCTATGTCATTGGTTAGTAGTCTAGCTGTAGAGTCCTCACTTTTCTGGATTGAGAATTTGGTTAAGTAGTTTTTCGTTCGACTATAGTCGAACGCCGCTCGACTATCGTCTATCAGCTGATCGACGATTGTCTATCAGTTGGTCGACGCTCTGTCTGCGTTGATAGGTCGACTATCTGTTGATAGGTCGACTATCTTCTTGGCGTGGTAGATCGACTATCTGTCCTGATAGATCGACTATCTGATAGTTCGACTATCTGTTGATAGGTCGACTATCTGTTCCGCTTTGATAGGTCGACTATCTGTTGATAGATCAACTATCTGTCGTCTTTGATAGTTCGACTATCTGTCCTGATAGTTCAACTATCTGATAGTTCGACTATCTTTTGATAGGTCGACTATCTGGTCTGTTTTGATAGGTCGACTATCTATTGATAGGTCGACTATCTGTTTTCTGAGGTAGGTCGACTATCTGCTTGATAGGTCGACTATCTATTTGCGTCTGATAGTTCGACTATCTGCTCTGATAGGTCGACTATCTGCCGGGGTAGTTCGACTATCTTCTTCGATAGGTCGACTATCTGGATCGTTCGACTATCTGCCCGATAGTTCGACGATCTCCGTGCGTCGGTCGACGATCTCCGAAGGTCGTTCGACGCTTTCTGTCTGCCTTTATATTTTGTATTTATTTATTATATTTAATTAATTAATACATTTTCTGGCAAGTTGTTTCAGTTGATTTATGATAATATTTCCAAGCAATATCTGCTCTATTCTTTTTGCCTGAGTAAAATCTTTTTAGATAAAGTTGTTTGTCTTATTAGCTGTCTTTGTATTTTACTTTATCTGCTGACAGCCCTTTATAGCCGTTAGACTGAAAAGTCTTCTTTTTGCTATAAAGAGTATTTCTCTGATATGACTTTATTTAGTCCTTCTGTTATTTGATTTGGTCCTGCAGCTTCTTAGAAAGAGGTTCATTCCTTTTATAGGATGTCCTGCTGCAGAGTTTGTTTTGCTGTGTGTTATTTGCAGCCCAGGTCTCAAGTTTCAGAAAAAGACAAGTAATTCAAATTGAAGAGAGCCGTTGCTTGCTGATGTTATAAAAAGGACCCTTTGAAGAAGGATTCAAGCTAGTTAATAGCATATAGCTAACCAGTTGTTCACTTAAGCTTTCAAGCCTTCATCAAGATCAAGTCTTCTGCTCTCAGCAATACTCATCTAACTAAGAAGTGTTAAGATCTTCTACTCCTCTTCAACCTGAGTTCTCCTGCTTTCAGGAAGTTCAAACTCAGAGTTCTCTTGAAGAAGAAGAAGAAGAAGATAGCTGCTTGAAGATCTTTAATTTTATTATTTATTATCTTCTTGTAGTCTTTTCCTTCAGAGCTTTCTGAAGAGTTTTTCTGCACGGAAGCAAGACTTCACCTGGACATCTTTGAGCCAGGGGGAGCCTTGATTCTTTAGAGCTTTCTAGCTCAGTGCAAGTTTTTGTGCTTCTCTAATCTTTGTAAAATAGAGAAGACATCTTAACCTTCTTCCCCCTCCTGTACAGGGTTATTACTCCCTTCAAAAGTATCCCTTGGTGGCAGGGCACCTGATCAAAAACCTGTGCTTGGTTTTTAGACACCTGATCAAAAGTCTAAAGGGTTTCTGGATCTACCTGAAGCAGATCCTGTTGGTGGCAGGGCACCTGATCAAAAACCTAAGTGGATTCCTACCGTGTGGGTAGAAGAGTGGACGTACCCAAGTTGTTTGGGGAACCACTATAAATTTCCTTGTGTCGTCTGGATTCACTTGTTTAATTCCTGCACTGTGGCTGTGAATAGATATAACTAGGATTGCTAGTTGCTGATTAGGTTTTCCAAGCCTTAACTGTAATTACAGTTAGCTTGAGTTTGTGCACATCACTTGTGTTAGGCTATAGGGTTAAATCTATATCTATAATCTTTTCATTCCGCACTTCACTCCAAGGGAGTTGGGTAGACCATTAAGTTTTGTCTAGTGCAAAATTTGATAACTCTATTCACCCCCCTCTAGAGTAGTATCTATCCCTTCACTTTCAATACACACATACATAGACATATACAAACACACATACATATACATATCCATATGGAAATCAATGCCAAACTTGAAAAGTAAGCAAGTGTCTTTAAAAAAATGCATCTGAAAACAATTTATTAGGTTGAACAAGATTTTGAACTGATGCACGTATCTCCATATAATGTATACAAACTTATAAAGTAAGCAAGTCAAGGTCAATCTGAATTTTAAAAAGTATCATCCATGCTTTAGTGCCTGTCAATCAATTCTAAGAACCAAGCTCTCCATATGTTAAGGTGACTATTTACAGCAGTGCGCATATCAAACACTTCAAACGCAATGTTTTCAGTTGGACTAAGGAACATATAGATGATATAGATGAGTTGGACTAAGGAACATATAGATGGCATCAGTTGGACTAAGGAACATATATATCATCAAATGATATAGATGAGCCTTAGCACCAGTGCACCATTTCACAATAATAAGGAGAGTGGTACCCAAAAATATTGAGGAACATGAGATGAGGAATAAATTGGTACCTAGAATACATGCAAGAGATGAGTAGAACTATATTGCAGTACGAATGAGGTGCATCCTATTAACTAAAGATTGCGTTATAATGCCAAACCTAGAATACATCTCTCTATAGTATCTAGCTTTCCAACCAAAGCAACTAATTTTTACCCAAAGAGGTGCATCCTATTAACTATAGATACCAAATAATTTATACAGGCGGGTTTTCTCCCAGGCAGGTGCGGCGACCAGATGATGAAGACCGGCGGGTTTTCTCCCAGGAATTGCTGGCCGGCGGTGAGCAGCGGGGAGGGGATAGGGCGAGGCGATGAGGGGTTTCGCTTTGCTGTTATCGGGAGTTTTCCCGTGGAGCAGGCAATGCGAGGAGGTGCTGGGTAGGGGAGATCGCGACGGCGGGGGAGAGGGAGATCGCGAGGGCAGCGGGATAGCGGGATAGCAGGATATTTTGGGGGTAGGGTTTGAGGGAGACCGGCGGGTTTTCTCCCAGGCAGATTAGATTAGATGGAGTTTTATTAGAGGGAATTTTTTATTGGAGGGAAATTTCTCGCCAAAAATTTCATGCACAATATCATGTCTGTCTGTCTTTGGTGTTTGTGTGTGTGTCGTGGCGTTATTGTGTGTGTGTATGTGTGTGTCTGTGTCTACGACTGTGACTGTGACTGTCTGGGTCTGTGAGTGTCTGTGTACGTATATGTGTCGGTCCATGTGTCTGTGTTTGTGTCCATGTATTTGTGTTTGTATGTGTCTGTGTCTATGTACGTACGTATGTGTGTCGGTCCATGTGTCTGTGTATGTGTCCATGTATCTATACAAGTCTGTGTCTGTATCCATGTGTTTGTGTCTATGTGTCTATGTCTGTATGTACACATGCTTGTCTGTGACTGTGTATTTGGGTTGTGTGTGAGTGTTTGTTTGTTTATGCATGTTTGTCTATGCTTGTGTGTATCTGTGTTTGCGTATCTATGTGTCTTAATTGCGTGTCTGTGTCTGTGTTTATGTGTGTTTGTGCGTGTTTATGTCTTTGTTGCTTGCGTGTCTATGCGTGTTTGTGCTTGTGTTTGACTATGTCCGTGTCTATATCAGTCTGTATCTATGTCTGTGACTGTGTTTTTGTTTGCGTGTCTGTGTTTGTCTATGTGTGTGTGTGTATGTGTGTGTTTGTGTTCGGTGAGAAAATTAAATTAATATTCAATTATTTTTTATTCAGTTGATCGAACGCCCGAGAGCGAACGAAATTGAGCGGGGTAATTCTTACTTTTAAAAAATACATAAACGGATAAACCTTATTTAAAAATACATAAATCTTATTTAAAGCTCATGTGCACTGTCCGGCAATGTCAAGGCGGGGGTATTGTCGAGCGGGGAACATGGGCCTCATGTGCACTGTCAGTTGATCGAGCTAGCTCCTGAGATTTATTTTAAATTTTTTGATTTGTTTTGTGCAAAATTTTATGGAGGGAAATTTCCCTCCATATATTTCATTCATTCATGTGAGAGAGAGATAGAGCTGCATGGAAGAGAGGCAGAAAAACTTTTATAAGAAGTTAAAGATTTATAAAAAAACCCCGTACGTGCAAAAATACATGTTGCAATAGTACCACATATCTACGACAGCCGCACACGGATGTTAATAATAAAATATTACTATTAGTAAGGACAATGTCTTTGTCACAAAAAACTTCCATGATATGGTTACAATTGATACTTATTGTGAGAATTTTTTTCTATTTGTAACGTAACATTAGTGTTGTTACAAATACTTACAGTTATAGTAACGAATTAATTATTATTGTAACAAAATTTAAAATATTCATTACAACAAAGTACTTTTTGGTAACAACAAAAAAATTTGTTACTAAATATAATTATTAGTAACAAACTGTGTTTTAGTTATATTTCAGTCCTTACAACAGGTGCAGTTTGTTATAGTGTGTTCTTCATCTTTAAGAAGAAAGATGATACTAACATGTCCCCCTGAGTGGCCTTATCCAACTCATTCACTAAAAATTGTAGCTGAGCTACATTCTTCTTGTTCAGCAGGCCATCAAGATCTCAACTGTCGACCGACAATCAATAATATAGTCGAACAGCTTCGGTAAAATACCGCGCTTTAGAGTGAATGCAGCATTAGCAATGCCGTCACCGCCTCAACATTGCCTCTAGTAGCGACCACCACTACAACGAAGTCGTTTTACGACGACATTTGTTTATGCCTTTGGTGACGATTTCAAAGAGTCACGATAGTTTTTGAGACGTTTATAAAAACGTCGCTAAATCGTCACGATTGGGCATGTCGCTGTAGACCCTTGTGACGCTTTCAAAAAAAATGTCGTGATTGGCAGTTACTCTGCGATGACATTTTTTTCCAAAATACGTCATGATTGGCAATTATTTTACCGTGACACTTTTAAAAAATATCATGATAAACAATTACTCTATCGTGATAATTTTTAAAATACAAGGAGATAAATATTAACTCTAACACGATGTTTTTTATAAAACGTCACTGTAATTAAAACTCTACAATGACGTTTTTAAAAAACGTAATAATCTATTGCATTTGAGAAAAAAATTAAAACAAATAAAATTTATGATAATCTAAGCTCTAAAATAATTATGCTTTTAAAATCTTAATTAAAATTAAAAATATTATTTTTTATAAAAAATATTATTTTAACAATTTAAATGTTTTTAGAGTGGTATTAAGAAATGTTGAGTGATTTTTTACAACTTGTTGTCCAAATAATATATCTCTAATTATAGCAAAAAAAAATTAAAAAAATACTCACGTAATACATCATCATTAAGTTTGAAGAGTATAAACATGCAAAAGATCACATTTATGATAAACAAACTTGTTTCAAGTGAATATAAACTTTCAAAAAAACATAATTATTCAACATATACATTGTTTTCAATGCAAATAAAAACAAATAAAACAAAACAAGCACCATGCAACTTCAAAATTTCCTTCTTTAATCATTAGCTTCATTGGCATTGTATTGATGAGCATTCAACTTCTTTCATACATCATCTACCGCGCGCATCATCTTTTCAAACTTTAAGCATAATAAATAAAATTGAAACACAAGTTGAATATTTATTCTTATTACATCTAAAGTTACAATAAATAACAATTTGAAAAACACAATAACAATATGACATAAAACAAGAAACCGCATGTCTCCACATCAAAGAATAAACATTAGACATAAATCAAACATGAAATGATCTGGTGAGGTACTTAAGAGTTTAAACAACTTCCAAATAATATAATTACAAACTATTGGTGACAGTTTCAAATAACTTCTTACAGCAGTTTGGGCACAAATCTTGGCGTTTTGCCAAAACCGTTTGTGTCAAACTGCTGGCAGGAGTTTGTGCCAACTACGATAGCAGTTTGTGCCAAACTGTTGGAGCAGTTTGCGTGCTGCAGCAGATTGTGCCAACTGCTGCTGCAGTTTGAGCCAATTGCTGCAGCAGTTTGTGCAAAACTACTGCAGCAGTTTGTGCCAAACTACAACAACAACAGTTTTTGCCAACTGCTGTAGCAGTTTGTACCCAACTGTTGCAGCAGTTTGTGCCCAATTGCTGCTGGAAACCCTGTAGTAGTTTGTGCCAAATTGTTGCAACAAACCCTACAGTAGTTTGTGCCAAACTGCTGCAGCAAACCCTGCAGCAGTTTGTGTCAAACTATTCCAAACTCCTGCATCAGTTTGTGCCAACTACCGCAGTAGTTTGTGCCAAGTACAGCAATAGTTTGTGCCAACTGCCGCAATAGTTTGTGCCAACTGCCGCAGCAGTTTGTGCCAACTGCCGCAGCAGTTTGTGCCAACCTCCACAACAGTTTGTGCCAATTGCCGCAGCAGTTTGTGCCAAACTATGCCAAACTGCTGCAACAAACCCTGCGATAAACAACAATTTGGCATGCCAAACTGCTGCTGCAGTTTTGCACTAATTGCTACTACAATAGTTTTGCACCAACTGCTGCTGCAACATTTTGTGCCAAACTGCTGCGACTAGCAGTTTTGCACCAAATACTACTACAGCAGTTTGTGCCCAACTGCTACGGCCAACAGTTTGTTCCCAACTACCGCGGCCAACAGTTTGCCTACTGCAGCTAGCAGTTTGGCGACCAACAATTTTGCACAAGCTGCGGCCAGACTGCGTCCAACAATTTTGCACAAATTACAGCTAGACTACGGTCAGATTGCAGCTAGACTACGGGTAAAATTTAATATCATTTTTCATTCAATTAAATCTCAAAAAATTAATATAAGGTAGAAATCAAAGCTTGATTTGAATTGATATTTATAGTAGGAGATGGTGTTGTGATGTTGTTAGGGGTACACTCATTTATATTTGATCTTTCAATAGAAGCCATCATTCTAAAAAACTGCACAAATAATATATATTTATAAAACTATTGCAATTAAATTAAGCATTATTAATTGGATTTAAATATAATTATTACTTGGTCTGGTGATAGATGTATCCCTGGTTCCATTAATGTTCTAGGTGAATATTCACTAAAATTTTGTTGCCACCTGCCAGCCATAAGACTATCTATGGTCTTCTTCATGATAGACATTTGTAATTTCAATTGTTCAATCTCCCACAACTCTTCTGGATTTGTATATTTCAATCCAGTTATTCTTAAGCGACGTGATAAATCAGGGTATATCTGAATCGCAGTGACACCCATTCTCATTCCATGACATCGACCATAGTATTCTTGTCCCAATGTAGATCTAAAAAAAATATTTATATATATTGTACAGTACTCTAAATTGAAACAAAATGTTATAAAATATTTTTTACCTAAAAGTACCTTCATGTATTTCATTTATTGGTGTGTCAAGAGGATGCTGTGATATTTATTGCTCGATAGCCTTGTCTATGGCAACCTAAAAAAAGTTCACAAATGAAATCTTCAATAAACAATTTGGATATTATTAAAATGTTTATGAAACACTTACTTTTTTTGATATTGCGTCATCATTCACCAAAGTTTTCCCATTTTTCATGCTTGTGCGACTATCTAAGAACAAGTCAATGTGAGTTGGCTCTCTGCCCAATTCAATTTCCTTATAAAAAATCAATTATTCAGCTTTATGTACTAAAGTAAGAAATAATAAGGATATATATTTATATATGTATACCAAGTCTTCTTTTGATTAGCAGGGCTCATCCGTCCAAGAGTATGTGCACCAATATGTTTTTTTGAAACATGCTTTATTTCTTTCACTTATACTCTGCCACATCAAAAAATTCATTCCCAAGCCTTTAAAATGCTGGAAATTTTAAAAAAAGGTTGGAAGAATAAACAAATAAAGATACAATACCCTTCCTTTTGTAGAATACCAATATTTCACAATGTCATCAAATTGGCTTTCTGGCATATCTGTAGGACCACCTCGTGCAATAAGTGCTTCTGGAGTATCCAATGGGTCATAATATAGTTTTTTAAAAGTTAACATCCAATTCCTAAAACTTTCTCTTATAATTTCCATGATAAGCTTTTTGTTAGTCTCAAATACGAGAAATCTTTGCTGCATGAATAAACATAAAACTTATAATTTTTTTTTATATTCAATAAAATCACGATGCTTATGTGCACTCACCTTAACCAGAATCCATGCATCTTCCTTGCTATACTGGGACACATGCGTCCAAGATAAAGGATTCATTGGAAATAATGATGAATTTCGTGCAAGTGTGCCTAAGAACGATGAAAGTTGAGGTGTGCCATTTCCAACAAATTGCTCATGTTTATTTGGCTCCAATAAGATAATTTTATCTGATGATATAAGATGAATATCCTTACATGTTGTTGCTCCTCATAACTTTTTTACTTCTATTTTCACCTACGTATACAAAACTTTGATTATTCTATTTGCATTTATAGCAAATCATACAAAGAAAAACATGTATTATTTACCTGAGCTCTCTAGGACTTCATTACTAAGATTGATAGCTTCTTGATCACTATGTTGATGCTCATCAGAGCTTTGTTCTATTGAAAATAATGTATAGTTATTGGATCATGTAGTTGTTTCTTGTGGGCATTTGAAGTGCTCACATGAGGGCCACTGCTAACACCTTTGTGTTGATCTTTAGCTAGACAATTATCCCTTGAAACAAATAATTTTCTTGGAGCAAATGTTCTCTTAGGAGCCATCAAATATCTACATGATAACAAAATCAAATATTTGCAAGATAACAAGATCTTTCTATTGTTATACACTAGTAATACAGCTAGTACAGAAAGCTCTAAGAAATTTGTACTATCAAATCCACCATAATTGAAGCTTATATATGATTACTTTCCAAAATAATAAAGAGTGAACATTTTCAAAATATAATTTTACGAGATACAACAAAATTACTACTCAGGTAGATCAAAATGAAATATCACTCAATTTTTTTTAAGATTGAAATTAAAATAATAGATGCACAAATCAATAAGAAAAGCAACACAAAATTGAAAAACAAGAAATTACTTTGATAGGATAAATCTCCAATAATGACAAAAGGATGCAAAAAGAGCTTTATTATAAATTAGCCCACTTGGAGATTAGCCCACTTGGAGATTATAAATTGGCTTCTAACAACCCAAACTGCATTACATCTATTGATGAACAAGGGCCAGAAGAAAACTTGTGAACTGGGAGTAGAACTAGTTAGTTGGAAAAAAACCAGGGTGAGATGAGAGTAGAACTAGTAAATTAGAAGCATCATATGGATACCTGGGAGGGACTAGAAATAAGGGTACTCTTGAATTGCGGATAAATGCGCATATGAATGCTCAACATCTTGATTTATACTTCTCTGTGAAAACAGGTATTCACAACGTGACTGTGAATTTATACTTCTCTTTGCACAACTATAGGCTCAACATCTGTTCTAAGCATCTTGGTGTCTTCATCATCATCTTGATATAAATTTTGAATATTGTGTATGTCATCACTAACACAATGAAGTTTCCATGATCATCAACACTTGCAGCTTCAAATTCTCCCATTTCATACTCATCTCGTGGTAACATCCTCATGACCAATTCCCAATTTGATTGTTTAGGATCACGGATATAATATACCATTCTTGCTTGAGAAGGAAAAATATATGGGTCATGTTCAAGTGTTGCTCCTGTATGTATCAAATTTGTGAAATTAACCAATGAGAACCCATATAAATCTTTCTTCACACCCACATTCTTTGCAGGATTAACCCAATCACATTTAAAAAGCATCACTTTAGCAATGTCAAAGTAATCCAGCTCTACGATCTCAGTTATTCTACCAAAATAATTGATATCCTCTTGAAGCCCAACATGGTTAGAGATAACTTTAACTCCACTATTTTGCGTCCTCTTGTGAATCTCACTACCTACAATTCGAAATGAAAACCTATTTATATTGTATCCTTTATAGCTACGAACAATAGAGTTTGGTCCGAGGGCCAATTATCGTAATTGAGGGTCATCAACAATTGCACCATCATGATTAACCTGTTATGATAAATGGAAACATAATTCATTTCATAGTCATTCTTCATTTGTAGATCAAGGTATGAGCACAAACATGCGCAAATTAATGTACATGCATATGATGATTCTTACTCATTGCTTAAACCATTCTGAGAATTATTTATGAAGTAGATTTTCCAAGCGGTCCATATCAATACATTGGGGTTTGTGGCGATTCTTCAATTCTTCTCGAAGTTCGCTATTAAAAAATATTAATTAATGCATATTTCATGAATAAATAATCTTTAACATAGTTTTAAAGTTTTTTAAAACTTACCTTCGAAATTTTAAGCTCTGCACAGTTGAACAAAATATATCGATGAGCTTGCATAAGGCTAATTGGATCTAGTTCCTTCAAGATAGCGCCCCTTATTGCACTCCTAACTTGTGGAAGCATCCTAAATATTGGAGTTGGAGACGTAGAATTTGCACTATTAAGACTTGGTCGATTAAATCGAGTCTCTATCCCTTCTAAGAACCGAGAACAAAATGTCAAAGACCCTTCTGCTATATAACCCTCTGCTATAGATCCTTCTGATTTTGCTCTATTTCGTTCATATTTTTTATAATGTCCAAGTTTCCTATCGATGGAATACATCCATCTAAATTGTACTGGCCACCCAAAATAGCTTCTTGTGAAAGATGAAACATGAGATGAATCATTATAGTGAAGAATAAAGGGGGGGGGGAATTATTTCGAGTTGACATAAAGCCATTATAATGCGATCTTCAATCTTCAACAAATCAGAAACATTTAGTTTTTTGGAACATAATTCTCTAAAAAACATGGAAACCTCCATCAATGGTGTCACTATATGCCTTAGTAACACTGATCGTAAACCAATCGAAAATAATTGTTGCATTATAATGTGATTATCATGGCTCTTTAAGCCTTGTATTCTGCATTGCTTCGGTTTAACACAGCGTGATATATTGGAGGCATATCCATTAGGAACTCGTAATGACTTTTTCATTCCTAAAAAGATATCTTTCTCCATCTTACTCAAGGTGAAGTAAGCTGGAGGAATAATCTCTATGTCATCATCTTTTTCTTGGATCCACAAATGTTTTAGAATCCCGAGATCCTTGTAATCCCTTCTAGCACGCACATTATCCTTCGATTTGATCATATCACCCAATATAGTGTTCAAAATATTATCACACACATTTTTTCTATATGCATCGTATCAAGACAATGATAGAGTAAATTTGTCTTCCAATAGGGAAGTTCAAAAAATATACTTCTTTTTTTCCAATACTTAGTAGGTCCTCCCGAATTATTTTTTCTACCATACACAGCATGAATATGTTGGGTTTCCTCTGATACTTTTCGTCCATTAGGAGGTTTTTTACTACAAATATGCATTTCATGTCGACCAAACTTTCTTGCTTTCCGATATGGATGATCAACTAGCAAGAATCAATGATGAGCCCGATAAATAGTTTTTTTGACTATTCTTTAGCCAACATGATTAAGTGTCCAACCTGCATGATGGACATCCAAGTTTGGAATGTGTGTTCCATCCGATAGATTTCCAAGCGCGGAAAAATCACTAATAGTCCATAATAGTGCTGCGTGCAGTGTAAATTTTTTCTCATCAAAACATCAAGCACTTCTACCCCCACTTCCCATAACTCATTCAACTCTTTTATTAATAGTTGTAGATACACATCGATGTTATTTCATGACATCTTTGGCCCGGGTATCAACCCGACATGATAATAGATCTTTTGTTCATACACTTCCAAGGTGGCACATTGTATATCACTAACATAATTGGCCACGTACTATGTGTGCTGCTAAGATCACCAAATGGATTAAATCCATCAGTAGCAAGTCCTAAACGAATATTTCGAGGATCATTTGAGAACTCTTTGTGGCGTTGATCAAATTCTTTCCATGCCAAGCCATCTCTAGGGTGAAGCATTAAACTTCCATGATTAAGATCTTTGGCATGCCACTACATCATCTCGACAGTTTCTTTGCAAAAAATAATCGCTCCAAATGTTCTTTCAATGGAAAATACCAAAAAACTTTTTTGGTGTCTTCCTCATAATGATCACATCTTGTTTCTTACATTTTCTCGATCGGTGAGTCAATTGATCGTCTTGTACATCAACCCATCGTGATTGTCCACATATTTGACAAGACTTGTCATTTTTTATGTATGTCCCAAAATAATGAGCAATCATTTTAACATGTATCAATCTTAATATATTTGTGGCCCAATTTAGATGTGACTTTCTTGGCCTCACGATAGTTAGCCGGCACTGATTTATTCATCTGGCACTACACCTTGTAAAACTTTCAACAACATATCAAAATGTACATTACTATAATTTCCAAGTGTCTTAATATGCAGGAGATTCAATAAGAAGGATAGTTTTGTGTACTCTTAACATCCTTCCCACAATGGCTTATTTTCCTCAGAGAGTCGTGTATAGATTATCCACATTTGCATTAATGGGAGCTTGAGGATTCTCAAAATGTGTGTTTACGCCAATATCATCATAAAGTAATTCTTGTTCATACAAGCTCTCACTGTTTGTTAAATAAGGAATATCAACATGCATAAGTTCATTCATCAGATCACTAGAGTTGTTAGTATGGTTCAAAGATCCTATAATTATAAGACGATTATTATTTTGTAAGACTTAATTATTAGTTAAATGTCCATCATGGTATATCCATTCTGTATAGTTCTTCATAATACCATTCCATACAAGATGCCCTCTACCATATCTCAATCCCACTTCTTTAGATTTATACACTTTTTATAAGGACATGAGAACTTCTCACCAATTGGTGTATATGAATAATATGAATCTAGCAAATATTTCACACCATCTAAATAAGTCTTCGAATGTCGTAACTCTCTCATCCATCTTCTGTCCATTGTTAATAATAAATCGGATTGGTACCTATATAAAAAAATAACACAATTAATAAAGATTATAAATCAGACATAGAGATTGTGTTTTACAAAATTGAATGATTCACTCTACTACTTACAAAGGAAAATTATTGGTTACACATGAATTAAAAAATAATAATAAAAAAATGAATATAAAATGAAAAAAAAATACAACATAAAACAAAAAAGCTTAAATCACTACAAAACCTTCCTCTATTTCCAAAGAACCAGTCAGAGTGGTTGATCTTGAACATATCACTAAGTGTATTTTCTTAATCTTGAGGATTTTAGTTCTAAGGGATGGTAGAGGGAAACCCCAATTGTATTTTGGCGATTTACAGTTCCCTTTGTGGTTGTCAGATAGTAGGTTGCTTGTGTCGAAACTACCCCGGTCTCCCTCGAGCGTGAAGCTGGCCTGTCGTTAAGAACCATAAAGGGAACGGGTACTTGGAAGAAGATCTCTAATGGGGGGCAATCATATCTTAATTCATAATGGGGGTCGAAACCACTCGTCACAGATAAAAAAAAATCCTCCGGCCTGGGGTCATACTTGGCGAGTATAGTCCTCCTAGTCTCCTCTCGGGGATATGCTCGATGAAGAAAATTGAAACCTCTAATCAAGCCTTTCACCTTCGCCAAGTATCTCTGGCAGGAGGGTCGCACCCCTCGAACTCTCCCTGATTTGTGAGTGACCACCATTGAGTCTGTGAAGGCCTTGAGATCCTGGATCCCCACTCCTTGGCGAGACCCAAGCCTGCCACCATGG